>JAWWES010000001.1:59691935-59756189 GCA_035583135.1 Lophotriccus pileatus
GTATTTACAGAAATACCCCTCCCCCCTTTGTATCAGTCCAGGAGGAAAAGCAGTTTCTTTTCCACTTTCAAAGCTACAGGCCTTGACAATTCCAGGGATGAAGCATCTGCAGCTTCTTTGGGCAATCGGTTCCAGTGCCTCACCACTTTCATAGTAAAAAATTCGTTGTAATATTTCATCTAAAGCTACCCTCTTTTAGTTTATAGTGTTGATTTGTTTGGTTTTGGAGTTGTTGCAGAGTTGTGTTGCGCAACAGCAATGCTTGCTTAATATGTATGACTGTACATATGTATATGCTGTGTAAGTAGTAATACTTGCTGTATATGTTCCATGTTGTGCTGTTACCACCTCTGGAGGCTGCCTTAAGGTTATAATTTTGTTGTACTTTGTAGCACTGCCTTACGGTAAAATTGTGATTGTGAGATAGATCTGGTGTGTGTGCTCAGCACTGCCACCATCTCTGAGCTTCGGGAGCCATCTGCAGGAACCAGGAATAATTGCACCGCGTACCTTTTCTCCTCAGACAGCATTGGCTAAGGGGAAGATACCTTCCTTCGTATTCCCCTTCTCTTCCAGGCTAATTACAGTAGCTCTTGAGAATTTTTAATATCCTCAGCATGTTCAAACCATCACGTCTCCTGAATGTGTTTCAGGTCTTGTTCAGGGTTAAACAGTTCTTTAAGAGTACCACCCAGAGATTTGCCCCGAGGCTGGATAGTTATGTGTATTAGGGTGTATGGGATAGTACAGGCAAGCACCTAGGACAGCAGTCACCTCCAAATTCTGCAATTTGACCCCTGAACAAATGCAGAATTATGAAAAAAAGGGTAAAATATTTGGAAAAAGTATTCAGAGACACAAATCACTGCAGTGTGCCAGGCCCTGGCCTATGCCTACCGAATCCTGTTCAACACTACTCAGTACCCTCAAGGGGAAGAGAAGGCCTCTGGATCTGATGACAAAATGGCAGGCACTGGGGCTACTCTAACTCCTACAACAGGCACTGCAACTGAACCAAAGAACCAACCTATACTGGTTTCAGTCAGCCCTGTACACAAGACAAAATATTAGAAGTGGAAGTCAGCTCATTTAGTGACAGATGAAGGAGTTTCTTCTTAAGAGGGACCAAGAGGAAAAAGTGGGCAAGGCAGACTGCTCCAAAGTAGGACCACCACAACAACAGGAGGAGGAAGAATAGAGTCAGCTGCTGCTTAAGGAGGAGTAAGAATTCATAAATGAGGCAGTAATCTCCTTATCCCTATTCCTGAGTTATCTGTGAGTTATGCGAAAAGATTTCAGTTGTCACCCAGGTGAGCACATTGTCACCTGGCTGCTCTGATACTGGGATAATGGAGCCAATAGCCTGAAATTAGAAGGTAGAGATGCTGTGCAGCTGTGATTTCTTTCTAGGGAAGGGGGCACTGATGGAATAGTTGGAAAAGGGGTACAAGTCCTCAGTGTCTGGAGGCGATTCTTGTTGGGGGTAAAGGAAAGGTATCCTTTCAAAGAAGCTACTGTATGTCAGCCAGAGAGAGGTATCCAGTACCTGAGGGAACGAGATGATTTATGGTGATCTGGACAACAAGCAGTTACCTAAAGATCCAGATGAAGTCAGGTGCATGCAGTTCGTGTGGTGGAAGTTACTGCACCATTATCGTATGCCAAGTCACCGGCAGTAAGGACCTGGGAAGATGGAAAGGAACAAAAGGAGAATGAATTAGCTGGTCAGTTCTAGCAATACAAAGTAAGTCTATCTTCCCCCATCGTCTCAGCTATGGAGAACCTGGTACAGCTACAGAGAGGATAGATCCTTCTCCCCACCTGTCTAGACCAGTACCTCTCCTGTTAGGAGTAAGCGCTCTTCTGGTCAAGAAAGAGGATATAGTGGGCACCCTGTGGTTTTACCTGCATGACCATGTAGAAGACATGAGGAAGTGAGATGGAAAAATCTTCCATGATCCTAGAGGCACTGGTATGTGATTTGCAAGTAAAAACTCAGAAAAGGAAGATTTTCCAGGAAAATTGCAGCTGCAATCTTTAATGGGCAGTTCCGCAGACAGAGTAGAATGGCTCGTCTTACTCCTGGTCTTGATGAAGGAACTTCTGATCTGTATTTATGGGAATTGAGTAGGGAATACCATGACCAGGACTAGAGTGGCTCTGCCTCCATCTAGGTGGAAGAAAGGGACAGCCAGGTTTACTGGACTGGGTGGATCCAGTGGCCTGATACCTTAGACCTACAGGAGTATAATGCTCTAATGGACACTGGTGCACAGTGTACCCTAATGCCATAGGGTACATAAAGGGACAGAAGCCATCTGTACTTGTGAAGTGAAAGGCTGATTCCAACAGCCTTTCCAGTATTGGAGGCTGAAGTGAGCCTGGCTAGGACTGAGTGGCAAAAGTGCCCTGTTGAGATGGGCCCAGAGGCTCCGTGCATTCTTGGCACAGACTATCTCGAGAGGGCATTTCAATGGCTCAAAAAGGTACTGATGAGCTTTCAGTACCACTGCCTTGGAGATGGAAGATGTTAAAGAGCTGTCTACCTTGCCTGTTTTTTCACTTTTACTTTTTTGAGTTTTACATTTTCCTTCCCAATTCTCTCCCCCATCCTGCTGGGGGGACAGGAGTGAGCGAGCGGCTGTGTGGTGTTCAGCTGCCTGCTGGGTTAAACCATGACACCGATGAACTGCATCTTGGATGTAATCATTGGAAGCCGTTTAACAGATGCAGTAGTATTGTTTTAGGAATATATGGATCTCTGTAGCTGTAGAGCTCTCCAAATTAATTGTAAACGTGTCTTTGTGTGTATTCTTTTACAATGACACTGTGCATACCTTCATGCTACATATTTTGAGTGATATTTTGTAAATATGCTATAAATTTAGTTTTAAAGGTCTGTAGAAATGGCTGTTTTAGCAAAAAGTAGAATAGAAAGACACAGGACACCTTTGCAGGGTTGAAAATAACCTCTCTGCAGAAAAATTTGCTGTGTTGAGTTAAAATTATACAGTAATAATAATAGGATGTATGTATTTTAAGTGTTGATGACCACAGCTGTAAAAGAAATTATTTTCTGTCTGGCATTTCAGTTTTAATGTATACTTCTTTGTTTCAGTAGCGAGTCTCATCTTTCATCCTTGTCTTCTGAGTAGATCATAACTTCTTTGTTTGTTTGTTTGTGTCAGTTTTGATTTGTAGGAGGGAGGGATGTGTTTTGGGTGTCTTGAAAAGTTAGGTTTTCTAGTTAAAGCACTTGAGTCAATTCTCTAAGAGCATACCCACTACAGCAGCTGTTCTTGGTGACTTTGTGTTGGTGGTAAAATTCTGTTTTAAATGTTTCAAAATAAAACTAAAGGTATTTGCTTAGCATCTTGCTTTTTGAGTCAGCAAACACTGGGCATGTTACGCCTTTATTATTTCCAAAATTAATATGAAGTGTCTTGAAGCAGAAGTAGTCTAGGTCTTTGACACTGATACAGAAGACGTGCTTTAATAACAAAATACCAATTAATAACATTTCCAAGTTTCATTTTGTAGTTTAATGGTTCAGTGCTGCTTCTGTGTGGTAATAAAATAAGATTTTACAGCTTGAATTAAGAAATATTAATAGTCTCCTTCATGAATACAGTTGATAGGCTAAATAAGGTGATTAAAAATGATCAAATTTACACTTGGTCTGTTAAAGATAGAGCTTTTTGTTATTTATATGTAAGAATATTATGTTACATATTCCAGTCTCAATAAGCCAACTTTTAAGTATCCTTACTGCAAAAGAAAGGCACAGAATGTTCCTTTGAGAAAGCATTTTTGGAATTTAATTCTTATAAAGAGGCCAGATTTTGCCTTGTTTTGAGATACCTAATATATTAAAGTGTTTACTTGGACAAATTCTGAAGAGGCCATCCTAGTCCCAGCCCTTGCTCAGAGCAGGGCTAACTCAAGCTGGGTCATCTTGCTGAAGGCCTTGTCTAGTTGAGCTTTGAATATCTCTAAGGTGGCCTGCTCTAGTGCTTATCCACTCTGGGAAAATTTTTCTCTCCCTTATGTCAGGTTGAGATTTCCTGTGTTTCAGCCTGCATTTCTTGCACTTTATCATTTCACTCCACAGTGCTCAGAATTGGCTTTGTGTCCTTAAACCACCTTCAGACAGTGGGGCAAGGAGAGGGGAATGGCTTCCTCCTTTGGTCTGCTCTTCTTTGGGATTGACAAACCGAACAGAGCTCTCAGTGTGTCCTCCTATGAACATGGGCTTCAGTCACTAAAACATCTTAGTGGCCTGTCTTCAGTTTGTAGGTCTTCTCTCATAATGGGGACCCTCAAAGCTGGACATGATACTTTAGATGTGGCTTTTGCACTGTGAGGAGAGGAATAATCACATCCCTTAATTTGCTGGCTACAGTCTTGCTAGGGCAGCCCAGAATGTCCTTCGTCTTTACCAGTGTACGGGTATGTTCAATGTGCTTTGTTACTGTCAAGTAGAGAAGGGCAGACAGGAGGGAGAGTTTCTGAAAAGAAGGAGATGAGGACAAGAAGAAAGAGGAAGAGGAAGGGAGATACATATTCAATCTCTGTCATTATAGAGAAGAGTACCAAATGAGAAAATGTGATGTGATGCAGATGTGGTATTATTCAATCTCCTACCCCTCAAAAATAAAAGTTAACAGCTTATTAAGCTACGTATATAGTACATGGTAGATTCAATGAAAGTTTCAAAATTATGAGTGTGTGGCCTTTGGGCCTTAGGCCTTTTAGCCCATCATGTACTTGTGATTTTGGATAGAAGAGTGTGAAATTTGCAATTGAGTCAGAATCACAGAATATTCTGAGCTGGAAGGGACGCACAAGGATCACCAAATCCAACTCTTAAGTGAATGGTCCATACAGGGATCAAACCCATAACCTTGGCGTTACTAACACCATGCTTTAGCCAACATGCTAATCTCAGGGTCTTACAAGAGGTAGGACTTTGCTTGTACCGGTTTCTGTGAGAATTGGTGACTGGATGTGGCTATGTTCCTATGCAGAAAAAAAAGGTTTAGCTTTATCATGCCATCTCTCTCTGTGAAGATGATATACCTGTTTTACTGCTTGGCAGATGGAGGGTGTCATCAGTTTCTACTTCTCAGCCTAGAAGTGGTTATTGCTTGAGATGTCTCATCTCTGCTGGTTCCTGCTTGCCTGCCCCCATCATGAACTGTGAATTATATTTTTCTACCGGATGCAGAGGTACAGTTTGCTCTGTACCTTTTAGCTTAATATTGCTTCCTAAATGTTGTGGCACTCTTTCTTCAGAATATTAGAGCACAAGCTTTAAAACTCTTGTGTTAAAGGAGGAAAATAGTCCAGTTTTGAGTCATAACAACATAGGATTACTTGGCTTCATTGATGAATTGAAAACCAAACTGAAAGTAAGCTGTTCAGAGCAATGGAAATCTGAAAGTGTAGTTATCTTTCAGCTTGTGCCCATCAATTTTAAAACTAAACTAATTATTGCAAACTTTCCCCTTTGACTCCCATGGCTGGCTGCTGCAGTGCCCTTGGTGCTCTTCAGTGCCTCTGTGCTGTCATGCCTTCATGTCCTTCTTGTGGTCTGTCCTGCCCCAGAACACATTTGGCTTCCTGTCACGTCCCTTGCATTTGGCAAGCACCAGCCTGTGTTATGGCTGTTTGGAGCGAGGCGAGTGCTTCAATTGACCAGTTGATTGCTGCTGCTCGAGGTGGATGGCAGCCAAGTTCTGTTTCCCTTTTCCACAATGCAATTGCTAATTTGTATGTCTTGCTTCTACCCGGCAGCTGATTTCTGTGAAACTTAGGGTAAACTTAGGTGTCTTTGAGATCTCTGTTTCTCTGTCAAGTTTGGCTAAAATTGGCCTGCATGATTAGAATTCATCCACGTGACATGGCTGCTGGACAGACTGCATAATATATAATCATTGTTTTCCAAGGGTAATTGAACTGCATCTTAAAAACTTTTGGATTTGGTTGCTAAAACAAAAATGAAAATAGACTTCATGTGAGATGGTTTATCTATTTAATCTATGATGTGTTTGCTTTTTCCAAGTAGTGAATACAAAAGGAGGGAAGAGAAGTTTGGCAAAAGCTCCTGTCTCTGCCTTATGCTCGTTAGTTCAGCAGCTGGAGTGTTTCAGTATAGGTGAAATGCATACCAGCTCAAGCCCTAGGGATTTGAAACGTGTATTCTGCCGCCTGTGCTTTGTGAATTTGTAATATCCACTGTTGTGAATAGTCATTCCTCTTTTGATGCCATTCCCCATTTTATGTATAATCAAACTTTCTTCGGAGTTGTCTCAGGATATCAGGCAAATTGCCCCTTAGGCTTGGTGAGTCAGTCTCTGGTTTGTTTGTTTGGTAGGTTTTTTTCCTCTTTGTGTGTATTTTAACACGTAGAACAACTTCAACAGAAGGAACTGACAAAGGCTCAGATACCTAGCATGGAAATTGTGGAGTGATGCTATGTTCATGCAGTGCTATAATAGGAATTCTAATTTTTGTGCACAATGTCATTTGTTGTACAGTTATCCACTGCAGTTATTCTTTGATAGGACAACATGCAGCTGTGGTAAAACGTTTTTAATCCCTTCATGCTTTTAGAAGCAAAAGCTAAGCTCTTCAGTCAAGACAGGTTGCAAGTGACCATTTCCTGAAAGACTGAGGTAGGTAAAAATTCAACAGGTGTAGAAAGGATTTTATCAGAATTTGTTCAAAATAAATAGCTCAGGGGGATGATGTTCTCTTACGACTTAGTTTATAGGGCTTATATGTTTCTTCATAGATAATTATCCTGCAGAGCAGAAGAGAATAATTATTGAGGGGATTATCTTCACAGCTTCAGTAAACCTTATCTTTATTTGAGGCCACGTCTTCAAAATAAGGAAAACAATGGTCTTAAGCGTTACTTTGCAAATTTTACTTTTTCCCTACTCTTACGATGAGCACCACTTGTCCTAACTGCAAGTTAGTGCTGTTCTCTTCTCCCTGGGAACCAGAAAGCAGAAGTTGTGAATTTTACTTCTCTGTTAATTCTGAAGCATTAGTTTTGCTCTCTAACACCTCCTACCTTACCTGTCAGAGATCAATAGTGTGTGCACACTAAGGTGTTTAGCTCTTAATACTTTAGGTGAAAGTAGACTGGAATTTAACTGTCTGTGAAACTTGTAAGGAAAAGAGAACCTGAAGTAGCTGATGGGGGTGGATGTGTATTTATGCAGGATGGCAGAATTACAGGTAATTACGACTTTCAATTAATCAGCAATACACTGAATAGGTAACAAGAAAATGGGTCGTCTTTCCGTGCTTCCACATGTGCTGGCATGGTAGCTCCAGTCAAATAACTCTACAGCAAAGAGAGAAAAAAGAGGAGAAAATAATTTTAAAAAAGCAGCTAGTTATCTGACAAAATGGCTGTCATACTAGTTACCTGTTCCCCTCAATAAAGACAGGCCTCATGTTGCTTCATTCTTTGTGCATATCCTTTCTGAATGCTGCTGACAGAACATCAGACTGCAGGAAAGTGAATGGTCTCGGTTGAAGCAATGTTAAAAAAAAAGGGCAGAGACAAGTTTACTTATTTTGTCATTTTTTTTCTAACTTTGTTTTTCACCCTTATTTCACTTCTGTCACTCTTTTTTTGTCTGTGTCCTTTACATCTCTGTATGCCACAGTTTGCAGTTTTCAGTATATGAGGAGTTTAAAGAGATTGTTTTTGGTCAAGGGAAAGCTGCAGGTTGTAAATGCTGCTCGTGGATGGAGATGAGTATCTCAAGTCTTAGTCCCTGTACAACACCCCTCTGTATCCCATGGTTTGCTCACAGATGACTCCATCTCACCTCCCTGATGAAGTAGGTGGGGCTGTGAATGCACTTGTTTTTATACAAGTTTTGATGGTATATTGTGATGTTGCCTATAAAAGATGGAGGTGGAGTTCAGTTAATTCAGACCTAGGAGCAGAATGCATGAATTTAATTCATGTCAAGATTACTCTGATGTGTGTGCTATTGTACAGCTTATTGTGAGGTGAGACTCTTCACAGTAAGGTTTCTGATTGCAGTTGTTAGCACAGAGATAAGGAATTGCATCTATCCATTAATTAAACTTCAGAGGAGATATAGTGTACGTGATAACATAAGTTAGGCAAAACACATAGCAGAGACTGTGGAAGAACTAGATTATGACTGGTTCAGGAAGAAGTCTGTGAGTACAGAGGGAGTTCTCTGATTAAATTTGTATGGACAAAGCAACTTCATGAGATCAGCACTTGAGTCATATGGCTATGACCAGTCTGCACGAAAGCCAAATTTTCTGTTGTCAAAGCATTAACTTCTCTTAATTTCTCAGTAGTAAGCAGAGTAATAGTCTTGCCAAAGCATAGGCAGTAATGTCAAAGAGATGGGAGGAAATCATGTTTCTGGAGAGGGATGTGAAAGTGGTCTCATGAAGAGCATATTTTTTTTTAATTTTGTTTTTGAGCAGACAGTGCTCAGATCCTTAAATCTGTAAAGACAAAACAAATAGGTGTCCATGAAGGGTAAGCATAGTCTGAATGTACAGCAAAACAGAAGCCCTTATTGGGTTGTTTAGACAGGTATTCACAGTTTGTCAGTGGAATATAGAGAGTGGGGAAAAGAAGTCCCTTCTGTTGAATCTCTTAGTGAATGATATAAAAAGTATTTTCATGTGTTCCGTGTGAATTGAAGAGCTCTGGTGTATCAGAAATACTTCTGAATCTTTAAGTTCATGAGGAAATTTTGTAGCATGCACATCTGACTTCATGCCATTAATGAAATAATAATAATAGTTTGGGTCAGAAGGGACCTTTAAATGCTGTCTAGTCCAGCTCCTCTGCCATGGGCAGGGATATCTTCAATTAGATCAGGTTGCTCAGAGCCGCATCCAAACTGACCTTGAATGTTTCCAGGAATGTGGCATCCACCAACCTCTCTGAACAACCTGTTTCAGTGTTTCGTCATTCTCATTGTAAAAAAATTTCTTCCTTATATGTAGTTAGAATCCTACCCTCTTCTGGTTTAAAACCATTACCCTTGTCCTATCACAACAGGCCTTGCTTAAAAGCTTGTACCCATATCTTTTATAATCCCTTTGGTATTGAAAGGCTTCAATAATGTCTCCCTGGAGCTTTCTCTTCTCCAGGCTGAACAACCCCAAGCCTGTCCTCACAGGAGAGGTGTTCCATCCCTCTGATCATTTTTGTGGCCCCCATCTGGACTCGCACCAAGTGGTCGATGACCTTCCTTTGCTGGGGGTCCCAGAGCTGGGTGCAGTACTCCAGGTGGGGTCTCACCAGAGTAGAGGGAAACAACTGCCTCCCTTGACCTGCTGGCCAGGCTGCTTTTGATGCAGTCCAGGATACCTTTGGCTTTGTGGTCTATGAGGACATGTTGCCAGGTCATGTCCAGTCTCTCATCCACCATCACCCCCAAGTCCTTGGCAGGGCTGCTCTTAATCCCTTCATCCCCCAGCCTGTACTGATATTGGGGGTTGGCCCAACCCAGGTGCAGGACCATGCACTGGGCTTTGTTGAACCTCTTGAGGTTGCCGTGGGCCCATTTCTTGAGGTTGTCTCGCTGGTTGGTGTCCTGTCCCTCGGGTGTACCAACCGTGCCACTTAGGTTGGTGTTGCCAGAACGGAAAAATGGCAAGTCAGATGCCAGGTTGCTTTGTCTGAGCACACTCACTGGAGTGCTCTTTGCCAGCTTCCCTGTGCATGTTATTGAGTATCTCTGTAACAGTTTGCTGATGATCTCTTTATGTTTGGACAGTGAGTGAGTGAGAAAAGACTGCTTTACATCAGATATAGAAGTGAAAGGGTGGGAATTCTGACCAGGGATGAAAGCAGAGCAGTGAGGAAGGCTGGAGTCAGGGTTTTCAGGAGTACAGAGTGGACATTCAGTGCATACCTGTAGATTTGTATTAAAATGCTACTACTCAGACAAAAAATAAATGTAGGTGTTTCAAGCAGGGCATGCAAAGTAATGCTTGTCTTTTTCATGCTTCTAACTAAAATATGACTATGTTTAATTCTGTTTTATGAAAGAAAAGTAGTGTCATCTCACCTTAGAGAAGCCCTTGAAGACATGTTTAATTGTTTCATAGTGTTCACATGGATTTTATGATGACAATACCCTTAAAAGAGTAACAAAAAAAAAAGTCTTAAGGGTGGCCTAATGTATTTAATGTGGACTGCTAATAGTAGCTATTGAAGATAAAAGTTACAGCATATTATGGTAATGCCTATGCATGAAGTGGTGTGAGTAAATACACATAAAAATACTGGTTATAAAACCTCAGTCTAACCTTTAATGTTTGCATTTTCTCTCTCATTTGGTATTGTTTTCATGTGTCTTTAATATAATTTTTGTATAGCAATACACAGGTTTTGAAAACAACATGTAGGGATTTTTTTATCCTATTGGATAAATTATTGAGAACTTTATTTTTCTATTCCTGAATTTTCTATCTACATGTAAAACTATAGTTATAAAATTAACTTCAGAAAACTGCTAGAGGCAGTGTAAGGTTTTTTTGAGGTGTGCATAGGATGAAACAGAGTAGAGTTTGTAAGACTTTGCATTGTTGCTGCTATGGACTGTCTGCATATCGTTTTTGTCAAGTTTGAGTTACACAAAATAGAAATTTATGGGGGCACCTGTTTAGTGAAAAAAATTAGTAGCAATTTTTTTCTGAAAGCAGACGTGAATTCGTGGACTTTCAGAGGTTTACAATTATGTGTATTATTTGCTTGTCAGGGGTTTCTTTCTTTAATATTGAGGCAGTCATTTCCTTTCTGGTGGTAAAATACTCTCGATTGGCTATGAGAGCTGTGGTGCTGTGTGTGCTCAGAGACATCATTCAGTCACCTCAACTTATGCTGTGTCCTGCATACTTCTGGAATCTGTCACAGCCATTAGTGCTCAAGGTGTAAAAGTAATTCAGTGCTGGAAGTAGCGGTTTCCCTGAAGTCCTCCAGATCAGTTTGTATAATTTCTGTGAGTCAACAAGTTCAGTCATTGGTGGAGGATGGTAAAATGACTTGTTAACTTCTTGGGTAAGTTACTACTTCTCCTCTAAAAGACTGACTGTGTAGTAGCTGTTTCTGTCTTCCTATGAGAGGAAAGAGGAGGAAGCACAAGTTTAATTTCTCCTAAGAACTTTTTCTTTGATATTCATGAAACTAAGGAATTTCTTAGGATTCCCAGAAGAGTTTGAATATGTATATATGTATTTTTAATTGTTATTTCTGAGGACAGAATTTTCTCTTCCCTAGTGTTATGATTCTGCCAATTTTGCAGAAGCTTTATCTTTTTTGACATGCTGAAAGCCTTTCTTGCAGTTGCATTGAAATAGTAGGTAAATATTAGCCTGTGCTTTGCAAAGTATAGCTCATCTTGATGCCTGTTGTCAGGAATGTGTAGTCTTGGAGTTATGATCCAACAGTCGACACAAGTTTAATTCTCTGTCCAAATTTAATTGTCTAAAATTTAGATGCCTATGTTGAGCTGATTACTCTTATGTCTCCATTAAATTTACAGAAATAATTACCTCCAGAAGGCCATTCATCTCTTTCTAAGCTAGGTGTCCAAGATAAGAAAGATAAATTGCTGTGGTGATTGCAAATGGGGCAGTGACTCATTCAGATTCAAATATCCAGCCTACCCTCTGCAGCGAGGGTCACTGAATCTTATCAAAACTGTTCAGGTGGCGCTAGTTAGTTGCAGATTGCCTTTTCCCATTCCTAGCTGTGTAAATTTTACTTATTTATATATACATATATACTATATATATGTTTACATATATTTGTGTACATGCTGGCGTATGTCCAAAGAAGAGAAATGAGGCTGGTGAAGTGTCTGGAGCATTCATCTTAAAGAGGGGCTGTGGTTGTTTAGCCTGGAGAAGAGGAGGCTCAGGGGAAACCTTTTGGCTCTCTACAACTGCCTGAAAGGAGGCTGTAGCGAGGTGGGAGTCAGTCTCTTCTCCCATGTAATAAGTTGTAGGATGAGAGGAAATGGCTTCAATTTGTTCTAGGGGAGATTCAGGTTGGATATTAGGAGAAATTTCTGCTCGGAAAGGGTGATCAAGTCTTCTGGCAGGCTGTCCAGGGAAGAGGTTTGAATCTCCACCCCTGGAGGTTTGTCAAAGATGTGTGGATATGGCACTCAGGGATATGGTTTAGTGGTGGACTCGGCAAAGTTAGGCTTACAGTTGGACTCTGATCCTAAAGGTCTTTTCCAACCAAAATGATTCTGTACTTTTTAAGTGTAAGGCCTTGCTTTGTGCATTTGAGACTCTAGAGCTAAGGTTGAGTCCCTTTTATTTGCTTCACATTTTGGTTCTGGAGGCCCAGTTCAGAGGGTCAGTGGTAGTGCATAAAATATTCCTCTTAGTATTTGTTTTCTGGGTTGTTTAGCCATAGTTAAGATGGATGTGTGATACAGTCCACTGATTTAATTTTTTTTGCCATGGTGGACAGTATTAATTGGTTTTGCTTTTTAATTATGTTTTTAATTATAGCATCAAATGTAATATATCACTGCATATAAAATAAATGTGCTCTTTTTGCATGGCATTTCCTTGGAGGATGTGGAGGAAGAAATAGAGGAAGGAATGTGGTTTTGTGTGTGTGATCTTTGCAGTATTTTTGAATACAAGGTATAATAACCATGTTGCTTCAAATGTTCAGTTGTTGATTAAAAAGACACCAAATTTGCTCATAAAAATATCCACTTTTTGTCTCTGAATGGTTTCCACCTCAAATTCAATTTTCCCTGCAGTGCCTTTGTGAGGCAGAGTGATGTTGTTATCGCTCTTTTATGGATGGATCGCTCTTTTATGGATGGCAGCTGTGGCAGAGCTTTGCTTTTTCATTGTGAGTGGAGTGGGCAGTGTGCCCGTGTGAGCCAAGTGCCAATTCCTGTAGGTGCGAGGGCTCTGCTGTGGTACCTGACAGGCATGTGTCTAATGCCGGTGGAGACCAAGGGCTGGCAGGTGTGACACAGCTTACAGGGCTCTGGCATGCATCTGAGCTGGATGATGTCTCACATAGCACTACTATGTACCCTCACAGAGAGCTGTTTAAATTGAGCACATGAAGATTTCAAATCCTTGCTGTTGGTGTACCTTAGTTTTTGGCATGTTCCTTTAGTGTCTGAATGGTCCAGTTCCCTGGGGAACTGAAATCTTCAGTCTGAACTGAAAATTTTTGCATTAATTGTTGATTACCATTAGCTGGTAAATGAATTTCTTTTTAAAGTAGGAAACTTTGAAAACTACAGCTATTTATACAAAGAAAACATAACCTTTTCTTGCAAGCATAGTCTTTTTTCATTTGTAAAAAGCATGTTACAATTCTGTTGTGTTTAGACTTAAAAGTATGACAGCTGGTTTATTGGGTTTGCATGGCCAGGTTTTGGTAGCAGGGGCCTACAGAGGTGACTTCTGTGGGAAGCTGCCAGAAGCTTCCCTCGTGTGCACAGAGCCAATGCCAGGATGGACCCACCACTGGCCAAGGCCGAGCCCATCAGCAATGGTGGTAGCACCTCTAGGGTAGCAGAGTTAAATAGGGAGAAAAGTTACTGTGCCAGAACAAATACCAGCCAGAGGGAGGAGTGCGAATATGTGACAGAAACAGCCCTGCAAACACCGAGGCCAGTGCAGAAGGAGGGGCAGGGGATACTCCAGGTTGCTGGAGCTGAGATTGCCCTGCGGCCTGTGGTGAAGACCATGTTGAGGCAGCTGTGCCTGTGCAGACATCAAGGTCCACAAGGGGAGCAGAGATCCATCTGCAGACCCTGGCAACCCAAAGGAGGCTGTGACCCTGTGGGAAGCTTGTGCTGGAGCCTACTCCTGGCAGGACCTAGGGCCCCATGGAGAGAGGAGCCCATGCTGGAGCAGTTTGTCAAGAACTGCAACCTGTGGGAAGGACTCGTGTTGGAGTTCATGTGGGACAATCTCCTGTGGACGGGACCCCACGCTGGTGCAGGAGCAGAGTATGAGGAGGAAGGAGCAGCAGAGGCAGCATGTGATAAACTGACCTTAATCCCCATTTGCCATCCTCCTGCACTTCTGGGGTAAAGGAGGTAGGGAAAATCAGGAGTGAAGTTCAGCCCAGGAAGAAGGGAGGGGTGGGGAGAAGGGGGTTTTAAGATTTGGTTTAATTTATAACTCTGCTGTGATTTGATGGATAATAAAGTAATTTTCCCCCGAGTCAACTCTATTTTACCTGTGACGTTAATTGGCGAGTGATCTCTCCCTGTTCTTGTCTCGACTCATGAGCCTTTCGTTATATTTTCTGTCCCTTGTCCAGCTGAGGAGAAGAACAGTAGAGCGGCTTTAGTGGGCATCTGGCGTCCAGCTGAGGTCAGCCCACCACACCTTGGTGCCCAATTTTTTTGTAGCTAACTGTGTTGTGAGTTTTCATGAATGCTGTTGCACTGCTTATGTAGTAGCAGATAGGTATGAACATTTAATTGTAAATTAAACCAATACTTGAGTTAGTAGAATGCAGTTCATTTTCACTGCTTGGATTTTGATATTTTTTGTTTCTCTTCTGTAGTCATAGAATGGGACTAAATGTGAAAATTTTATTTCTAAGTAAAAGGGTATAATTTTACTGCTGAGCTTTCTGAGTATGTTTACACTGTCGGAGTTTGTAGGGTGAAAGGTATGCAGTGGTTGTGATTACCTCAGAAAATGCTAATGGTGCTAGGAATAGTGCTCCATACCCTTCAGTCCATAAATCCTGCAAAATTGTAAGTCATCTGTATTATATTGTGGCAAGAACTTTGATGGTGTAGTTCGTATCTTTACATCTATATGAGGAAATATAAAACTGCAATTCCAAAACGTAGGGTTGTGACAGGTAGAAGTAGGGTCACAACAATGTGCCAAAAAAATCTCTTCTTTTTTGTCAGTTCTGTAATAGTTTTCAGTCAGTGCTTGGAATTGTCTCAGCTGTAATTGTATAAAAATGAATTGGATTTCATACTGAATACTGGATGGGAAGCTGAGAGTTACAGTTGTCAGAATTAAAATATCAGAGAAACATTAGAGTGAGAAATGTAGTTATTTGTGGCTTTTGAAAGCTGCTCTGGTGCTGGGACACCCATTTGTGTTTCTTTCCCATACCACAGAATATTTCTAGGGAAACTCAGGTGCAGATAAGAGTTGACTTCAATTAAATTTCAAAAAAAGAGTTTTGTGTTCTTTCTAAGATATATCTAGGGTTTTACACTCTCTGTGTTTTGTTGTATGCTATACATCCTTGCTCAAGAGGGGGGCGTAAGGTTTATAGGAAGAGGTAATGAATTTGGAAAAAGTGAAGAAACTTTTGGTCTCAGAGTCCTTTCAACTTTTAATTGAGCAAAATGTAAGGTAGATGCAGGTCAACATAGACACTATTATTCTCAATCAGCAGCTAAACTTTTACACTTTAGATCTCTTGGAGGAGTGGGGAGTGGCAGCTAAAGCGATTTAGCACCCAGTAGGCAAAGAGAAGAAAAGGTGGAAGCAGGGACATTCTTTCCTTGAAGATCATGTTTGAGATTTTGAGGTGTGCTATTTGATTTATGAAAAAGGTTTTGCTTGGTATCTGGGAGTTTTGCTTATTTATTGTTTGAATTCCTTCTGTGGTATACTAGCTTAGTTTTATCTAGAAAGTTTTTCTCTGTATGTTGAGTTTCTCAAATGTGAATACTCCTGTGCTTAGTGTGTCTTGGCCTTACAAGTTGATAGGTCTTCTTGTATACTGCATCCCTGTGTAAAATTGGGATATTCTGTGTTCTGAAATGTTTTGCCATAGCATGATGTTATCTTTTACTTAGCAGGAGATGAATGTCAGTATACAGCTACATATCTTCAGCAATGCCAAGCTGTTGGAGCATGCTGGAATGAACTTGCTTTTAGTTTATTCCCTTGCAGTTTTAGTAGGTTGAGAATCAAAATAGCCCTTTGCTCTAACACAGCTTGGGCTAACGAGTGAGCATTTTTCTTCACAGGCTGCAAGAGGGCAGGTTATAGCAGCATATTTCATAAATTTTGATTAAAAGGCTGAATAAATGTGCTTAAGAAGGTTGTGAAGCCCCTGTCCTTCCAGTTAAAAGCAGTAACCTCCTGAGAGTTTGCAGGGACTAGGATTGGGGAAATATGCTGAATTGCCTAACAAGCTTACAGAAGTGTTTTTACAAGCAAAGATATTTTTATAGCAGAAATACACTGCTTTGTTAAATGAAGGAAAGGAATGGATTTACCTTTTGTAGCTAAAGGTGGTTGTAGCTCCTTGAACTACCTGCAAGCTGGTCTTTTGATGGCAAAAGCGTACCACGTCTCTATAGAAAGGATTGGGACCACCACTGAGAGGTTCCAGATAATCTTTGTCCTGAATTTCACTACTACAGATAGGCATAGTTCCTTTTTTTTCCCCCCTGGGAAAGATATATTCATTCTTCTCTATTGTTCTGGTACAGTCACCTGAATTAGTCACAGCAAAAATTTTTGCTGTAAGATGCTGCCAGCAGCTACTTGGCTGCCATCCCACAGCAAGAATAGACTGCATCTAAGTTCTGATGCCAAATCATGTGTAGGTTAACCTTTGTAACCCATCTCAAATCAACACACGCTGTCTCTGGGGAATAAATCTGGTCTCTTTGTAGGAATACTCTGCCTGTGTTTGATAGCTTGCATGCAAACTATGCAATTAAGCGTCTAGCTGAGAGGCTTCCCCACTGTGAGGCAATGTCTGTGAGAAACTACCCTTGTAAAAAGTGAATCCTTTTTTTCACCTTAAGATTCCACATGGCTGAGTCATTGGATATGGAAGCATCAGTAAGGTGTCTGTCACTGAAATAGTGTCATGTGCAGGAACAAATTGCAGTTCGTGTCTGTTCACTTTCGTCTGGCATATGACATGAGCGGTAACTATCAACATTTAAGTGAAAGATGTTGTGACCTGTGATCTGGGATGTCACGCCAAGACTGTAAACACAGCCAGGCATACTGTAAGCTGACATCAGTTAAGTTTAAGATGCCATATTTGAATGCTAGTGCTTAACATAGAGTCCAACCATTAGCAATTAATAAAAGGGAAGGTTTAAATGACCAGCTCTCTCCAAAATCTGAACAGTAGGGCGAATCTTTTGAGGCAGAACTTGGTGAGTGTTTTGTGTTGTGGGCGTTTTTTGGCTTAAACCCTCAAAAAATTAGAGGCTTTTCTTTCCAGACAATAATTCTTTATGTCCTCTTATATTAAAGAAGTATTATGGGGAACAGGTTAAGTTAGGGGTCTTATTGTATGAAGTACTCTTCCTTTCTCATTTTACGTCTTTGATTTATTCATCTGCATTATCTTCATCCAGGATTAGGTAAAGATTGTGTGCCTATAGTTGGGTAACAAGATTATTTCCAAAGTGCCTGCTTTTCACTTTATGCAAAATTGAATGATGTAAATGTGGCAGCAGAAGAACACTGGGAGAAAAGATTCATGGGCTTTAGCTATTGTTACTGCTGCTTTAGATTTCTTTCTCTGTAAATAGGAAAATCTTAAAACACTTAGGCTAACATGGTGTTCTGTAAACAGTTTAATAATTTTCCATGTTTTTATAGACAAACATAATAGCATGACAAGCAGCCACAAACAGAAATTTAGGAAACAAGGCATGACAAGTTTTGACAAGGAAAAAGCAGTACTGTCTTGTTTCTTTAATGAAGCGTTTGGGGTTTTTTTGGTACTTAAGAGAAAATGTGGTTTGTGTACAGCAGGCACAGTTGCTTGTAAGACGGGGGATTACTTACAGTATGAGACAGTGTCTAACCTGAAGGGTTGCAAGCACTTCAGCAGCAAGTCTTTAGAATTTAAAATTAACTTTGAAAAGGATATAGAATGGAAAGGAAACAAAAGCAATGTATTTCAATAGGTTTAATGCAGATTATTTTGTGGGTGTAGGTAGGATGAGTCACCTGCATATCATATGAGATATGCATGAGAAGCAGTTCTGCAGGATAATATTTGGAGGGTTTTTTTTTTTATATTTTGTTATATACCGTACAGAGTATGATGCAGTGTCGTGCTGTTGAACAGGATATGGAAAGCAGCTGTTCCAGTTGTTGATTATGGTGTTTGTAAGATACCTGAAAAGGTTCTTTTACCTTGGTCAGTGCTGTAAGGCATTAGCTGGAGTTAGTGTCCAGTTTGGGTATAGCACTGCATGAAAGAGGGGAAGAGAGAAAAAGAAGTCCAAGTAGAGAAATAGATAACAGCATGACCTTTTAGGGATAGGCTAAGAGAGTTGGGGTAGTTTAGTTTAAAATGAGAAGCCTAGGAAATTCAAGTCTTGATAAAAAAATACTTTAAAATTATTTTTATAATATCTTCTCATAGCTGTCTGTAATACTTGAAGGGCAGTAATGATTGAGGTGTGGCCAAGGAACGTACATCTGATTTCTTCACCTACTTCTGCATTTTCCTCTACAAATTTGGGCAAATTTATTTAGCTTGTATGATTAATGTGTGTCCAATACTGAAAATAAAATTTGAGTGGATAAATTACCACGACTTATAGGCTAGAACATAAATCCGGTGTGTGTGAGTGTAATAACACTGCAGTGTCATGGAGAACGGTGTACTTTCAAGGGAACGTTTTTTATTGTGTATTTTTTCTCTGAGAATATTATGAACTACCCATCTGAAAGCTGTCACGTCATATCTTGGTTGTAAAGCCCTGCTATCTTACACGCCTTCTTGCATATTATTATATAAGATCAGCTTACGTTTCTTTTCCGCAGTCCTTCAGTTTAGTAATAAGAAGTGTTTAGATCCATGGGGAAGGGAAAGAAATATAAATAAACCCTTCTGCCATTAAAAATGATATGTATGTTTATGCAGATAAATGAAGAAAGGTGTCATCCTCATGGGGTAATTAAAAATGTTGAAAAATAATGGCTTTGCTTGTGTTGTCACTACTTGAAGACAAAATGAACAAAACAGAGGCAGGCTAGAAAGGAGAGCATTTACAGAGATCCTTGCCTTTGCAGCTGTTATAGGTAAGTTGAAATCTCAAAACATAAAATTAGGTTTTTCAGAAGTTTTTAGCTGGTGTCGATGTTAAACTCAATTTCTTTCCCTGTATTAGCGTTGAGGTTTAGAAGACTGAAACAAAAATGTTGATTTTGATGATTAGGAAGTATTTCTAAAAACAATTTATGGACTTCAGCAGCAACAAATACTTTAATGATTATTTTATGAGGAGAAAAAAATGGTTGTGTTTCTGTTGGAGCTGCTTTTCCTTTGTCTGAATTTTGATTTGGTTAATGGAATTTACTTTTTCCTGCCATGCTTCGTGTTTCAAATTTTTAAATGTTTTCTTTGTTTTGGCTGAGAACTAGTCGTTGTCTGATGGTAGACTTGGCTTTTCTGTGCAGTGGAATGCCAGAAGCATCACAGCCTCACTTTGTACCTTGTAATAATAATTTAGCATAAACACTATAATTGCTGTATTTACCTTCATTTTATAATCTGGAAAAGCATAGTTATAAATTACATGAATTTAGAAGGCAGTAACATTAGTTTGAGTGCACAAGAAAAATAGAAACAGTACTAATTGCATTAAAAAATGAAATAACCAAGGTGGTTCTGGAACTACATATTGACAAATCTGTGCTTATGAAGATGCAGCCTAGAATTTGACAGAAAAAAAACAACTTAAAATTCGTATGGTTTTATACTCAATCAAGAGACTTTTTTGGTCATTTTTATGTCTTTAAAGTACTGTTGGTAATACTTAATTACTCGGTAGCCTTACTATCATCTTTCTCTGCATCCTAATGCTCATCTTGCCCTTTTTTTGTGCCATCTTAAATAAGAGAGTGGTTTCTGTGAGTGAAGGACTTGTGTCTGGTCGAGTTTTTCAGTGCTGACATCCAATTAGAGACATCAGAGATGGTTATGGTCCAGGTGCTGTGTGTCATCAGGCTTCTATCATTTAGTCAACTAAATAGTAGTGGGATCTTAGCTTTGGATGACTGATGGTGTTGGTAGACTGGAATGAATTGTGTTCCTGCCAGGTATTGAGCAAAGTGACCTTAAAAGATTCAGCCAAGTGAAATCTCTGAATATGAATTGCAAAATTGTGTTTGCATTCTTAAAAGTGGCTTTTATAACACTTAGAACTTGTAGTTGTGACTGTTTTGGGGGAGAGGGGAACAATTAATACCCGAAATACAAACAGCCTACATATATCTATGTGATAGTTTCTTATGCATCTGTTTTAGTATTGGAGGCATTACTGATTCTCAACTACTTCCCAATTCACTGGTTGATCAAAATACGTACTGAGTTGCTGTACAGTAAATTACCACTTCATTAGTTGTGTTGTGTATGCTGAGAGCTGGTCTTAGTTAATTCTTTTCTGGCTTTTTATAAAAAGCAGAGGACTGTAATCTGTCACGTAATCAGCCTGATTACACAGAGGCCACATAGGTATCAACTGTTTGCTCTCTATCTTATAAGTGTTAGTGAAGTACGACATTATGTTATAAAAGAGTTGTAATATTTGAAAGCACATGCCTTGAACCTACCACGAGGCAGCAGGACAGACTACAACATCTTAGAAAAAGATGGAAAGCCTACCATGTAGAGTATTAAATGTATTCTGAACTGAGATTTGGTATCTTTATCTCTCTTCACCAATATTAACAACAGACTTTATATTTCTCTTGTTATTAAATGTAAAATATATACATTAAGTTATTTGCTAAAGGACTGCCAAATCAATTTATAGAAGCTAAATAGCTTTTGCTTCAAGGTATGAAAAAGGAAAACAAACAAAATATTGACCTGAAGGGACAACAACAACATCTATGAAATTGTGCGGTATTTCCAGTTGACTTTAAAATTGTGGAAATAATAAGAAATGCATCTATATATGTATGTAAACCCAACATGGAAATATGAGTAAAGTGCATTAACTGAGGGAAGCATAACTTTAGGTTTTTTAAAACTAAGCCTGTGTTTCTGCATATTAAAATGTAATGTTCAGGTACAGTTGGAAATTGCCTTGAGTTTTTGAAATAACTCAGAAGGTTGATCCTATGACAGGTCTGAAAGTCATCTTAATGAAAGCTTTTGCTCCAAGAAGGACTCTAGATAAGGTCAGCTGTAGCTTTGCCTAGCTGTGTCTTGAAGTCCATGGATGGAGGCTCTGCAACTAGTCAGGAAAATCCATTTCTGTGCTGCATTGCGTGACTTGTGGTGGAAGTCTGCATTAAAAATTAAACAATTTGAAGTTTTTAGCTTTTACAAACAGAAGTTGCGTAAAGGAGAACTGTTGCTTAGTAATTTTGATACGGTTTGCTTTGCTTTGTAATGTTGTGTCTTGTGTTGTTTTCAAAACAGATACTAGTATTCTTAGTGATTTGGACTGCTACTGAGCTATGAGTTAGTGTCCCAAAAATAACCTCATGACTGCGTATTTTTTATTAATGATAACTTAAGTTAGAGCTCAGGACTGTGCATGTTGTGTGAGGGTTGTTTTCTTCCCATTGAGCAGTGCTTTGTGTTTATTAATCTTGAAATTCACCTACAATTCATATCCTACAATCCCAGAGAGAAGTGAGCTATAGATTTTGGTGTCATCTAGAACTATATAATCATCACCGGTTACCACCTTGCTATCCAGTCCTTTGCCGTAAAATTTGTGTTGTGCAGAGCAGACTGATATCCAGTGTTAACTAATCCATTAGAAGAGAGACCATTGTGTTCATACCCTTCTTTCATTTTTTAGGCTGTGAGAAAGGATTCTTCTTTCATTCTGTGCCTTAACAATTCTGTTTCTTTAAGAACCTGTGGTGAGGAATCTTGCCAAAGCTGTTTTCTTCATCTTTCAGGGAAGTCTAACAGCTGTGGGTGGGACATCTCCTGTCTGCCAGAAGTATTGTCTTCACCCTAGAGCTCTCAGGTTCTCATGAGGCTACAAATTCTAGTCTGTGTTATAGCTTATATGAGTTTGCTCATAAGGGTCTATATAACTCCTAGGATTTCATGTGATTACTTGTTTTAAAAATATTGTGGGATGTTTTATTGTTTTCCATTCTTCTGGTACAGGTGTTCATTTAAAACATGTCGGCAGTTCTGGATTTTGGCTCTTGTAGTGGATACTTTCTGATCCCAGTGGGTTTTGTCATCACTGCTGTATTTATTCTAAGGCCTTTTGTATTGTAATATCGGTTTGAGAAGCTTGCTTAGATTTGTATTTGAACAAGAACTTTAGTTTGGCAAACCTCTGGATTCTGCTGTAGAGATTTAGCTTAGAAATAATGAAAAAAAACCCAAACAAAAAACCCCCAACAAACCCCAAAGGAAACCAACTTACACAGTGTAACTTTTTTTATCAGTCCTTTTGCATCTCAGTGTTTTGGCATCCTTGTCACCTGTCAGGATTCTTCCATCTGCTTTGAAATGTCTTTATTATTAGCTTTTGTCCAATTAATCCTTCAGAATATTTTCTTCAGTCTTTCTTTTGAATTCTTTTGATTGGTTTGATTAACCTCCCTTTTTCCTTTGAAAAATGTTCATTAATTCTTTGGGTTTTAAATATAAGATTTATTGTTTTGTCTAAGCCATCAATAATGATGGCCATGGAGTAAAGGTCTCTGGGAAGTCAGAAAAACATGAAACCATGTTTATTTAATTATGAAATAATAATTTCTCACAGTTTGATTATAATTTTTTATTATATCTTAACTTTCTGATTTGTCCTGAGCTTTTGGCCTTTCTTGAACTTGGTCACCAACTTGTTCTATCAAAGCTTCTACATGGTGAAGAGAGAGCTTGATACCTTTTTAATCTGCACAATAAAAGGATAGTATTTGGCCACTGAAGCAGAATAGCATTCTCAGTTTGAGTCAGACATTCCTAGCCTTACAGACGTGGTGGTGAAATAAGTGATTTCTGTGTCTGCTCTTCAGTGTGATTGATGATTATCGTTGCATTATGGAACTTGGTTGGTTACTTCCAGTGGAGAAAGTTATACTTTGTGTCTCCCGGGTCAATGCAGGAGTGAAGAAGTGGAAATACAGTCATGAGTGAGATGGGCAAAAGTTCCTTCTAGAGTGTTGCTAAGCAGTGTTTTATTTGGTGGAAAATTCTGTTTGCTTTCATCCTTTCAATCTTCTTAATTCCCTACTTCCTAACAAGTGCTTTGAATTTTGCCATCTTTAATATGAAAAATTTATACTTAGATAATTTTTGAATGTAAACCACTTGTCATTTATTTTATTAGTATTTATCAGTAGATTTGGCAATTGTTTTAAAATTTAAAACTTAATGGCTGTTTTCCTATGTAAGCCTTGGGGGTAATTACCTTTACATATACTCACAGTGCTGCTAATACAATTGAAAATTTTATCATAAGACCATAAAAGTGTAACTGTACAATTTTTTAAAACCTACCATGTGCAGATCTGACATCTTAATTCGTATTTTTTTATCCCGTCCTTCAGTGATTTCTCACCCTCTTTAGAGATGCCAGTGAAGAGATGAACATTATACCACTCAATGAATTTGAGTTTTTGAGCTTTTTGAAAGCATAAGGAAGTAAGTTCAACAGCTGCACAGTCTTTCAGAGAGTGCCCTGCCTAGGAATTTGTCAGTTCAAGTGAAGCTTTTCCACAAGTGTTTCTTCCTTTTCTAGTCACTTGCTTGGAAAAGAACAGTGGGTTCTTTCCTGACACCAGCCTCTTGTAGAACTGTGTGATTAGACATTCTCCAGTTCTGGGATTTCTGACTCTGGTTCAGGGCTTTGCAAGTGATTATTTTGTGATCTTCTGTTGGGAACTGAAATTATAAAGGAAGGTTGGTTCTCGTTTTTAGTTTTGTTTACGTAGTTTAGAGAAAGCATTTGGTGAACGAACTATAGTGCATTCTGGAAAGAGCAGATGGAGAGTGTGAGGTTTGTGATGGTGGCATTACTGGAGATGTGTAGTTGCGCTGTAAAGGTGTAAGTTTTGTGTTTGGTTTGAGAACAAAAGTTTTTCCTATTTTCTCTCTTGGGAAGTGCTTGTGAAAGATGTGCTGCCAGTCTCATAGTTTTAAACCTTTCTGTGTTAAAAAAAAAAAAAAATTGCATTCCCAGCAGTAGGAATTTTATAGAAAAAAATAAACTTAAAAAGAGCACACATCACACTATGTATCACACTATAGGAGGTGCTACTGTAAAGACCACACTAACACAAGTGTTAGAATGTGCCTTAAAATTCATGTTCTGTGTGCAAGAACTTGATGAAGAGTGTGCTGAAAACTTCCTTCTGATACTTAATGTAATTTTAGAGAGGCTGGAGAGGAAAAAACCCCAATATAATATATGTGCCAGTAATTAAGAAGAGAAGTGTGGTGTGTGGGTCTAGGGAGGTGTGAGAGAGAATGATGGAGTGTCATGCTAACTTAATAATAGACTTACAGTTCTCTTTGCATGTCAAATGTATGCAAGATTAATTCTAAAACTATCACTGTTTACTCAAGCTTTTGTATGAAAATGGTCCTTGTCTTTGGAAATGGATGAGAGGCTGGGTTGGTAAAGGCAACTAAAAAATCATGACAGAAATACAGACTTGGAAGCCCTTGAAGTATTGCAGGGAGTTCTGGGATGTGCTCTGCCTCTGACCCCTCGCAGAAAACTCCTTACCACCAAATCCTGTCTCGGGACCTACTGACCCAGGGATAAGGCAGCTCTTCTCTCCTGTAGTGTTGCAGGAGAGGGAGAAAACGCTGTCTGTTAGGGAGAGCAGTTCCCATCCAGGTCGTTCTCCTCTGTAGTGCTGATAGGAGGGGAAGAAACTGGCTCTGCAGCAATATCAGGTAGGCTGGACAGGGAGTGGGAGGTTCCTGAGGGAAAAACACAGCAGGTGGTTGTGTTGGGCCTCACCGCCAGCTGCCGCACTAGTATTGCTTTTGCAGTGAAACAATGTTCGTAGTGTTTGGTATTGCATATGCTTAGGACTGCGGCACTCCTAAATTATTGGTCCTTATCCTATTTGTGATGGGATTTGGGATTCATTTGTACTGAAAGTTTCAGATAGAAGTAACCCAGGAAGAAGCTAATGCATTGGTCTTGTTTAAGGCAGTGCATTTCTACGTTTTGTTTTCATTTTGATTTTTTCTTCCCTGTTTCTTGGCTCCAGGTGTTTGCTGTGCTTTTCTTACATCATGATTTTACTAACAAAATAGATTTTACTTCTAGATAATTATCTTAGTTTTGCTTCCTCACGTTTAAAAAAAGGGGGTCAGCAATGAGAGTCATTCTGCTTTTATTATGTAATGTAAAAAAAACCAACCCAACCTTTTTTTGTTTGTTTTGTTCTAAAAATACATTGCCTTTCTTAGCTCATGTTTTCATTGAAAGTCGAGTGTCATAGGCATCTGAGAGAAGATTAGGCCTTAAATCTTGTCAGCTAAACATCTGAGAACATGAGCTTGAGAATGCATATTTTATGAGTTCCTCTCTGGGGTTTCAGCTTGACCTGGGTTGGAGACTGCACTTAAGGAAGTGGTATGTTCCCAGGAGTGAAAAGTTAGGCAGCTGGGGATGCAAGTTTAACTGCCTGGGGAACTGAGGTGATGTGGTTGTGCACCAGTTTTAGAAATGTCAGTAATATTTTAAAGATAGCCTTGTACCTTGATGTTTGTTCATTTAAAAGCTTACCTAGTTGTAACCAAAATTCTGCATTTCTCAGTGTGATTTCTGGATGGTTCAAGTAGGTTTTTGCTATTATAAGTCCACTTAAAACTTAGTGGGTTTTTAACAGTGGTATAATACAGCATGTTCTGTTATTTTAATATTTTGCTTTTGCACGTTCAAGGACTGAAATTGGCAAACAGTTTAGGTTAAGTTTCTGTAAGGCAATTATAAAACTACTTTGACCATACTAGAAAGAATGGCTATGGATGGTTCACTGTCAAAATCCGAGGCTACATGAAAACATCTTCTAGGTCATGTTTGATTTGATACTGTGATTAAACACCTGGATGATGGAGCATGAAGTGCAAAGCTCAAACACAAGATGAAGCTCCTTAGAACTGCAAAGCTGTGAGTACTCAGGTCAGAGATCAAAGTGTTGTTAACAAATTGGAAAAGTGATAGGAGAACAAAAATACAGTATGTAGCAATAATCATCAGTTTAAGTACAAAATACAGAGGAAGATATACCAAATGTACAAAGTAAGAACAAGGTGTAGGAAGTAAGTCTTGAAATGCAATTGCGAAAAAAAAAAAAGGCATTTCTTGGTGTGAGAATACTGATGGTAAAATTGCCGAGAATATCACCTGAATCTATGTTTGTCATTCCCTATAGACGTTTGCGTCTATAAGTGTGGATATAAGAGTGGATAAAGGAACAGTTGCCCCTATTTTTTTGCCATTTCGTTCTTTAAATGAAAGCACAGAAGCTGAAGGGAAAACCAGTGCTAGTTGCCTTCCCAGTATTGTTATGCAGGTTAAAGGATATGGAAAAACCTTCTTGGAAATCTGATTTTCATGTTTAGCATAAAATGTCTTAAAAGTGGGGTTGTTTTTTTCCTTTTTAAACAGCTCTAATGATAGCCTCTTAATAAAATTTGTAACATTGCAGTGCAATTTCTTTATACAACTGAAATTCAGCAAAACATTTTTAAACCCTATTAAGAGAACTCCCAAGCTTTTAAAATAGCTGGTAGAGGAGATACAGTTCTTCTGTTGTGGAACAACACTGGCACCCAGTGGAGGTCTCGTACTAGTGCATTCTTTTAAGTTGCCCATTGCTTTATTGTTTGAATTGTTCTCTCTCTTATTGTGATGTTACCAAATAGGAGAAATTTGAGAGCTTTTGGTGATTTCCTTTTTTTTCTTTGAAAACCTTACCTTTTTTATGGCATGACTGTGTAAATCTGCTTCTGTAGCAAAGTAATGGAAGGAACACTCTGGTTTTTGCATACACATATTGAAAATAGCTATGTAAAATTTACTATACTACTCACATGTTTTGTGTGGCTGGCACTGAATTAGAAGTGGTAGTGCAGTTTGTATTTGCTGCCAGTATCAGAGTGATCCTGTGAAGAGTTGGGAATCTGAAATGCATACATTTTAGAGGATATTTATTATATTAATTTGCCTTATTTACTTCTTTCCTTAAAGAAAGCATCTACTTAATAAAATGTTAATTCTAGAGATGATAGAAGAAAATTACAGAGAGTTTATAGAAAAATTCTATTAAGGGTAGAAAAAGGATGGACATTTAAAGATTTGTGTGTGTGGATGAACTGTTAATTACAATTAGAGAAAACGTGCTTTTCAGGAAAGCTGCTCATGGAAAATAACTATTATTAAGAAAGTTGTTTACCTGGTGGATTTAATTATAGAATAAGGCTCTCATTTTAAACCTTTTCAAGTGTGCGTGTGTATACAGGTGCATGTTTGTCTGCAGATCAAGTGTTTGATCCAGCAGTGTAGAGCAGATAAAAAATGCAGCTTCCTTTGATACCACTGATTTCTTCAGTGTTTCAGACAGAGATGGTAATAGAGTAGCAGTACAGAAATCTCTCTATTTAGGCCATGTCAGGTGTAATTTGTTCTTTATGAAGTAAAGCAGAACATAAAGCGAGATAAATAGAGGCACAGGTGAGATTGCTACTACAGTTATATTCCTTAGCAATGGGAAATACCAAAAAGGAGAATATGCACACCTATAATGTGCAAAAGTGGGTTATTAAAATGATATCATACTTGATATGAAGGAGCAATGAGAAAACTGCTCCTGTCACTGCCTGTCACTCATGTAATATTTTTTTCTGTATATTACAAAGGAAGAATTGCTGAAATCTGTTTTTTGTAGAGGTTTAATGAGAACATTTTGACAGAAAAATTGTAGATTTGGATTTATATGTGAATGGTTCACACAGAAAGTGCTGATTGATTACTAATGGCTTTGTTTTAATGTTTCTTTTGAAGGTAAGAATGCAGATACTTTCTAGGAGATGCTTTTCTGACAAAAGCTGTTGCTAAGAGGATTGTACTGTTACATGTCTTAGATGAGTGGAACTGGAGTGAGGGGGAGGACTAGCTGAGACATCCCTCAGGTTTCTGCAAGCATAATGTGAAGGAATTGCAGTAGAAACATTTATTTTCCTCTCTTCTGATTTTCTTCCTCTCGAGAATGCTCCACAAATAACCATCTCAACCACTCGTGGCAGCTTTATGCCCATTTGGTTGTAAACTGTGATTTTATTTCTTTTTTCTTTTAATTTGTATTAATGTTCCAAGGCTACAGAATCCCTATGTGACTCATGCAGCACTGCTTACTAAAATTCCCTTGAAATCATTGCAATTCTCTTCATGACTTCAATATGTAACTTTTGAGATTGTTTTAAAACGTGCATAAAAGAAGTCTAGGGAGTACTTTATTTCTTGAAAACTAAAGGTTCTTCCTTGTGTGTTAATCTAGTTACCAGTCCTCATAATGGCAGGTTCAGTGTGGTGGTGGGGCTTTTTGTCGTTGTTGTTTTTGGTGGTCTTTTTGAACTCTTTTTAAAGAAATCTGTTTATTTCCTCAAAAACATAAACATCTCTTTAGTATTTAGTATTATCTACACTGTATATTAAGGAAATAATTTGTGTCATTGCTGTCAGTGTAAGATGTTGATGGTCAGCAACTGGTTTGCCTTGGACTTCCCGAAGAGCTTTGTGGAGCTTGGCTGCTGCTCACTCTGTGCTTCTCACCCATTTATTTTATCTTTTATTTATTGACTCCTTCACTTTAAGGACAAGTGCATAATTCTGAAATGTTTGTTTATGGAAGGACAAAGGGAAGTTTGTTGATTGTGGCAGCAGCATTTCTGTGCCAGGTTATCCCCAGTGCCCTCTTGCTTTATAAAGAAAAGGTGGGGAGAGCTTGGGATGGAGGTGTGGAGAACAAGCATTGACAAAGGCACTGCTTATATGGCACTGCCAGGTGCATCCTGGGAATTGGGAGTTCGTGAGCGCTTCCAGCAGTGTGATCTGGTTTAGGGTTGCTTCCTACCCCTTGGCAACAGGAAATGTGCTGGATTAGTGTAATAGGATCACACTGTAGTTCACATTTTGTTATATAGGGTTGTGACAGGTCAGAGGTATTTTGCAAAATGGACAGACCAGGTAATGCAGAAGATGTGAGGCACTTGAATGAGTACAGTAGAGACACAGACCTGCAGGGCTATTTTGACTTCAGAGCAGGTTTTTACTGTCTTTGGTTTTGTTCAGGATCAGATTTTTTTTTTTACTTGATCTAGTACTGAGAACAAAAAAATCGAGTGGCCTCATGCTATAAGGGTCCTACCTTGAGCGTATCACATGCCCTTATTAAGAGCAGATAGAAAAGGGGACTCCTGTTTCCTTCAGAGTCTGGAAAAAAAATTCAGACTTAATAATCTTTATGTTGTGCAGGAAGGATTATGCCATTTGAAGAGGTAGCTTTATCTGTTATAACTCCCTTTTCATATGTAAATTCTTCTATATAAATACATTTATTTTTAAATAAATGTTATAAAAAATACTAATTTTTATTTTCTTAAATAATTTGTGGGCCTGTAGCAGGAAATATTCAGACCTGAAACAGGTATTGTAGGAGATGGTACAGACAATGAGGAGAAAATAAATTTATTTTAAATAAGAACATTCTTTAAGGTTGTAAAGAATCTAAACATGTATTTGGAATACTTGTTGCTGTAGAAAGTAGTCTGTATAAAAATGTTATTAGGGCAAAGTGGAAAGGAGTAACTTGATATACACTGGTTCCAAGCTTCTGTTAAAAAAGGAGAAATCTGTGCTTTGACTAATTCTGGTGTACAATGTTTTCTGTTTGCAGTTTGTTGCGTGGCCAGTTTCTGACTTTTCTTATGAAATCTGTGGTTTTGTGTCATGATGCAGAGAAACACCTGACACATTACTGGAAAGCTCTATTTTTATTCTCTTGAAGTTCTTCAGCAAAACTTTGCTGTCAGAGTTGTTGATTTGGTCTTTTTTCTTGAAAGTAATTTCAGTGCTGATCTTTTACATTTAAGTAATTTATGCTGTTGTGTGATAAGCGTCTTTAAAAGCCAAACCAACCAACCTCAAACTGTAAAATATCCCCCCTACATTCATGTTCACAGACTTTGCTTTTTTCAAAACTATTTTAATAACTAAGTAAATCAGGTTTTTGCTGAAAAGCTTTGATGTTTGCTTAAATCAAACTAACAGATGTCCCCATTAGTATTTCATGTTTGGTGCCTCAGTGGGGTTTGCAGATATTTTGGTCAGGTGGGCAATGCTTTTGCTAAGTGTTATTGGTTAAGTTAGCACAAGTCAAAAATTAGTGGTCTTCTCCAGTGAGTTTCTCTTTATCCTTGTGTCTCAGAAATTTTCCAAAGTAATGAGACAAACTAAACAGAGAATTTGTATATAAATTTATATATAGGAATTTATAAACTGAAAATTTTGTCTAAAGCAGAGTGGGATTTTGACAGCTGTGAGTCAGTCTTCATTTTGAGGTGAGAAAGTAAAACATGACTCAGCAGTGAATTTTGTAATACCAGAATTTATCTTATCCTATATAGAGAAAGTTTAATTCTAGGTCAGATTCTTGTTTATTCATTCTTTAAAAACATTTTCATTTGCTGAAAAATGATAATGCATATGTCGAAGTACTAGGCTAAGTAACTCTGTAAGAGAAGTGCAGTCCTGCTAACTTCAGTAGAATGAAGAATGACTTCATTTACATTTGGAGCAGAAGAGGAAGAGTCCTTCCACAACAGTCTAAAACTCATCTTATGGATACTCCCCCTAATCCCTGCTATTAAACTTATGCTTAGTTTTATGCTGAAGATGACAGAAGGTAAAATTGTAGAGTTTATGATATTGCTCTTTCTAGGAAGTCTGTTAGTGTAATTAAGCCACAGTTGAAGCCTGGAGAGCAGGATAGTGTCTGTTGGATGTATCTGTTTCCTCTGGCACAGAGTGGAAATGCTGTTCTACTTTACCTTCTGACTCCAGCTAATGAGATCTGTTAATTCACAGTAGGTGCATAAATCTTCACAGATCATAGTACTTGAGCTCAGAGTTGCTCAGCTGTGAAATCCGATATTCCCATGCAAGCTACCAAGTCTCACCACTTTATTCCTCTCAGGCATCTGCCTTTCATATAAAAAATAGGAGTGTTTATTCCTATGCTTTTATAAATGCATTTTTTGGCCATTCAGCGCATCAGAGCTTTTGTTTGTTTGTTTTCATTGTTTTGTTTGTTTGTTTATTTTTCTTTTTGGTGATGGTGGGCTGGTGACTCGGGATTTACTAGATGGCAGTGTCCAACTTGAACAGTTATATCCCATCAAGTGTCTGGGTTAGAGAACAACTGTGATCATCTGGGAATACTGGGAGGACTTGAGGTGGTGATGTTAAAGTCACCTGGGCTAGAATCAAAGGGATCTGTAAAGTGTACCTTTCTTCAAGTGTTTTGCCTTGTTTATATGTTATTTTCTTTAAAAAGAAGTATTTCTTGAAGCACCCATGAATATTTATTTTTCATATTTCTTCATGTATATTACTCTCTTTTTTTTTAAAATCGTTCTTTTATTATTTGGGGAATAGTGATTTCTTGGTAGGTAGTTATTTAAATCTTAGTTGAGGAAGTACTGTATATCAGACTAAGTATCTAGAAAATATCAATTATTTAATGGTTGCTGTGATGTATTTAAATTAAAATGAAGAGCTGTGCAGAGAAGGGAGGTTGCCAGCTACATAAAAATGAAAACTGTGACTGCAAAAAGGATATATTAGGCTAAATGAAAAACAAATGTCACAATTTCTGACCACTCATGTTAAAATTACCCTTTTTTAAAGTGTTTTTTGGAGGTTAGAGTAGGTCAGCCCTTTTAAATGGATTCAGGTAATCAATTCAGAAATTACTTAGTTTTCAGATGAAAAATTTATAGTTACAGAATTTTTGCAGAAAGATACTGATTCTGGACTACCACCATCAGGTTCACAAATAGCCTTTCCAATGTGGTTGTGAAGGAGATTTTTATTCTTACTTCATAATTTTCACCATATTTAGCTATTCATATTGGAACGCATTATCATTTTTATCAGTTTCTTTGTAGCCCAGGCAAGCAAAATACATTTTCATGGCATAGTAGTGTTGTGTGCCCCAGTCCTTGAGGGATTAACCACACAGTCTTGGGATTTAGAAATAGGTGTGGTTGTGTTTTGAGTGGGATGGGAGTTGGTGTTTTTTGTTTGTTTGTTTTGCCTTTTTTTTCCCTTGCAAATGCGTGAGTGAAAGTGTGCCACTTACGTCAAGGAAAGATCAAATGGTTGATTTTTGAAACCAGGTTCCTATAATTTGGCAGGGTGGGCGTGAGTAGCTTAGTGTTACTCTGTGCATGATGGCTGTTGTTACTTTGTAAGTAAAACTTGTTTTTCTTGCTTGCATTTTTTTTTTTTTTTGATTCTTTTGTTTAGAAATTACGGAAAAGGAAATCTTTCTTAACCTCATCTCAGTGTAAGGAAACTGATTACATTAAGTCATTTTCCAAGTGTTTTTACATCTGTGCTTCACCAGCAGAAAAGATAGGAACTAAAGACAAACTCATGTACAGAAAAAATGTTTGTCTAATTAATGCATCGTGTGATACTCTATTTTTTTTCTTTCACAGGTATCTTTCAGATGAAGGAATTGAAGCTTGCTTAAGTTCATCTGAAAAAGTTAATACAAATGATATAATCCTAGTTGCCCTTAATGTAAGTTATGATAGTGAAAGTTTTTTTTCTGACAAATCATGCTGAAAATGATTTAACTAATGGGTTGAGTATAGATTTGTCTGTCTAATTAAGTACCATTTTCTGTGCGATTTATGTAAAGGACAGAGTACCTGCCTTTCTCCTTGCCTGTATGAATTGTGAGTTTTATTTCCCAACTCTGAAACCTGTAGGAAAAAATATTAACAGATTTTGCAATAGAAAAATATTTTTTGTGTTATAAAATATAAAACTAAAGTCAAAGTACAAGCTGTAATATGATTGGAAGTGCTGCGTACTGACATGAGTATGAAATTGTAATACAAAATATGTTTGTAGGGATGAATAAAACATCCTTACTTAGTTTAACTTCTGGACAAGATAGTCCTTAAAGCACATTCAAACTATACATCCTGTTGAATACATGTTTATTTAACTACAAACAGGTTTTTTGCTTTACTGTAGGAATAATGAATAATATCCATTATGCCTGCCACCAAATTAGCACAGAAATATACAAGGTAGAGAAACATCTTTGAAGCAATAAACCATAATACTTATAAGTATGTGAGAAAAGTGCTCATGTGAATTCCTGTTGTTCAGAATTCTAGTATATACAATGTTGGTAAACATTAGTAAGTCTGCTGCCTTTTATAATCTGTGTATTTGTTGTTTTCTTATGTATTTTATCAAATTCATACTCAGAGGTTTTAAAACTTAAATGCACTATATATGGTTCAGTGTAAACTTTGTGCTTTGTAATAATTCTATGTATTTTCAAGGGGAAAAAATCAATGTAGTCGAATGCTTAGGAGGCAAGTGTTCTTTCTTAATGAAATTGTGTGAGAGGGGATTATTTTGTCCATCCTCAAGATTCAATCACCAGTTGGTTTAAGGTGATACTCTGAAAGTGTCCCCTCTGCCCCTTTAATTTATTCTTTAAAGCATATGTTCAATCACTCATATGTATGCAGGCACCAATTAATGTAAGGAATTGGAAAAGAATTAAAGCAAAATTATATGCAAAAGTGCAAAGAATGTAATACAAAATATGCAGAGGGCAAGTCAGTGACTCAGATGGACATCAGTGACAAGTGGTGTCCCTTAGGGGTCCTTAGTGGGGCCAGTGTTATTTAATATCTTCATTAATGACATAGACAAAAGGACTGAGTGCACCCTCAGCAGATTTGCAGATGACATTGAGAAGAGTGGTGGGGTTGACACACCTGAAGGATGGGATGCCATCCAGAGAGACCTGGACAAGGTCCAGAAGTGGGCCTACAGGAATCGTGCAAGGGGCTACACTGGGGCAGAGCAACCCCTAACATCAGTACAGGCTGGGGATGAACAGATCAAGAGCAGCTCTGCTTAGAAAGACTTAGGTACTGCATCCAGCTTTGGGATCCCCTGCACAGGAAGGACATTGACCACTTGATGCCAGTCCAGAGGAGGGCCACTAAGCTGATCAAAAGGATGGAGTATCTCTCCTATGAAAGAAGCCTGAGAGAATTAAGAATGTTCAGCCTGCAAAAGAGAAGGCTTTGGAGTCACCTAGTTGTGGTCTTCCAGTACCTGAAGGGAACTTAAAGATGGAGAGAGACTTTTTGCAAGGACAGGTGACAGTGACAGAGCAAGGGGAATGTCTTCAAACTGAGAGTGGATTTAGATTAGATATTAGGAAGAAATTCTTAACTGTGAGGGTGGTGAGGCACTGGAACAGATTTCCCAGAGAAGTTGTGGATGCCCCATCCCTGGAAGTATTTAAGACTGGGTTGGATGGGGCTCTTAGCAGTCTGGTCTAGTGGCAGGTGTCCCTGCCCACAGCACGGGAGTTGGAACCTAGCTGATCTTTAAAGTTCCTTTCAGCCCAAACCATTCTATGATAGGATATAGAACACATGGGAACAGTTTGTAGGACCCTACGTGCTATTCAGAGATCCATAACTGACAGATTAGTTTCCTCAGATGGGCTCAGATTGAAAACCGATTGTGCTTTCTTAAGACTGTCTGTCTTGTGCAACAGAAAGTGCATTGCTCGTTGTTCACTCTGTAGATGCTCAGTAAATACACTAAAAGAGCATTCCTACAATAATTTTTTATTTGTAGGGTGTTTCTCATTGAAAACCAGAATAAACCAATTGTTTACAATGTTTCAGATAGTGAAATACAGCCCCGCTCAGTTCTATATTAGGACGCCAGAGGAGTAGTCCATTGACATATATTAATGGCAAGTTAGTGTCCAAGTTCTTTCAGTAATTACATTTAGCCCATCTTCTTTTAGAAGTGTTGTTTTTGATCATAATGAATAAGAATGCTCTTCAGCTTCACTACTGCATTCTGTGTCAGCATGTTCTATTTAAAACAACAAGCTTATTTCAAGCACTGGAGTTTAAAAAACACAGGTGTTGTAGGTTGCATTTCTGTGCCTTGTATTTTTTTCATAGCACATGTCAAGGCACTAAAAAGGTAATTTGTGAAGTTTCATTAATTTTTATTCCATTTCCTACTTTCACATACTACAGCTTTTAGCTCACATCACCCTGAACGATGTGCTTGTCCAAACAGTGTTAGGTGAGGAAAGGGCAGGGATTTTTAATTTTGATCATATGAGTTCTTTTGTTTCATGTTGTCAGTGGCCACATTGCACAGTTGCAGGTTGATGTCATGTAGCTGTCTATCTCACTTCCAAAAAAAAGAAAAAAGCAAACATTTAAGATAAAAAGCATCTAGTGAAAATACAACCTGAGCTTTTACTCCAGGTATAATTGCAAAAATAATCCTAACCTTTTATGAAGTATTTGTGCATGTAGAAAGTCACAAACTAAAAATACTTTCTTTCTAAGTGCCGAATGGAGAGCAAAGAAAGACTATTAAACCTCATAGTTATGTTTAATCAGTTACGTTTAGTCATTTTGTTTCATCTATTTGAAGCATTTTAATCAACACTGAAAATGTACTTAAAACAATATAATTTAAAAAGCAAAATTATTTCTTATGTAAACTCTGAGTTGTTGAATTTTTTTTTATTATACAGGGTTAAAGGAATGGATTTTTGTAATAAATAGTTGTCATTATGGGAAAAGTACCCTTCTTTTTCTTATTTTACAATGGGTTTTTTTGAAACAGGATATTTTAGGTTAATATTCTCTTGTCTTCTATATTAATTTCAGACAGATTTAAGAACGATTGGCAAGAAATTCCTGCCCAGTGACATCAATGGTGGAAAGGTGGAAAAGGTATTTTTACTTCACTTTTCTGTGCTCTGTGATTTCTGTGTGATAACAACCTTCTATGGTGCATTAGTCTGGTTTTGTCATTATTTCACATACAAAGGAACCTGGCGTTTTAGTATGTTATAGTATAAATATATGAACATAAGCTTCATAAAAAGAGGACACTTTCTTTTTTATTTCACAACTTTGAAATGCTTAAATAAGAATGTGACCAATCCTAGCAGCTTCACTTGTCACTGACAAGTCATTTAACCTTTTTGGTCTTGACGTGGTATTAGAGGTTCATTTCCCTCCTCCATTGTTCTACAAGGGCAACAAAGCAGGTCAGGAAAAAAGCAACACAGCTGTTTGATTATGATGCACAGTGATACATGTTAGTGCTGTATTACTTGGATTACTGATGTCCATGACTATAGCTATATGCTTTATGTAATTTTACTATGACTGTGTATCCTGTAAGTTACGTGGATAAACCATGTTAGATGGTGTAACATTTGGTGTTAGAGTATTGTGCTTGAAATTTGGATGTCCTAAATTTTTAATGTATGTTCTGTGTTTAGGTAGAAATTAACTTTGTCCCCTTCAGTATACCCTTCCTGTTTTGTTCCTTACATGCAATATAGAGAGTGGATAAAAGAAGTAATTTTATTTTAAATCGAACAGTAATTCTCACTTCACTTCGTTATCCCTAACTTCCAGATACTGACAGTCTATATCACTGATGTGAAAATTCTGGGGAAACATATGTCTTTACTGTTGAAATTCAAATAGTCATAAGTTAAGGTGGATTTGGTTTAAGAAAGCAAGACTGAGGAGAGAGGCTGTTAAGAGCTCTTTGGATTTGTTTTTTCTGTCAATTCTATTGTCAGTTCTATTGTCTAAATGGAATAGTGAGTAAGCTCTACAAGAACAACAGCAGAAACATTATTGCCATGGATGAAAAGCAGACTTGAGAGATAGTCTGTTGCAGGATCATAGTTTTTAGCTAGGCAGCAGTTTGTGCATGCAGCATATCACTTAGTAAGCTAACTTTATGGGAGAAGTTTTATTAACATTATGTTTTACAATGTGGAGCTGTGTTCTTTTCAGGTATTACTTGAAAAAAATAAACCAAGATGATGTTTTATGAAATTGATTGTTTACCTGTTTAGGTTTCTGGATAACATCTTCTTGAAGAATTTTTTACCATCTACAAGAATTTGATTTAGTGGTTTTTATAGCTATGATTCTAATATATTTTTGTCCTCCTCAGTATCCTTTATTTGAAATGTGGAAAAAAAGCAAAATAGTTGCTTTTAATGTCATTTGGTTTTGCACTGTTCATTTCTCAGTTGCTTAATTATGTAATATTCTCAAAGTCCAAATATATTTGGTTAAATGTAATTCTCCATGGTATTAAGGTTATATATGTGGTGAGACTTGCCTTACTGTTACTGTTGAAATACAATTTCACTTCAAAATTATTTTAGTGGTACTGCTTTTTCAGAGTTTTGTTGCATTATGATAGGATTTCTTTAGAGGAAGTTGTCAAGTTTTCATCCATTACTTGAGAATGTACCTAGTAACTTGTCCATTTCCTTTAAAAAGGAAGTTTTCTCAATTTCTGTTGTCGTTGCATAGTTCAAGTGGTCAGTTAAAGGTTGAAGTGTAATTGATTTCCTCAAAGCTTTGATGGAGGTTATATGTGAGAATCTACTTACCTGCTTTAAAATGTTTTCTTCTAGTTTTAGCTGCACAGATCAACACTTAGGTTTTTCAGAGTTCTCATCTTAAACTGAGGAAGGTGCAATTGTGTAGTTTGTTTCCTTTAAATACAAAAGCTGTGCACAAAAATGAGGGAAAACTCTGGTGGTTAGGTTTTTCAAATACCTGTGAAATAAGAGCTTCCCCTTTCATGGCAAAAACCTTTTGCACCTGTACACACACAGATGCGTCTTTTTTTTTGTAGAAATGAACATCTCAGAAAATAAAAAATGTCCCTTAATGGTCTTTATTAAAGACAGGTTTTTTTAACAAATGTTACTTGTCAAGTTGTAGCAATTTACATACTTCTATCAGTATTGTTAAAGAGCGAGGATTTTTAACATGAGCTTCTAGTAAAATTTACTTTAGTCTTACTCTAATCAACTGTGTTGCTTTCTTAACTGTAGTGTTTCCTTTTTTTTGAGGATAAACATAAATCTGACTACTTAAAAAATGCTGCTATTTAGCTTTCAATATATGCAAATACTTTGTAACAGAGCTAGGTGGTTATAAAGAAGAATATTTACGGAGCAGGAACAATTTAGTATAATCTCTCAGTAGAAAGTAGTAATCTGTGGTTCAGAAATGCTTCAGGAAACAATAGAAGTTATGTGCTGCTCTTGTTCCTCTTGTCCAAGACTAAGATCCATATTATCTATATCTTGAGAACATAGGTTATTTTCATCTTGCATAGAAAATAACTTTGTAGCATTGCTATAATAGGCAAATAATTGCATAAAAGCTGGCATAGAGTCCTAGTATGAAACAACGTGGGTATTTGACCATTATATGTGGTTATCAACTTCAATTGGGAAATGTTTCATTCACTCATTAATATCTATGTTTTGTATGGATTTAAAAAAGGTTAACATTACCAGCATTAACCACAAGATGGCCATATTTGCATAGGATTTGGAAAAGCTGAACCTTCCTGTTTCTATTTAGATGGCTATATACCATAAATATATTTTAAGTATTTTTAATGGGAGAAAAATGCAAAGAAGACTATAAAGTTATAATGTATAATTTAACAGATGTTACATTTAAGATGTTACTGGTTTTCTTTTGAGAACTAAGTTCCATTACAATGGTAATATTGGTTCTAGAAGAAGCATTCAGAAAAGATTTGTGAACTCAGAGAGTTGCTTTCTGAGTATCAACAAATTATTGGTAAGCAGTTAAAAACATAAGTTTCCAGCAATTTAATTCTTTTTAAAGTTTACTCATATGCTTCCCAATTTCTGTTTCATTATTTTTTGATTGTGGATTTTGGTTTCCTACAGCCTTTTCAAATTCCCTTTTTTTTCCCTTTTTTTTTTTTTTTTTTTTTAAATGATGACCAGATTTGTTGTTTCAGTTAAAAATGATCTACATTTAAAAAAGCTCTTTCCAGTGAGAGTGACTGCTACATCAGGCCTTCTATTGCCATCATAGTAAAGCTATTTTGCTTCTATTCTTTTATTTATTAATTTCTCTTTTCTTTGTATTTACCTCCTGATTTCTGCTCTTATTCTGTGTTCTTCTGGGCTACCTGTTCTGTTTCCCCAATGCTGGAACCTGATGAAATGTTCACTTTTTCATCTTTTCTGCTCTTAGGAGCTGGAGATAGTTGAGCAGCAACAGACAATTACTTTTTATTTTTTTCAGAGAAATCAAAATTACTCAGCTATAGCTGAAATGTGATGAAGTGGTTTGGTTAGTAGGTTTGTGTTTGGGGTTTTTTGGGTGGGTTTATTTTATTTTATTTTGGTGTTTTGTGTTTGTGGTGGGTTGTTTTTTTTGTTTTTGTAATGAACAGATAAGTGATGTCCCCTGAAGTTGGTATGTTTTGATTACCACTGTTTGAAGAAGCTGTGTTTCTGGTTAGTGTTTGCAAAGCAGTAGTGCTCAAAATTTACTCTTGATCCAAACCAATAGTCTTCTAAGTTGTTTTTATTTTCTTCAGAAGACATTTTCAGTGAGACCCTGTGGGTACAGCATGTGAAATATTATCTGGACTCCATACTATATTAGAAGTGGCAGTATTCGTATTTTTGTTTGTTTACCTCCTCTACTGTTTTCATTCACTTTTTTTTCATGATTGGTATCTCAGAGATGTATGGAGCATCACAACTGTTTCTCTGAAAAAGCCATTTTTATCATGCTTTAGAACGTGCAGTACATGAGTGATAGAAATTGAACATGACTGCCTGATAAAATCACACTTTTCTTTGCCTGGGGGCATCTGTTAGTGTATCTGGATATTACAGTGTTTGCTTAACAGTGTTGTCTTCTCTGTTTCACATATCTAGCTAGAAGGGCCTTGCGTTCTGCAAATACAGAAAATTCGCAATGTTGCTGCACCAAAGGACAACGAAGAATCTCAGGCTGCTCCCAGAATGTTACGTTTACAGATGACGGATGGACACACAAGCTGCACAGCTATAGAATACAGTAGCATGTCAAAAATAAGGTGAACAACTTTTTTTTCCAAGTTTTGTTCTGATGCTTAAATGTCTTTAAAGTAATGGAAGTGTCCTTAGTAATATATGAAAAGAATCACTTGAACAAACTTCCTTCTTGGATTTTGAGTATAAGGGAGAAACTTAAATTCAGCGTGCAAAGGTAGATCTGAATGTAATTTACAGTACTGTTTATGCTGAAGTACATAATGGAAAAATGTGGATTTTTGTAGGCATCTGTTGAGTTGTAGTTTCATGGCACACAGCATTTTGGGTGTGTGTAAACTGGAGCCAAATTCCCAGTTTTCGGTCGTAGCAGATCTTTTGCCTGACCTTTGTAGCAGGAGTGTCACAGGCCTGACACACCAAAGCTAATGCAACTAATGTTGTTTAACCATGGGCAAGCCTTTAACTTGAATATTTCTTCAGTTAAAAGTGAAGGGTAAGAGAGCTAATTACTGTTGAACATGGGGATTTTTGTGTGTTCAGTTCTGAAGATGCTAAAGATACCTCTAGTGTTTAGTGCTATGCACTTCTTTAGTTCAAATTACTTTGAAAAGAAAAATCTTCCTCTGTCTTTTTCTGCTAGCTGCAACAGTTTTGTGTATGTATTTATATATATATATATATATATATATACACACACATAATTTTTGAATGTCATCTTTTACTGTTAAACTGCTCCTTCTGAGCAGGAGCCAGCTTGCAGTTTAGAGTGGTGCTGTCAGAACATTTAATGATATTTTAATTTTAGCTTGAGCCAGCAGAACTTGGAATATCATATTCCAATGCGAATATAAAGAGAACAGTAAAGGAAGGCAAGCAGACATCTGTGTAAGTAGATTCTAGATCACAAAATATTTAAAGTTGAGCACACAGTACAAGACATTATTTTAAAGCTTTTTGAAAAAATTTGAAAAATGTTAGCAAACTCGGCACTCTAGTAATGTTGTGAGCTCTTCTTTTTGAGCAACATGAAAAATGAATTTGTGTTATGTGGTTGTTACAGGTTTGAAACTGAACTATTATCCTGGAATAATACACTGTTTCAATACATGGTGTTTCTTTAAATAAATTAAAAAGATCATATTTTTATTTTAAGTTGTAGGTTTTTAATGACTATGGTTTTCTTTTACCCCTCCCCCCATGCATAATTTTAATTTTTTCCTGTAGTTCTTGCGCGTTTGTTTGTTTGTCTGATCTCATTTTCTTTGCTTTTATCTGAACAGTACAGAAAATCCACTAACATTGCTAAGATTAAATGCCACTGTTGCTGTAATTGTCTGACTCCCCTATGACTCTGCCTCACCATGTGATATGGGCCTGTGATTGCAACAGTAGTTTCAGCATATTTTAAAGATACTTTTGCCTCTCAGTTGAAAAGTTATAAGTAGCTGTATCCTGTTTCTCATAAGAAAGCAGTCTCCAGATTGTTCTGCTTGTCATGTCTTTCAGTTATGAGTTGGAGATGCATGATTCTTTTATACTTCTGCTGTTGTTTTCATAGGGTAGATTCACATTAGAAGATAAGGTACCTCCTTGTGGGAGCTGATGACAGAAAGTATTTATAATGTTTTTAAATTACAGAGTAATGAGCGAAGAAGCACTATGAGATGCAGGGGTTTTATATTTATTCTAGTACACTCCTGGCTGTTAGCAACATATAGAAAGCTTCCTTTCTAACCATTCTTTTTCTTCGGTTAAATGTGTAAACAAAAAAAAACAAAAAAAAAAGAGATTATTAACCATCTGGAGATCTTCTATTAACTATAAATACATACTAGGATGAGGAACTTGCCTCAAAGTCAGTTGTCTAAGACTATCATCTGTTAGTCTAAACAAACCACATCCTTAGTTTGGTATTGTGAAATTGGGTTTTAACCAAGCAGACAATTTGCAAACACTCATCTCTGTTAGAGTCTAATTTGCAGTATAGCATTTTTGTGTAATGAGTTGGAAGTGTTCCAATAAAGCTATTGAAAACTACTGTGTATATTCAAGGAATTATTGCAAAAGTTTCTCATGCTAATGTTTTATTATGGCATATGAAATGTTGGACATATAATAGAAGTATTTTTATATGTTTCTTTGTGGCACAATATTAATAAATGTATTTTAAATATTTGGGTTTGTTTCTACCCCTAGCCTGAACACTCCACCTGGAACAAAAATTAAGCTTTCAGGAACTGTTGAAGTGAGAAATGGGTTCTTGCTGCTGGATGACAGTAACACAGCAGTTCTTGGAGGTGAAGTGGAGCATCTTATAGAAAAGTGGGAATTACAAAGGGTGAGGTAACACCACTGCAAATGCTTGCTTTACAGAATGCAAATTACATTTAATGACATCAAGCTTAATGTGTTGACTGTGAACTTTTTTTATAATGAAGTCCTTTTAAGACTGTTCTGCACAATAGTTTTAGGGCTGCAGCCAGATATATGTAAGTAGGTCTTATGTATAATGTTGCAAATTAAGAAATTAAAAGTGATCATTGCATGGGAACTGATTCCTTTACTTATTTTGCAGGGATTGAAAACATTAATCAGATATATTAAATTTATTTTGGTACAATCATGGGTGGTTCCTTTCCTAAACAGTGTGTTTGGTACCAGAATATTATAGAATGCTGCCTTTTACAATTGCCATCTTCAGTCTCTGTATTTTTGAGGCAAAACCAGTAGAATAAGTGTACAGAAAGCATTGAAGTTGGTAACTTTAATATGAACTCTGTATTGTAGATTTCATCAGTACTTGAGATAAATTTGTGGTTACAAAGATAAGTTGGAAGTTTTAAATTCTTTCAACAAGCCATAAATACATGTAAGATTCTTTGCTCTGGTTTATATCCCAATAGAATAGAATTGACTGCAGGAATACTTTTTCATGCATTTTCTCACAAATGGGTGGAAGTTCTTAGAGCAGGAAGTTGTGACCTGCTACCATTGGTCCCAAATACTTGCCAGATCAGTTATTGCTACTGGCACCACACTCACCTCTATATTTTTGCATCCACATCTCTGATGGATGAAACGGAGTAGCTGCTTATGAACATGACGGTCATTTCTGTATAAAGTACTTCTTTTATTGTTGCTGATGTTAAGTGGAGCTCAGTAGTTTTTGTTTCAGGTAGCCTTCTTTGGCACTTGGTTGCACTTCTTAGATTTCATCAAACTGAGCCAAAATTCATTTGGATGTTTGAGTTACACAGTGTCCATTGTTGTAGATTCTATTTGGCATCCTTTTGTGCTTTTATAGTTGAAAATTGTTTGGTTGGTTTTTGTTGTGGTGTTTGTTTTTTTTTTTTTTGGTTTTGGTTTTTTTTGTGTGTGTTTTTGTGTTGTGTTTTTTTTGTTTGTTTGATTTGTTTTGTTTTGTTTGTGGTTTTTTTTTTAAAAAGCCATTCCTGGTTTTAAATGACGTTCTGGGACCAACAGCAGAAATATCCCAGTTTATAATTTATTCTTATTTAACATAAAGTCTTGTGAGTTTTAATGTTGATGTGGACAGAAGGGAGACACATAGAGCTAATGTGTTCTTAAGAATGCCATCTAATTTGTAAGACAAAGGTCAACAGAATTGATTGGCTTTCTTGGTGATTAACAGTCTGTTTTCATATTTTTTCTACCTGGACTTCAACAAATAATTCTTACTTTAGAATTATTATTTTGTTTTTGAAACCAATATCAAGAAATAACTTGGAACATGTTGTGTTGGCAAGAAAGCAAACCGTTTAATAACCATTGGTGTGCTGCTGACTACAACACTTGTGAGCCAGTTCTGTTGGCTTTATGCGATATATTTAACTGAGTGGTACCTGTCACTCATTTGCTCTGGTAAGATATAGAAAGGTAACTGTTGCCTGTTGCTACCCCCTCAACTCTCTCGTTCCATCTTGGAGTTTACCTGAGTATCATTTTCTTTTTCTCGTTGACCAGCTCACAGTACATGAATGTGGTTATGTCAGAAGCTCTGGGTGACAATAAATCAGTTTGGACGGGTGAACCATGACCACTGGAAATTGTAGTTCCAGTTCTATATCCAGACTGACAGCTAGACAGATAGGGCTCAAACAAGTCTATAGAAGCCAGATGCTGCGTGATAGTTTCCTCATGAATTCAGTGTTTTTGTCCTATTCAGAAAGCTTTGCAGAAGAGAACAGTAGACAAATAAGCATGATTGCTAAAATAACTGAGAGGTGACAAAGGACATTGCAACTCCTTGTCTAATCTTGCCACTGAAGCATAAATAAAATGCTGAACTGTGTTTGCATAAAAAGACAGAAAACTTTTATTTGTGCGACTATTTAGAATTACTTGTTTTGAAGCCAGTTTTTTATTTTTGAAGCCAGTTTTTTATTTTCTGGCTTCTAGAATGTCTGAGATGTGTTAATTCGGCTTCTCGTGTAAATGATGAAATAGGGGGTAAAGTTTGGCTATTAAACCAAATAATATTCTGAAACTCTAGAATTAAAATTGTTTACCCAGTCTTAAGTTATTGCCCTTGTACCTACCTGTGAGCTTCTAGTTGTTAGGTTGCATTACTGTTCTGTTCCATTCAGACCATTCAAATTGCTTTCAGGAGGAATCAAGTTTTAGTAATGAGAGACTCACTACAAATATAGCATATGTAGAATGAATGCAGTATTATCAGACTGAATGAGGAATAAATGTGCTATTCCTTGTAGCATTCAATTTTATCAGAAGGTAAATTCTTGTCTGCATATTTCAATTTTTTTCAAGTGTCAGTATTTAAGTGACAGTATATAAATAAGGAAGAAGTAAATGAGACTCTTACTGTGAGATATTTCCAAATAGTCTAGAAAAAAATATAAGATAAAGTGTCATGGACATCTTTAGGTGAAAATACAGTTCCAAATAACTGTTGCTTGTGGAGTTTCTCATATTCTGGTGGTGACTGCTGTTTCAAACATGAAGGATCAGTATTTGTGAGATATTGCTGGTACCCTTCTTATGAAAAACCAGTATTTTGTATTGCCATTAATCAAAATATCAGACAATATGTAAGTGAAGTGTGAAGCAAATTTTGCTGAGATGATTGGTGAGAGTGTTTGATAGGATCTTATATTTTTAAAACATAAAATCTGTTGAATTACAGATTATCTAAAAGTAAAGTTCTCTAGTATACTTAATGAGTCTTCTGTTTTGATGAACGTGGGGCTAAATATTGAGGTTACCTGATGGGAAAAGGGAGTAGTTTTATGTATACTTCAAAATCCATATTGGAAAGAAGTGTGAGGGTACAGTAGAACATAATATCTAGTTCAGTCTCATATTGTAAAACCTTTGTTTATTAAGAGTTTCCCTAGGAAATAGGTTTTTAATGTCACAATGCAAATACAGCAGAAAGGGTAAAAGAAGCATGCTAAATGTATTTGTAACAAAGTTTATTGTAAATGATAGTTACTGCTGTGCTATGAGCGTATTTAATTGTAAGTTAAAAAATACTGTTCCTGATGCCTGGTTGCTTTGTATTTGAAGCAATATGAACTGTCGTTTCCAAAGCAGCTGCTCTCACTTCTCAGCAGACAGTACTACTTGGGAAGAAAGAGTCAGGGCTCTTGTTTACCATTAGACCATTACAGTTCTTTCATTATGGGTAACAGCTTTATGCAATAAGTTGTTACGATTCAAAATCCATGTAGCTGAATGTAGTAAATAGGCAGTCAATTTTGAATGTGTTTTTGCTATCTGCTCAATTGCATGTTTAAGTGGCAGATTAGAACAGTCTTTTTCTTCCATGTGTTTTCTTGATTCTGATTTGGGAAAGAAAAATGTAGCCTTAAACTTCAGCATGTTTTTCCTGATCGTAGGACATAAGGTGTTAACTATGATCTGATGCTTGAGTTCTTAGGCTAGCACATAGTATTTTTTTTATTATGAATTGATTCAGTGTGGGAGTTCATTCCAAAATTGCTTGTATTTCTCTAGGTAGAAACAAACAAGCAAACAAATAAAAACCAGAATAAGTGTAGGGTTTACTGGACCTGGAGTGCTTTCCTTGGGGAAGTGAAGCGGCTTGGCCGTGAAATCACAGTTGTACTGTGCTGCTTCAGTTAATAGATACAGAAAGGAATGAACATGCTACACTGATCAGCCCTGGGTTAGCTCGTAATTCTAAGGCAGTGCTTTAAGGGAACTGATTGAACCTGAAGCAGAAAAATTTTGATATCTGCATTAAGTGCTTTGTTTTGAATAATTTATCGAATACTTTATCAGTGTTTTTTTGCTCCAAGGCACGAAGAAAAGGATTATTTTTTTTTTTCAGCCTTGAAAGGACTTAATAACCATAAATGATTTAGAAAATGGTCTTTGGCTCCTGAATAAAAGTAGTTAACTTGAAAGGAGTGGACCAAAAGTTTTAGTTTGAGTATGTATTAGCTAAATCGATCCATTACTTAGTTTAAAAAACTGAAAGCATGTTCACGTTTATACTGTAGTTCTCACATGATGGATTTAAATCAATTTTACATCAGTGTAATAAGTATATAGGTAAATGTCATATATAGCCTTAAGTAAATAATACTGTCTCTGCGAATGGGGAGTAGTAAATGATGTGTGTAATCATGCATGACTGTCCAGTGGGGGAAAAAGGATAATAAAAAATGAAGATGATGAAACAGATGCATTATAGGAAGTGCAATTTTGGAGCATTTTAACAGCTTTAAGGACCTGTTCTTCCTTTTTCCACTTCTGAAACCAAGTATTTCTGTGTAATACACAATAATTAACACATAACCAAATGTCAGTTACAGTGAATGTCTTTCTCTTCCAGGTTGCTGCTGTTCTGGTAATTTGTAGAGAATGAGAAAAACTTCATCAACTTATGAACAGATAGTTTAATGCAATGTTTTATAAATCCATCTTTTGGCTGTTGTTTTTAACAAGTAATTGTATTATTGGAGAGTGCAATGTTTTCAGGCCTAGGTCACTCAAACTGAAGAGTTTAGAGCACTTGTTCTATCAATACTGTGTATCAGTAATTGTTATGCTTTTGTTATGGTCTTTGTGATACAAAGACCTCCTAATCAATTTAGCATATATACTATACTTTTTATAAGGTTATTGGGGAAATTTCCTGGCAGCACAGTATTTAGTTTCCAGCAGTGGCAAAAAGATGTTTTTTAGAGAGAGAGAGCACAGCCTAAGCTCTTACATAGATAGCCTTAGCATACAGAATTGCTGTATTGTGTTTTATCAGGGGATACAATTCTGACTCATCTTTTCTGTGTTTGCTTATGCATGCGATCATGAATTTCACAGAGCGGTTGAGCCTGGAGCTCATCTGGTTCCATCAGGGCCATCTAGAGCCAGTTGTCCAGAACAGTGTCCTGGCAGCTTTTGAGTATTTCCAAGGATGGGGACCCCACAACCTCCCTGGGCAACCTGTGCTAGTGCCCACTCACCCTCAGTAAAAATAGTGGTTTCTGATGTTCAGAGGAACCCCTTTGTGTTTCAGTTTCTCCCGTTGTCTTTTTGTCTCATTGGGCACCACTGAAAAGAGCCTGACTCCAGTCTGTTTACCTTCTCCCTTCAGTTGTTTGTGTAAATTGATAAGATCCCCATGAACCTTAACTTCTTCAGGATGAATTGGTCCAATCCTTTTTTAAACATGCTGAATCTGTGTGTCTTTACAATCTCTAGTGGCAGCAGGTTTAGTGGGCACTATGTAAAGAAATGTCTGGTACCTATTTGTGTGCTTCTTTGTTGTATTAGTGTAGGTTTTGGTATATAACTGAATTTTCTCTATTTGCTCTATGTGTTGCCTTAATGATTGTGCAGAATTCTATAATTTTCTTCATTTCTCTTATCCAACCTTCTTAAGTACTCTAGGATTGTAAGAATGTAATTATTTTTTCCTGCTTAAAATGTCCATCTTGCAAATTTCCTATACTTTCTGAAATAAAGACATTTAACATTTAATCTGTTTTCTGTTTGCTATTATTAATCATCACTGTTATTTTACAGAGTTTGGCGAAACACAATAGGAGTAACATTGGAACAGAAGGCGGTCCTCCTCCTTTTGTACCTTTTGGGCAGGTATAGTGTACTTCTCTTTGTCATTTCATGGAAGAAACCTGTATTATGATATCTAGGGTACCTGGTTCCAGTTAGATAAAGGCTATCAAAACACCTTAGATCACGATGACTTGGATATAAAAAATGTGCCTGTTTAAAAAAAAAAGTGTTAATCCTGTCACTTTGTTGCACCAGTTTCTGTTTGACATTTTTCCTCTCAATTTCAAACTTAATTTTATTTCATATGTGTAGCGTTTGATTTTGCCAGTCAGATCATGTAGACACTTATATAGTCCCTTCTTAAATGCTGAAGGTATTTCCAAGAATCGTACCAGCCATGTTGTGAACTAAGCTTAAAATGTAAAAGTCTTTTTTTGGCCTTTCTAGTGGACCAGAGGCATGTGCTTTTAGCAAAAACAGATCTAGATGTCCTAGGTGTACATTTTTGTGATCATAGTCTTTATCTTAAGTTGTACTAATCTAATGCAATAATACTTTGGTCTTTTTAAAGTGATAGTAGGCAGAAGAATTAATTAAAAACTTCTTTTATGTTTTCAGAAATGTGCATCTCATGTGCAAGTGGATAGCAGAGACCTTGATCGCAGAAAGACTCTGCAAATGACAAATGCTGTAAAAACTGTTGTGGACAATGATGAATTTGAAAAGCAGAGAACAGCTGCTATTGCAGAAGTAGCAAAGAGCAAGGAGGTTAGAATGCATGTGTTACAGCATTTTACTTACCGTGATTGATCTTTTCTTGTTATTTTAAGTATTAAATGACAAATCCATTCTGATATTTGCCTGCTTATAATTCTACTCCTGTATCTTTAAAAAGAATCAGAGAGTCCTTTTGGATTGATGTCTATGTTTTAATAAAAAAAGGCTATTCTTTTAATAAAGCAAATAAATGTATTGTAATGTTTTATTGAATATATGATTTTAATACCATTTCTAAAAAAATGTGGAGTTTACAATTTAGCTAATACGATTTAACTAATTAATGCAGGTTTGTTAGATTTGTTTTTTTCATTTCTCAAAAACCTGATGACTCCCTGTCTTCAGTCTGAAAGAATAGCTAGGAAGTTCAGTTCTGATGTGTCAGGTTTTGTCCTACTTTGGTTTTCCTTTTAGCTTATTTTTGAAATCTGCTTTGTAAGTCATAAAAACTAAAATTATATACCCTTTTTACAGCCTCCTTTGGGCACAGGGAAAAAAGACCTACCTAATAAATTAATCTTTTTGTGTGGGTGTAAATTAGTGCTTTATTTGTTGATGCAAAGCATAATCTTAAAAATATCACTGCAACAAATTTACTGCACTTTTTCTACTAGCTAATATTGAGGCTTATTTCTGTAAGTTCTGTTTGCTGAAATGTTATTTTTGTGCTTATCTGAAGACCAAGACATTCGGAGGAGGTGGTGGTAGTAGCAGAAGTAATCTCAGTGTGAGTGCTGGAGGGAATCGAAACAGGGAACTGTTCCAGAAAGAGAAGATAGCAAAACCTGAGGGGAAGAATGAAGGTGTCTACCGAGAACTGGTAAGGTGGAAGACTTAAATTGAACCTGAAATGCTCACTACTCAAAACAAAAAAATAAATATAACAAAAATACAATTAAAATACCTCAAGGAATAAGGACTTTCAATAATTTTGAAGTCTATTTAGAGTACTTAAGGTGCTTTTGTACCTTACTGAGATAGGAGCTTTGGTGTGATTTGAGGGTAAAAAAGTTACTCAGGAAACTTTAAATGTGTGCCTTAAAGGTTAGATTCCAGTAGGTTTGGAGGTTTTTTTCTGGAGGGTCAAAATATGCCTATTTTGGAACTTGTAGACACAGTGTTATATTGATGGGATTCAAATTAAGAATGTGTTTGGTTGCAGCTGTTCCAGTAGATGGGTAACTGGTGTCATTTTTGTTGGGTGTGGGATAAGGAGGGACAGAGGGCATAGTTTCATTCTGGTTTTGTTGCATGTAAGTCTGTCTGCACAGAGGCAGTTTTCAAGTGAGTGCTTTAAAGCAGATGTCAGGCTATTTTCTATACTTGATGCTTTGTGATTCCTGCTTTGCCTTTTTGTCGTTGTGCTCTATACAGTTCAGAATAACAAAGCCTGGATTTCTGTAAAAGTAAATTCTTTGTACTTCTTTGTTTTCTTCTACAAAACCTTTAGCCAATTATATTTTCTCCATGTTTTAAGAAATGTTTAAAGAAATGGGGTTTATATTGTCTGTAAAAGTTGTGAAAGGGTTCAAACGTGACCGAATGCTAGTCTTGATACCAGTATTATTTTGACGTATTCCTTTTAGTTTTCATGTAGGCTAGGAGAATTTGTGCTTGAAAGCACGTAATAGTAGAACTGAAAATGAATAATTAAAAATAATAGTAATAATATTAAAAAAACACAAACCTTTGTTAGCTGGTTGTTTGGACCTAAGACAGATTATATGTGAAGATTTTATATAAAAATGAAATATTTATCATTAATTAAATAAGAAATAGTGTTTCAGTTAAAAATTAAAGAAAAATTAATGTAAAGTCTGGTGGGTTTATAGAGTCTTTGTTGTATTTATTGTTGTGTGTGTACCTTTTATTTCAGGTTGATGAAAAGGCTCTAAAACACATAACAGAAATGGGTTTCAGCAAAGAAGCAGCAAGGCAGGCACTTATGGATAACAGTAACAGTCTAGAGGCAGCATTAAATTTTCTTCTGAACAACAGTAAACAGAAACCCATTCAGGGACCACCACCTAGAGGTAAAACTTGAAAACAGCTGCTTTAAAAGAGTGTTTACAAGCAAAGGACTTTGTGTATGGTGGATTACTAATGTAGTTAGTTAGAAAGGCATATCTGCATGTTTTTTCCTTCAAGTTAGAATGCATTGCAATCCTGAGTGCAAATACCTAAGAAAGTCCTCTGTGTGTTATATTCTTATCAAAATTTTTGAATTCGAAGTCGCAGATTTGAATATCCTTAAATGGGAAATATGTGTATCCTAAAATCACAGAAAGACATGGGTTGGAAGAGACTTTAAAGATCATGTTGTTCCACCTCCCCTCCACGGGCAGGGATGCCACCCACTAGACTAGGTCGCCCAGGGCCCCATCAGCCTGGCCTTGAACACTTTCAGGAGTGGGGCAATCTGTTCCAGAGCCTCATCACCCTCACATTAAAGAATTTCTTCTTAATATCTAGTCTAAATCTCTCCTCTTATATTTTAAAAATGTTCTCCCTTGTCCTATTTTGTCCATGACAGAATTTTTTTAAGACAGAAAATACAAACATTTTATAAATCAAATGAAAAAGTGTATACTTTTTTATTTATTCTCCATTCACAAAAACTTTTGATGCTTACAGGTAAAGGGAAGGGCCGAGGCCGAATAAGATCTGATGATGAAGAAGAGCTAGGAAATGCCAGGCCATCTGCACCAAGCACACTGTTTGATTTCTTGGAATCCAAAATGGGTACTCTAACTGTAGAGGGTAAGTTACTGAAATTACTATATCTGGAACAAATATTGGACAGTGTTGGTGGAATCGTTTTCCTAACTATGTCATCTAAAAGGTGATTCCTAGAACTTCCTCCACACTCAGTCATTACAAAAAAAGAGTGCTTGGAAAATTGCTCCTCTGCTTTGAAGAAAGGTCAAATAAGTTGCACTGTGATGGTTAGATGTGTAAAAGTAAGTAGTTTGAAATAAGGTGACATAAATCACTGTTTGTTAATCTGATTGGATTCCTCCTAAATCATGACTCTTCACACATGATATCATGAGTCTTCGCTGTATTTGTCAGAAATCTAAAGCATTCAAAGAAAGTACCTTTCAAATACAAAAGCGTTCGGCATTAGCTGATACAATTTAGTAAACTATTCAGGTAATGAATATAATTCAGAAAGCAGGTGTAGGGAATGATGGTTGAGATATATATTGGCAACTCATTTCACTTACCAAAGATGAGGTAGATTTTTACAGTGAACAGAAATTAAAACAGTGATGGTGCTTTTCACTTACATTGCCAACATTGATTTTTCTTTGGATACATTTTGCGCTTATAGTGAGAAGTTAGAGAAGGCTTTTATGTGTGACTGAAAGACATTTAAAAGAAAATAATAGAAGTAATCCCTGTGTGCTATATAACTTCCTTACTGTCAGTAATTTTATAGTATGTAAGTAATGGTCGTTTACCAAGACTTGTGAAATGAGTGAATTGCTTCTTTTCAAAGGTATTATGGATTGCTTGGGGGGACTTCTGTGATCTTGGGATTTAGTACATGTATGTAGACAATAAAGCGTAGTGTTATATCAGTAAAAAAATGGTTATATTTGTTATAAGTATTTCAGTTTATAATCTTCAGTGTTGTGTTTTGAAGATAAATACATTTTGCTTTTGTATGTTTTTTCCCATCTTAAATGAAAATAAGAAGATTCCATAAGTGATCATAAAAAGAAATATAATTCTATTAAAACTTTGTAAAGGTTTTGTACTCCTTCAATTGCCAAATGTTCTGGCATATTTCCTAGCATGACATAGGATTTTTGGTTTTGTGGTTTCTTACCACTAGGTTGGAGTTTTTTAGCCTTATCAGAGTGATCAATATGCAATCTGGTGTATTCCTGAATCATGCTTTTCTGAAAAGTAAAACCAAACCCAACTTTTTAGCATTTTTGAAGAGTTCAGAAAGTGTTCTGATTATTTTGTGAAATTTTTTAGAGATTTCTGGCATTTTTTCTTCTTCTTTGTAATTGGAAAGGCTTTGAAGTGGTTGCTTAGTTTCATGTTGTTTTTATTTTCCTTACTGACTGTGTATAAGCCCATAGGATTGTGTCTCTGTTTCTATGCCAGATTTTACTTTTGTCTTACAAAGTCCGTTTCAAATGGATTTTTTCAAGAAATACATAGGCATATGTATTTTGAATTTTTAAAAGTGCTTTTTTCCTTGCCAAATTTGAGAAAAACTCTGCAGCCTGATGAATTCAAACACATCCTTGAAATCATATATTGAAAGTAAATTTTCTGCCATTTTTCTGCTCGTTTTCTTCCTCTGTGGTTGAAAATCGTCTCAGTTAAATTCTTAATTATTAGTTCTCTTAAGTTCCATTTAAACTGAGATGACAGGAATGTTAAAAGTGTTTGCAGAGTGACGTATGTTCAGTGACCACTGTGAACTCTTTCATGATGAAGTCTGCATCCAAGTGTCTGCAGCATATATATATATATACACACACACACAGAGTACCTTCTAAACTTCATTTGATCCTGTCGGCTGTTAGCAGTAGACACATGTAATTTCACTTAGAACTAGAAAAATATTGGTCAGAAATGAAAGGCACGTTGGGGAAACTGATCGAAATGACTCAGATATGTAATATTACTTGGCCAAAAATAATGTCTCTTCATTGATTTTCCTGCACGGTTGTACACTAAGGAGGGCCCAGGCTGGCAGGTTTTTCTCCATTTATGGTCACTAATGGCTGTACTGTGCTACATATAAAAGAAGATAGTTCTACATCTTCTGTATTTTGCAGTATTTCTGGCACCTCGCTGTCCTATATGGTCTCTAAAATACCATATTGTTTTTTAGTTATTCAGAGAGATGCCCTTTGTATAGAGATTGTGGTTTTGAATAAATGAGAATGTCTCTACTATTACACAAATGCTTGTGACCAGGAGCATATGATTACTTGGGACGGCTGTATTTATCATTATTGCAAGCATGAAACTTCTATACACTTCAGACAGATTGTAAGGTCTTGTAAATGACTGAAAATCTATGTAGAAGCCAAAAAACAGAAGGCAGTTTTGCCGAACCGAGATAAATATTTTTTAATTCTGTACTAAGCTGCATTTTATTCAAAATCTGTGTATGTGATCTGGGAAGACAAAGTGTCTGAAAAGTAGTATTGTTTCTTTTCAAGTGCACAGAGGATTGATTTGCTTTTCTCTGTGCATCCCTCCCTATTTTTCTTCTATACTGTTTCTAATTGCACCTGAAACCTCAGTACTGTGGAGAATTTCTTAATTCACTTCTGGATTTGCAGTCACAGAAAAAGTTTGTGAACAGGAACTGCAGAACAGTTGTTGAATTTTTTATCTTTGATTTCATACCTTTTCATCCTTGGATTTACACTAAGAAAAATATTTATGAATCTAAATACAGTTGTATTTTTGAGGAGGTAATTCTATTCCTTTTTAGAGATAAAATAGTGCATTAAATTTCTTGTTGTTTGATGTTCGGTTTTCTTTTTTTTTTTTTTTTTTTTAAAGAAATACAAATTAATGATAAGAAAACAAGTTGTTAGTCCTTTGCCCCCCAAGTGCTGTCTTGCAGTGGTTGTTTGTTTTATTTCCTTTTTGCCAGTTAATGAAATATTGTTTGAAGTAATTACGGTTGTTGAAAGTATTAAATACCTGACTCCAGGATCTGCTAGTTATTTCAATGTAAAACATAGCATACAGTAAACATACTTTGTTTAAATGAAATGCAAAGAATTAAACCAAACATATCCATAGTTTTATACTGCATGTTTGTTTATTTAATTATTTATTAAGTGGAAATGGTTGGTGGCACCTGTGAAAATGTTTGTGTTGAAATTAAGTGGTTTGAGTTTTGGTTGGCAAGAGAATCTTCCTGACTGCAGGAGGTAACACAAATAGTAGACAAAATTGCTGTCAACTAGCTGCCTTTGCTTGCACTTGGATTATTGCTGGCACTGAGCACAAAAGATTTTTCCATTAATCTCCTTTTTATATTTTTCTTTTGTTATGAGGAACAATTCATCCATCTTTGCCAACTTAAATAAGTAAACACAAAGTTTATCAGTGAGAACAAAACAGTGCCAAGGAATAATGGACAATATGCCTTATGTATTCCCAAAGAAGTTAAAGGTTTAAAACAAATAAATAATGCAATACATTTTCTAGTGCCACAATTTATTTGAATATCTGGGAGCGAGGGCACTCAGAGGGAAAAAAAAGTCTGACTATTTGGAGTTAGAGGAAATTTGTAACCTTTGGAATTTACCATTTAGTAGCCATATTTTCAACAAACATGGTATGCCCTATTGACAAGAGATCCAAATTGAACCATAGTCATGCTTATTATTCAGCTTTACTTTTAAAATGGAACTTCAGTGGTGTTAATTGTGAATATCAAAAAATCAGTTACATTTGTTGTAGTAGTATGTTAGCATTGGTGACATATATTAGGAGGCTTGTATTTTTATTTTTTCATTAAATATGAAATGGAAAAATATAGTACATCTCATACATTTTAAAGAATAATAAAAACTTACTGGATTTTGTTCCAGTCCTTTAATCCTGTAAGTTAAAGTTTGTGGTAAATGCAACAGCAGAATGCTTTGGAATTTTTTGGCCACTTCTTCATTATCGCCCTCCTCCTCAACTTGTATTTGTTTTGTTTCAACAGAAACATTACCTCAGGTTCCAGTTCCCCAGTGTTAGTACATTTTAGAAAGACTTATGTTGATATTTATCTAACTTGACAAAGCTATTGAGTAATGGGCATTTCATTCCATGGCATGAAATGTGTGCAAATGTATCATTAATTTTCTTCTAATTCTTTAATCTTTTGTCCTGTATGGGATAGAACATGCCCTGGAGGTAGCTGTCTACAAGATACACTTCTATGCAGTTACATAAAAATATTCAGTTTGAAAGGAGAAACCCAAATCATTGTCACCAGTGTGGGAAAGTCTTTGAATTTAACCACATTATTAAACATAATAAAATCCACAGGAGAGAGCCACAGGAAACCATACTCTTTAAATTCCATTGTGTATGGAGCAGTACTTTATAAACTGTGTTGACTGGGATTTCCAAGTGCAGCAGATCCTGCTGGTTTCTTGTAATCAAGGGAATGTGATTGGTTCTGTACGGTCTTCTTGTGTCATCACATACAAAAGCTAAAATGACTAAAATAACTGAGTGAGGGTTTCAAACTGACAACACTAATCGTCATCTTAAAACTTCCCAGCAGATGACGAAAGCCTTGTCTTTAATTTGGAAATGTATTTTTTTCCCAAATGTATTTTGTTCCCAAACCTCTGGGTACAGTGATGATGACTGGGTTAACACATTTTTCCTTAATGCTGTGTACAAGGGAGTAAACACTCAGGAGTCATCGAACAGTTCAGTCATTTCATGTGTAATTAACATTAGGAACAGACGTAAGAGCTTAGGTTGGGAAAGGAAGAGTAGAAGCCCAAGTATTTTACTACCAGAGAAGAAGTATAAATTAAGAATGTCATGAGCAAAGACTGCTCATTAATTAGGAAGTTAAATCTTTCTAGACCATAGGAAGTCTAGAAGATGGTTATCTATTATACAGAAGTGGAAAAGTGTAATGAAGATTCTGAAAAGTTACAAATATAAACTAAAGAAAAACATTATTTTCAGGTGATGTTTGTAAAGACGAAATAAAGAGGTACATTTAAATTTAAAAGTTTTAGTCTAACAAAAAATAAAATCTTAAATGATACAAAATTTGGTCACATTTTCATTTTTAAAAAGAAAATACATATTTATGAAACTCTTGGTTCTTTCTGAGTAGTATATATTTATATATTAATGCATTAAAAACATTATGGGTTTCAAAGTAATAAATTATGCAGTAAGATGTGTTTTTACCAAGATCATGTTCATGCTAAGCCTTATGTATGCTTATGTCACTTTAAAAGATAAAAACACTACATCATTTTAGTCAAAAGACTTCTGACTTCTAAAAGTTATTTTACATCAGGTATGTGTAAAAATAGAGCTAGATTCTTACTAGCTAATTTAGTAAATTAAATTGATAAAAATTCTGTAACCTATTAATAATAATGTGATGTTCAGAAGTATTTTCTAAAAAAAAAAAAAAAACTAAAACCAAAACCAACAAAACCAAAACCCACCAGGTGAAATTTCCATTTGAATTTTAACTCTTACCATGTAGCATCTAATAAAAGTGATACATTTGCTGTCAGGTATCACATTCATTGTTTCTAGTGGTAACATGTGAACTGAAGTTCTTAATTTTCCCTTCCCATACGATTGTATGAGAGCCTGAGTGCACAGTCCCACCATCCCCACTGGGCTCATGCAGACAATATATCTATGGCAAGATGCCATGGATTGACACAGGCAAGGAAGTGACACCTTTGCAGTCACCCCCATGACACAAAATTGCTCATATAAATCACTCTAACAGGTTTGTTTTTCTTTTCCATCGCGTTTAAATTGTGCTGGCGGATCTCATACCCATCTGCCATCATGCCTATATTCACTTGGGTCCCTCCTGGTCCTGAGACCTTAACCTCTGGCATCTCAGATGCCTCTTGTCCACCTCGTTGGGCAGTACAACCTGAAGTTTGTAGGAGGGTTACACGAGCGTACTTAGGTAGGTCTGGCCACTTTGAGCCCAGACCTGTGGTCTCTCTGGTAGATAGCCTTCAAGACCCACAGTCTCTCCAGTATTCAGCTGCCAGGTCTTCCTTGTCCCAGTTGCCAGCTTACTGGCAACTGTCTCAAATTTTCCAGTAGGTTTGAAAACACGTCCCCTTACTGTAATACTTCCCTGGAGCTGCTGGCTCATGGGATTGGCTATGAGTTTTACTTTAATATGTAGATATGTGGTTCTTTAATACTTCGAGATAGTGTTAAGAGAATAAGCCACGAGCTTATTCCCAAGGAGTTTCTTTATTAATTTAGGAGAGTATTTAAGGGAACTTGACCAAAGTTCAAAAGGACACCACACAAACTAGACAAAAATGTTCCACTACAATACTGCTTCAACATCTACTATTAATTTACAACACTCAAGTCAAAAATCCAACCAATTCCACAATCAAGATCCAATCCCTCCAGCTTCAAGTCACCCCAAGCATCAAGAAAGGAGCAAAGAAAGAGAAGCAGAGGGAGAAAGATGAGAGAAGGAGAAAGAGGGAGAGACAGACTATATAGCTGCATACCTATATGTATCTATATAACTATATACCACCAAAGCCTTGTAGAAGACCAGCTCTCACATGTCTGATGGCAGGGCTGCGACACGAGGCAAACACATGCCTTTGGTTTTATCTGCTCTGATCCCTGTGGCCAACCCCTCCAGGAGGGGTCTCTGACCCACCAACCGCTCTGGGGTTCCAGGCCAGGGTGATGGCAGTGTCCGCACTGTCCCTGCCAATCTGAGCCTGGCTTAGGAGCTGCAGGAGCTGTGGTGTGTTACAGTTTTCCCAGCCTATTTGTGACTGACAGCTACTCTGGGCCTTCCCTATGGGGGCTCCAGGGGCCTGCCATGAGGGATACAAAGCCAGCCCACTTCCATAAGGTTTGACCCATCCCTTCCCCCTCCACCCACACACACACACACACACACACATTCCCCAGAAATTGGTTCTGACCCAATAATAACTAATCTGGTGTCTAACACTCATGCACACAATAGAGAACTTAGAATTTAATAAGGAGAAGAGACAGGTTACAGTGATCACTTGCGGGAGTGTATTGACCAGGAGCCTATTTACTTGCAGCTCTCCTGTTTAATCTCATTTCTTCTTTATTCCTCCTGGGTTCATCTTCATCTCTCCCCTCCTTCACCTAAGCAACCCATTGAAAATTGAGGAATAGGTTGCCAACCCCTCCCCCCCCCCCCATAATTCCATAAAAGGTTTCGCAGATACCCACAGTTCCCTTCCTCTCCAGCAGGCATTCTCATCAGTTGGAGTTCTGGTTGAAGCTCTTGAAGGTAATCCTTGAGCAGTTCCTGTTACAGCTCATTGATCAGATTTTCCAGAATCCTGGGGTTTGTTACTACTGCTGTTATTTATATTTTGGCAGCTGTCTTTATTTTACCACTTTTATTTCTTGCATTTATCTTTTATACTGAATAGCAACTTATTTTTACAGAAAGTTTCAATTCAGATTAGAAATATTCCTTTTTTTCTCCTCATTTTCTTCTCTTTTGCTTTCTCAATTTTGGAATTCTGCTTTTCTGTCTTAAATGGCTCTTATTCAAGTGAGTTGTTGATGTTTATAGAGAGGAATGAGTAACCTCCTGGAAATTTATGCCTGGCTTTTCTCATTCTAGTAGGTGGTTTGGTTCTAAGTGCAGCCCAGAGTAGTGTATATTTCCCAGTAACTGGGAATTATAGTTCAAATGTGTGTGCTAAATTTCCTGTGTCACAAAGGTAGATACTGCATACTTTTTAAAAGAATACTCTTGCTTTATCAAAGTCCGAAACACTACATCTAAAATATGTTTATGTGAAATACGTTAATAACTGAAATAATTTTTTTTCTTTCTAGAACCAAAATTGCAATTTCAGCCACCACATCAAGTACAGCACAAAGTTATGAATACAGAACAGAATGGCATCAAAGAGAATCATTCAAGACACATTTCTCGCAATGACATGAGACAACCGAGGAATGAGAAACCCCCTCGTTTTCAAAGGGATTTTCAGAATTCAAGGCAGGCTTTGGAAAGTAGTGGGTTACCAAGAAACAGAGGTCCTGAAAGGCACAGCTCTTTAGAACATTGGACAGATGAAAAAAATAAAAGTGACAGACATTTTCCTAGAAATGATAGGCCAAAGGATTTGAGTTATCCCATAGCCACTCACCAGAGTGATATTACTTTCAAAAAAAGAGATAATATGCAAAACAGAGTAGGAAAAGGAGTGTCTTTCACAGAATTCAAGGAAAACTCTGCTGCTCAAGATACTACAGAAAACAATAACCAGAAACGTGGGAAAAGGGAAAACCAAACACACAATTCTGAAAATTTTTGTGATAGGAAGGCACGAACAATAAGTAGTGAAGCCTTTATGGTAAAAAGTGAGCAACATTTTGGTGTTAATAATGATTATCAAAATCCCAGCAGAACTGATAATTTTAATACTGTACCAAATGGAGATACTGAGCATCATCAGAAAGGAAGACGAGTAGGACCTATCAAATCATCAGGACCCACTACAATCCCATCTTTTGATGATAAAATGTTGTATTACAACACTGGTCCCAAAAGGAGAACTGGGCCCATCAAACCAGAGAAAATACTAGAACCAACTATTCACATGGAGTATGGAAAAAGTTGGAGACCAGGAGATGAGTGTTTTGCTCTTTATTGGGAAGACAACAAGGTATGCCTTTGCCAAATGAGAATTACCTCAAACTGTACTGCTAATGTTTTTTTACGCACTTGTAGGAGGTATTTAGCACACTGCTACAGAGACATGGGCTTCGTTCGTAGGTGTGCAGTTTGCTTCTTGGATAGCTTCATGCTCTATTTTTTATATTTATGAGATATGTCACTTATATTAATTTTTTAGAGTGCTTAAATCAAATCCTTGTTTCTCTCACTTAGGTGGAGTTTAGGAAGACTAAGCTTTTCTGAAGCATTTTACTTAAGTGCCAAACATCTGAAGGATGAAGATGGTTCTAGGTGCCCATATTCTTTGCCAAGGAACAAAAATAGTCTTGAATGGCAGATGTATAATACCTTTTTCTGGAATAAGTTAGCATACAACCTTTAGTAGCTCAAAGGAAGCTCAGAGTCTGCAGGAATGGGGCTGTTTAAAAAAAACACCCTCTTAATTTCAATCATTACAGAAAGGAAACAGCAAAAGGCTTAATTTTGATTAGCACTAGTAGACTAATAGCTGAAGAATTTGTGTAACAAGTGATTTATGCTGCATGATAGTTTTGTTTTACTGATATTTAAAAAATTTAAATACTTCCATTTAGCTATTTTCCCCATTAATAAGATTTCTCTAGCAACAGGATACTTTGCTTTCTTCTCCTTTGCTAAAAAAGTTTTAGACTGTTTTGTTTGATTTGTCATTATCTCTTCAGGAGTTCTCTGTCACTCTTCTTGGGCAGTTTCTTTACTTTTTGACTCTTTCTGATAATCTGAGAAGGGAACTACCTTAAAAATTTTTTTTCTTTTTGTAGGTCCTATTCAAACATTTTTCTTTTTTTTTTTTTTTTTTTTTTTTTACTGTCTATTTTTATATTATTTATTATAAGTGGGTTTTGGGTTCTTTTTGGTGCACTTCAGCTCAGCCCATGATTTTTTTCTCTCCTTTTCTTGTGTGATTAAAACAAATGATAAACCGTACAAGTTTTTTGGTAGTGTCAACATATTGTGAGTTGACTCTCTTAAATAGGAATTTGTAGCTTGAGTGAATGGATTAGTGTGAAGTATAATGGCATATTATTGAATTGTTTCCTATTTTGAGAAGCATACTTGCATTACTGTGAGATGAGTTTTTTAAATTCTGGAAAGTAAAAACTTGCAAAATAAATACGTATGAGGTTATCCCAGACTGTTATCTGAAGAGTATTCATCACATTACAAGGGGTATTGTGGACAGTAATTAATTTCTTGGTATTTATAATAAATGCTGCTGCTCACATCTAGGGCAGTTTTGAAATGTGATGATACAATACAGTACTAAACTTAGCCATGTTAGGAGGTAGTGATTTCTCTGTGTTCACTAAGATAGAACTGATTGAGTGTCTTCAAGAAAGATATGTTTGCATAAGTGTAAAAACATAAAATTTTGTGTTTAGAAAAAGTACTTTTTGAAGTATATAATATTTATATAATATTTTTATCATACTTTATTATGTGATAAGTATGTAAGTACATACAGTGTATATGGCTAATAAGCACTTACTGATACGTGTATTTTAAGTAAATATCTTACAGTAACACTTCTCTCTATACAGCAGCATTTGTGTTAGTGATGGATTTGTTCTGCTTTCAGAGAAATGAAAACTTTTAAATGTTCAGTCTACTTCGATAAGCTGCATATTTTCTCAACAAGTATTCTAAATACATTCTACCATACCCTTGCAGTCTACCATGTGGAAGTTTAAGATACCTGGTTTAATATCTGGTACAAATTTAATTCAAAACATAATATTGTCTAAGACTAAGCATATATATACATAGAGACATACATATATATCTATATGAAAAGGTAATTGAAAAGGTAATTGCTGGCTGTTTGGGGTATTTCTGATAGTATTTTATGACCTTTGAAAATTTCTCTTTTAAGTTCTACCGGGCAGAAATTGAAGCTCTCCATTCTTCTGGGACAACTGCAGTTGTTAAATTCAGTGATTATGGAAATTATGAAGAGGTGCTTCTCAGCAACATCAGGCCTGTTCATGCAGACACATGGGTATGTCATAACAAATTGTATTAAAAATATAAACTACCTAGTCTGTACAAAATATGTAACTCTTTAGAAATTAATGCCTACTCATGCAAAGAATGCTACTTGCATGTGTAGAAAGATAGTTACACGAATACATGAACAAAATCTCAAATTTTAGTTGTCTATATGAAACTTCGTAACAATGTATTATGATGTGGTATTCTTCCTGTATAATAAATTTCAATTGTATCGTTTGAAAATGAATAATTGATCTGTCAGCCAAACAGTTTTGTGCATGTTTTTTTCTCTTAAAAGTTGTTACTTTATTCAACCCAATTTTCTGTTTTATTTCATGTACATTGTATGTCGTTCTGTAAAGTTAGGAAGTAGTCTTTTAAAATATATGTTCTGAAGCTTTCCACTATGTGTGTATGTATAACTAAAAATAGACATCTGTATCACTTTATTTTGTATCATGGTTTTATTCTTGTTTCAGTGATTTCTTCTTTGCCAAATATTGTGGTAGATGTCTATGCCTCAAAATGTTTTTATGAAGTTTAGAATGTATTAGCCTTATAGAAATTGGAACTTTCAAAAGGCTTTATTAGTGAATGTCATGGAAACAGAGATACGTTTTGATTTAAAAAAAAATATTGGGATTACACAGTTCTTTGCTGTTTACTCTTATTATAAAAAGCTGCACAAAAAAACCCAAACATTTTTGCGTATTGTTTCCTTAATAATGAGTTGACTGTGTTAATTTTAATTTCTTACCTTTGGATCAATAGCCATGCTACTACTGCTGCAGAGGCTGAACAGTCAACTCCTGTTTCCTGCCAGTGGTCTCCTAACATGTACTGTTGTCTGTAGCTTTCAGATGCCCTTAATGACCTCTGAGATTGCCTTTTTGTACTTAAAAAAATATCTGAAGTTCTTCCCAGCGGATTCTATTGCTGTTTCTATTAAAATTTACCCTTTCCCCCCTTCTTTTTGTCTCACTAGCTGAGCTGTAAGGTGCTAGTTACTTACTGTATGATTGCACTTACTTTGACCCTTTTTCTGGGTTTATAATCAGCCTTTTCTTCATGGTTTTGATTACAGTTTTTCAGGAGTGGCTTTTATTTTACTTTAACCCTCTGAAAGTTATGTCTCACAGCCTAAGAACTTGGACTAGTATTAAGACTAAGTTGATCCTAGTAGTGAGGTGCCAGTCTGAAGCAGTGGTCATCTTCCCTGCCTCTTCTGCCTATATCTGACCATGTGTTCTTCCTCATCCCTCTCCTCGCATGTTGGGTCATCAGTCATATAGCCACAGGATGAGTTGAATGAAATGGACCACTTTTTTGTTCCCCCCAGATTGTTTGTTTTATTTCAGAGTTAGTTTGTTAAAGCTGACACAAAATGGTGGGACAATGTATGGAGAGGGCATTGTGCCACTAAGTAGTGTAGTCCTAACATCATGCTGCATCCTGATCAAGTCATTGAGGCTTCCTCTTTTGTTACTGGGGACAAATGAAGATTTTTCAAGGACTTTGAGTCCATTCAGAAGTGAAAGATACCTTTCTCAAGGTTCTTTGAATTGCATACATTCAAAAACTAGATTTTACTCAAGATAAATAAATGTCAAACAAACTTCACAGTAAGCAACTTTTTTTTTTTTTTTCTGATTAATTACTCTTTTGTTGCTAGAAGGTCCTTGCAGCAGATTTTTGCTGAAGAAAATTGATTAGGACCTTGCTTTTCACTTCTTTGTGTTTGGATGCTAGGTCTAGTCCTCTTTTATTTGTAGTTCTTCATCACCCACTGGAGTCATTCTCTGCTACTCAGGCTTGTC
>JAWWES010000001.1:59756289-59796862 GCA_035583135.1 Lophotriccus pileatus
GGATGCTAGGTCTAGTCCTCTTTTATTTGTAGTTCTTCATCACCCACTGGAGTCATTCTCTGCTACTCAGGCTTGTCCTCTAGGCTGAACGCTGTTGGTCAGTTTGTTTGTCTCAGTGTTCCTGCTAATATAATCTAGATAAAATGCATAAATGCAAAAAGAATTTCTCATGCTGCTTAATACTTAATTCTTCAACATAAGGTAAATTTATGTTATTTCCTTGTTACAAGAGAACAAAACAGATTTTAAACTGCCTTCAGTAATTCTTTCACTGATCGATGTTGTTGTCACCAGTGAACTTGTATTATTGGAAATGTTATGTTGATTTTTATTTCAGTCCTTCCAGTTAATTTCCAGAGAGCTAAGTAATTCCCCCTGGGAAAATATTTTTGCAGGTACTGGGGTCCATCAGTGCTGGTCACTTTTTAAACATCACCTCCTAAGGGCACAGGAGCAGGCAATTCCCAAATGTCAGAAGTCAAGCAGACAAGGCAGAAGGCCACCTTGGCTGAATAGGAATCTTCTCTTGGAAATAAGGTGGAAAAGGAAGGTATATGTCCAGCAGAAGCAAGGTCAAATGATGTGGGAAGAATTCAGAGATGCTGCTTGCTCTTGTAGGAAGAAAATTTTTGCCAAAATTAAGCCAAAGCTTAACTGGAGCTAAGGGTGCCAGAAATGCGGGGGGGGGAATAAAAACAGTTTTTTCAAATACGTTAATAGCAATAGGCAGTATAGAAATATCATTGTCCTATTACAGGATGAGGATGGTCACCTAACAAACAGGGACAGAGACAAGGCATAGGTGTTTAACACTTTCTTTGCCTCTGTTTCTGTTTTCAAAATGGATGATGAACCAAGGGGGTCTCAGTGCCCTGGGCTGGAGGACCATGGCTGTGAGAATGATCAACTCGCAGTCAACCCTGAAAATGTACGGGATCTGCTGCTCTAGCTGGATCCCTGCAAACCCTCTCTTGATGAGTTTTGGGCAAGCTTGGGAACTTGGAGAGGTTTCAGCTGACTGGAAGCTGACAAACGTCCCGATTTTCAAGGAGCAGGACCCCAGAAACTACAGGCCTGTCAGTCTCACTTCAGTGCCTGGTAAAATCTTCGAAGAGATTATTCTGTGAGATGTTGAAAAACATCTAAAAGACAGTGCAGTCACTGGTCACAGCCAGCATGGCTTCATGAGAGGAAAGCCCTACTTGTTGAACCTGATTTCCCTCTGTGACAGGGTAACCCAGCTAGCTGATCAAGGAAAGCCAGTAGATATAATCTTCTTGCGCTTTGGCAAAGCTTTTGATACTATCTCTCACAGGATTCTTCTGGACAAAGTGTCCAGCCCACAGCTGGATAAACACATCATGTGGTGGGTGAGCAATTGGCTCGTGGGTCGGGCACAGAAGATAACAGTGAATGGGGTGACGTCAGACTGGTGATCTGTCACCAGTGGGGTTCCACAGAGCTCCATCTTGAGCCCTGTGCTCTTCAACATCTTCATAAATGACCTGTGTGCAGGACTAGAAGGAGCGCTAAGTAAGTTTGTTGACAATACCAAATTGGGAAGAGCTGTCTATTCCCTCAGGAATTGAAAGGCCCCTGCAAAGAGACCTTGACAAATTAGAGGACTGGGCAATCACCAACCTTATGAAGTTCAACAAAAGAAAGTTCTGGATTCTGCACCTAGGATGGGGCAGCCCTGGATGTACATACAGACCTGGGGAATGAGATGCTGGAGAGCAGTGCTGCAGGAAAGGACCCGGGGGTCCTGGTCAGTGGCAAGTTGGATCTGAGTCAGCAGTGCCCTGGCAGCCAGGAGGGCCAACCATGTCTGGGGGAGCATCAGGCAAAGCATTGCCAGCCGGTCAAGGGAGGGCATTGTCCCGCTCTGCTCTGCACTGGGGCAGCCTCACCTGCAATATTGAGGCAGTTTTGGGCACTACAATATCAGAAAGATCTGAAGCCATTAGAGAGAGTCCAAAAGAGAGCAATGAAGGTAGTGAAAGGCCTTGAGGAGAAGCCATATGAGGAGTGGCTGAGGTCGCTTCATCTGTTCAGCCTGGAGAAGAGGAGACTGAGGGGAGACCTCATTGCAGTTACAACTTTCTCATGAGGGAAAGAGAAAGAGCAGGCACTGATCTCTTCTCTGTGGTGACCAGTGACAGGACTCGAGGAAACAGCATGAAGCTGTGTCGGAGGAGGTTTTAGGTTGGATATCAGGAAAAGGATTTTCACTCAAGAGTGGTTGAACACTGGAGTAGGCTCCCCAGAGAAGTGATTGCAGCACCAAGATTGTCTGAGTTCAAGAAGCATTTGGACAATGCTTTCAGGTTCATGGTGTGATTCTTGGACTGTCATGTGCAGGGCCAGGAATTGGACTTGATGATCCTGATGGATCTCTTACAGCTCAGCATGTTCTATAATTCTAAGTCATTCTTAGCTGTCTGTATTGAAGACTTAATGTTATTAATGTAGAAATATATTGTATGTGAGCCCTGATGGGCTGGTATAGCCAGTTTTTCAGACTCCTTTTTGAAAGACTTGTTGATACTGAGAAAAGATTTAGTAAACTGACTTAAAGGCATAAATTTAGTCTATTCCTTAGAATTGATTATTCTTTACTGTTTCAGCACACTATTTTGTAATCATGTGTTGAATTTAATTTTTTGTCCAACAAATATAAACTGATGAAAGTATACTACTGAGAGGAAGGGGAAAAAAAAGGAAAGCAAAGCATTGCTCAACTAGTAAGTTGAAAAAACAGCCAAAGTACCACAGAGACCTTATTTTGATGATATGGCCTATTATTTAAGCACGTAAGCTTCTGATCTGCTTTTGACAACCTTTATAATTCTAAAAAATAGAAAACTAATGAAAATTCTTTACATTGTCAGTAGGTGTAATATAATTTCATTGTCACTTCATCCTCCATAGTTAAATTTCTGCTCTCTGTTCCTGCCATCTCTCCAATACTGAACCACACTGCATTAGTACAAGTTTTGTTGTTTTGATGGGTTTTGGGTGGTGTGGTGTGTTGGTTAGGTTTGTTTTTTTGGTTAGTTGAGGGTTTATTTTGCTGTTGTTTTGTTGGTGTTAGTTTTTCTTTTTTTTTTAAATTTGTTTTATTTTGTATTTTATTGGCTGTAGATTGAATCTGCCTCATATTCTCAGGGTTTGTGCTTACCACCTTAATGAAAAGAGTGTAACTAGATGATCAAGACTCCTTTGATAATTGATTGTATACTGTCCATTACCTAGTTTGCCCAACGTTCTTGTAAGTTTTCAGTCTCTCTGACACCTTACATGCAGCTCTTTATCTTTCTAGTGGCTAGCAGATAAAGCTGAGTTTTACATTAGGTAAACTAAAAAGCTAGTGGGTTATTTTTTTTTTCAATAATCACATACAATACCAATATAAATATATTTAAGAACACTAAAACTGTTTATTTTTTTTCTTAGTGCCTGAAAAATATGTCTTAAGTATGCAATTCATAAATATTTTTAATAATAAAATTACATTTGGATTCCACTGTTCTAGAGTTCTTATAAGTGTCTTGTATGTAACACTACAATACTGTATCCCTCTAGTTCCCTCAATGTAGCAGGGGTCATTTAATGAAAGTATTATAATCCAAATAAAAAAAAGTCACTGAAAAGCCATTGTAGAAATAAGAACTGCTTGTTTTTTCTTGTAAAATATGTAAAATTATGCTAACAATGGAAAAGCATGGAAGATGAAGGGCTTTCCTGAATCACTTAATTTGTTCTGTGGAAAAAAAAAATAAAGTCAAGATAATACTTTAAACTCTAAGTCTTAATTTTATTCTCTAATTTGTAGGATTTTTTTCCTCAATAAATTATGAAAATTTGTAGCCTAAGTGTTCATTGTGTGACATTTTTCCCCCAAAGCCTAGTAAGTCCTTGCTCTGTTTTCCATTGTTTTTTGTCTTAGTCATACGATAGGCCTTTTCAGACCCCATCTACATTACAATTGCTGTTTTGTTTTGTTTGCTATTACTGTATGAAGGAAATAAAGATCATAGTGTTCCCTATATATGTTATGTAGTTTCACCTATATATGTTATGGTCTTACCTAATTACTCTCAAAACAAGCTAGAATTCATACCAACTCTTTCCTTACAGTATTTCTAATTACTTAAAAATTCTAATTATGGAGTGAAGTTTGTAGTTTAGTTTCCTCTTCCTGTATCTTGCACTGTATTTCTTCATAAAGGTGTAAGAAAGCAGAAATTATTTTTAAGGTGTAAGTATTATACATATTCCTAGTTTTTCTATAGTTTATTCTGTTCTGTGGAGACTGAAAATCCACTTTGCAGCTTTCCTCAAATCATTCCTCCAGGAACGAATGAGCTGAGGAAAGAAAATAGCAGAGGATCTTGAATTACAGTTACTTCATTCTGGCAGACATTTGAGAGCTCAAATTTGATAACCCTGTGTCTTGTCACAGTGCTCTAAGAGCTTCTACATGTGTTGAGTTACCTTAAATGATCATTCAGGTCTTGCTTATACCTGTCCCCTGTCTCAGGTAAGTGAAAACTCCTGTGAGTTTTCTGAACGTGTTTGAACCTCTCTCCAGCAATGTAAAGAGCAGCTGAAACCCACTAAATGGCAAAGGCTTACAGCTGCCTCTTTAAGCTGGAGAAGACTTTTGCTTATACGTTTTATGGAGATTTTAAACCTCTTCCAGTGTCTTTATTTATGACAGGCAAATACGTCCTGAAGGATTGGGTGCCATTTCTTTATAGCTCTTAAGCCTTGGCGGCCAACACTGTGGTCTTTCAGTGTTGTGGGTCAAGCAGGAAATCTTTCCCATTGAATAATTAAGTAGGTGAAGTAGATAAATGTGTTGGCTGGGTCTCTTACCTAGCTTCTGTCCTCACTGACTACACTAAAAACAAGGCTGTTAACAGAGAAGTGAACAGCCTACTTGATCAGTTCTAAGATTCCTGTAGAAAAAATGTCCGTGAATATTGCATCAGAGAAGAACCTGATGTCTTTAATTCTTCGGCTTCTTTGCTGTTAGGAAAATCTCTTGATTAATTTGACAGTTCATAATAACTCAGTAACTCAATTAATTAATGAAGGCTGGGTATTTTGGACTGCTCATCTTCCTCCGTGGTGGTGGATATTTATTGAAATTCATCTAAAATATTATTAGTATGAATGTGGTTTCCACAAAAGGATATCATTTGGCTTTATGTAAGCATTTGAGATATAAGCAAAGCATTTGATATATATGCAATAATTTTGTCAAGATGTGCCTTATTTTTCATCTCATCAGTATATGGTGATTTCAGTTGCCTCTGTCCTGCCAGGCTGAAAAATTGCTTTTCGTAGTCCATCTTAAACTTTTTTTTCCCTCACCAGAGACTTTTTGTACATACTGGAAATATTGCCTGAAATTACATCATGTCTTTTGCAAAGCATCATCATACATGCCTTACACACAATTAACCTTCGGGTTCTGTCAGGATAATTCTTTATGTAATTTGTGTATTTCCCCAGCCTTCTTTTAAGGGGCATTATTTAAAGACAAGTATTGTGGAAACCACTTACCCTGTTAAACTGCTAGTAAGTGTTTTTCTTTAGCACCTCTATCCTCTGAGAAACTACATAGTTTTTCAGACTCCAACTTGTATCCACATTGGAATATAGACAGATGTTCAGAATTTGACTATTCCTCTGAAAGTTACTGTTAGTGGAAATGTAAAAACTGACATTGAAAGGAGGTTAAGGAACTGCATTTTACTTTTTTATAAACTAAAAGCAGGCAAATTTCAGTTGAGGAGGTAACTTAATATTAAGGGGGCATAAAACTGATTTTCTATTTTCTGTCTGTATCATTAGGCATTGCAAAATATGTTTGAGTCTTCAACTTGAGCATTTCATAGTCATCAGATTATGAAATACTGTTGCAAATTGTCACCATCTGTACAAGTTGGATTAAAAACATTCTTCCTGGAGTTTATAGTTAATGAAAATAGTTGGGACAGTTAAAGCAGCACATTTGCAGCATTATACTTGTCTCCTCAGCCCCTTGTTATTAATTATAATTACACACAATGATAAATCATTATTCAGAGACTGCATGTGGGCTCCTTTGTTTATTTTGAGAGATACTGTTTCTGACTAAATACTTCCCTTTTAAGTGACGTACAGTTTTATTTTGAGATAGCATAGTTTAACCTGGTTTAAGTATTGGTTTTGATCCTGTTCTCATGTGATTAACAGTTCTTGAGATTCTCATTTTGAGAATTCTGAAGTATTTTATGCTTGGATTTCTCTGTATTGTGTGTTTTGAGATTGAATATGTTGAGTAAGTAAAAGAAGTTTGTTGTGTAAAAATGTCTGGACTGTTCTTCCCATCGCTGTTTTCCTGTTTCCTTCACCTTCCAGTGTTCTGAGTTTGTCCACATTTCATAGAGCAGTTCAAAGGATTTTAATTAAAGAGGAAACTGGAGGAGTTGTTGTAGCATTCCTCACTGGTTGCTTTCTAGGCAAGAAAGATGTGATACTCTTGGCTTGGTACTGCAGAAGAGAGTCTATGACAAATATAATCTGTAGTGGCCTATGTGTGTATGACACCAGATCTTACTCCTCCTTAAGCATACAGTGCATGTTGAATAGACACATTCTTTAATGCACTGAAGTTTCCTTGTACAGGGATGGTTAATATCTGGAGTGCTTGAGGGTTGTTTTCCTTGTTTGATGACCTGTGTTATCAGTAATAATATCTGCAAAGAAAAAATCTTCTATAATGTAAGAAAGAACTAAAAGAAGAAGCTGACTCTGAACACATGCTATTTTTTCAGAAAGGTGATTTGTTTTTCCATCAGCGCGCTCGCAGCAAGCGTGGATAGAGTCCTTCCCAAATCTTCATTCGCAAAGCCTAGCCATGATGATTTGTTTTTCCTCATACGTGTTAGAGCATAGGGAATTACTCTTTTGGATTTTTTTGTGTGTGTGTTGTTGGTTTTTTTTGTTGTTGTTTTTTGTGTATGTGTTGTTGGTTTTTTGTGGTTTTGTTTGTTGTTTTTTTTTTTTGTTATTTGTGGTTTTTTTTTAAGGGCTGGGAGCTTGGGGGAGTTGGTTTGTTTTGGTTTTGTTTTTTTGTTTGTTTGTTTTGTTTTGTGTTGGTTTTTGTTTGTTTGTTTGTTTGGTTTGGTTTGATTTTGGTTTTGGTGTTGAAGAGCTCTTTGCCAAAGGGGAGTTCACATTTCTCTAATAAGAGTGAGAGTTGCTTAATAAGAAAGCAATAAATATGTGATGGTTATATGGGGGGGGGTTTCCATGTTTTATGCATTTATTGTGTATGTCACATGTTGAACATCAAACATGATAGGATCATCTAACTTTATAACTTGAGACATGCTGTTATGCAGGAGGATATCAGGGGCTATCTCATAGCTCAGAAAGATTGTTTCAGATTCTCCTTCACTTGTGAAGCCCATTTATTGGTGGTTGCTTCTTTTTATCATGGTGTAGGGGTTTTTTAGAGGGGTTTGTTTGTTCACATGGGGTTTTTTTGTGTGTTTTCTGTTATTTTCTGTAGTACCTAACTGGAAATGTTATTTCTGACTTATTACTGAAAATCTTGAGAGCTTGTTTCATATAGATTCATGATGATAAAGTATTTTGCTGAAAAGGCTTATATAGGTATGTAATAGTATCTGGTTTCCTTTTTGAATTTATTCCTGGTGTTCATCTGTTTTCCCATGTGGGCATTTTTCTTCTCTCCTTAGGCTGTATTTGCTCATATAGGACTTTCCCTGTGTGTCCAATGGCATATAGGAACCGTAGTGTTCAGCTATTGCAGTAATCTTTGTTCCTTTCCTGACAGAGCTCTTGCAGTGGTGTTTCAATGTAGCTCTGCTGATGAGCATTCTTGAGTGCTAGGATAGAAAGTAAAATTTTACAAGATACTGGATGCAGACTTGTGACATTTCCCTTCTTGTTTGCATTCCTTCTTGGCCCATTCGAGTCCTGCTTCTTTTGCCTGTGCGCATAATCAGCCTGTCAGACACATATCAGGTTGTATCAGCAATCCTCGCTGCTGGGTGTTTTGAAGTCCAGCCTTTGGAAATTGCATCATAAGTCCTAGAATTTCATTACTGTCTGGGGAGAGAAATTGAGTCCCCTGTGACAGAGCTGAATCTCCCACAAGCCCAGGCCAGTTAAAGGAGGGAGCTACTCAACAAAGGTTCATCACTCAGCCTGGAAATGGACTTCCCCCCATATCAAGGTGGGAAGGGAAGTACTGCGAATGTGAGTAAATTGGTGCTGGAGAGGGGTTATTATGTAGTGGTTTTACTTTTCTTATGCATGGAAAGTTTTGGGGTTTTGGGGTTTTTTTTCCCTTTTTTTTTTTTGGTTTGGTTTGGTTTGGTTTGGTTTTTTGTTTTGTTTTTTTTTTTACTTTGTTCCTAACTTATTGCCTCATTCTATGTAGATATAAAAATTGTTGAAGATTGGATATTACAGATTTAGAATAATAGAATTGTGTGAGTTGGCAAAGACCTTTAGGATCACCCAGTCAAACCACTTACCAGCACTGCCAAGTCCACGCTGAACCATATCACTAAGTGCAATGTCTACACATCTTTTAAATACTTCCAGGGAGGATGACTCAACAACTTACCTGGACAGCCTGCTCCAAGGCTTGGCCTCCCTTTTGTGAAGACATTTTCCAAATATCCAATCTAAACCTCCCCTGGAACAACTTGAGGTCATTTCCTCTTGTACTATTGCATGTCACTTGGGAGAGGAGACCAACCCCCACATTACTACAACCTCTTTTCAGGTAGTTGTAGAGTGATAAGGTCTCCTCTGACCCTCCTTTTCTCCAGGCTAAACAACCCCAGCTCCCTCAGCTGCTTCTCATAGGACTTGTGCTCCAGACCCTTCACCAGCTTCGTTGCCCTGCTCTGGACATGCTCCAGCACCTCAATGTCTTTCTTGTAGTGAGGGGCCCAAAAGTGAACACTGGATTCAAGGTGCAGCCTCACCAGTGCTGAGTAGAGGGAGATGATCAGTGCCCTGGCCCTGCTGACGATATTATTTCTGATCCAAGCCGTGATGCCATTGGCTTTCTTGGCCACCTGGGCACACTGCTGGCTCATCTTCAGCCAGATATCAACAATCACCACCAGGTCCTTTTCTGCCAGGCAGCTTTCCAGCCACTCTTCCCCCAGCCTGTAGTGCTGCATGGGGTTGTTGTGGCCAAAGTGCAGATCATAGCACTTGACCTTGTTGAACCTTATATAATTGTCCCGAGCCTATTGATCCAGACTATCCAGATTCCTCTACAGAGCCTTCCTGCCCTTCAGCAGATCAACCCTGTTTCCCAACTTGGCGTCATCTGCAAACTGACTGATGGAGCACTTGATCCCCTTGTCCAGATCACTCATAAATACGTTAAACATAACTGGCCCCAGTACTGAGCCCTGGGGAACACCACTTGTGACCAGCCACCAATTGTTCTATCCTGTAGCACTATAAAAGGTTCCTAATGTTTTTAAGCATATTTTGGCCATCATAATTTTTTGAAGCTATTACAGAACTTGCAGGGTGACATGGTCTGGTTTGTTTGTCTTTTTTTCCCTTGAAGTCATGGTTATTAACTAAAAGGTGCAATTAGGCCTATTTTATTTCAAAATGTAAAGCATATGGGATAAAATGTAGAGCTCCTAACCTTCAAGTTAAGATCCTCTCTCTTTTATAGGACTGTCCTATGTTATCTCATGGACAGTTTCCCTTACAACACTCTCTTAAATTTTTGCGTCTTTACTACCTTGTATGCAGTTTTGTTTTGGGTTTTAATTAGGAGTAGGGATATATATCTGTTTAAAATTTTCTGCATGTTTACTGAAATACCTTTTGCCACGTTTAACTTTCTAATATTTTTGCATGTGTGTGCGCAGTCATCCACAAATAAATTCACACAGGCTTTTGTTTACTGGATATACATCTCTGTGTGTGAGTTTGGGGATTCATATGTCAAATCCTGTCATGAGTGAGGGTGTGCTCACATCCTTCTTTTTCACCTAAAATGTCACCAAAACTCCCTTATTCCCCGTTTAGGTTTTGGTAGTGATTTTGTGCCCTATTTGGAAAGCATTAGATAATTTCTCATAGCATGCCCTTCTTACTGAAATTTTTATTGGCAGGATTTTCTGTTTACGTGCTAAAATAAGTCCAGTGATATAGCAAATACTTCCCCCTCACCCCCTTCCATGAAAGAGTATGGTTTTGTTCACAAGTGCACTTAGTGCAAAGAAAATGAATTTTTTTTCAAGTCTGTGCAAATATTCTTTTTTGCTATATATTTAGCATAGTCTGTATTACCAGCCTGTTGAAAACATTTCCACTTCCACTTTGTGGCTTTCTTGCTGAAGTAAGAAAACCCGATGTGTCCATTGGTTGTGTGTTAATTTATATAGAATAACTCATTTTAGTGCTTCCACTTTCCTTTTAGAAATTGATTGAGAATAAACCTTTAAATATTTATAGTTTGATATTGGTACTGCTCAGTGAAGAAGGTTTTACTGAGAAAAGGGATATGGTCTGAGTGGTTTAAAAATGCATTTGTAAGGAATTGTTAAAATTCATTACTTTTTTACTGTATTGAGAACACAGTGACAACTTGCAGGAAAGGATGTCTTTTTCAAGCACAAACCTCACAAGAAGAGTTGCATATTTATTTCAATATCTGCTACAGGGAGTGACTGCAAGTATGAATAACCTGTGCAACACCCTAAAGGGCAACCAGTAAACTAGTAAAATGTCTGTGGGATAATCATGGCTCAGGCTGACATTATCCTAGTTTTATGGAAATTTAATTGAAAAGTTGTCTATTTAGAAAACAAATGAGTGCTTTGTTTCCATGGTTGAAGCAATGAAGTACAAAGAAACATCTGATTCCAAGTTAACTGTTGTGTTGCTTTTAATTGTTACTTATTAAGTACAGAATAATTTTCCTTGTCCATGCATTTGTTTTCCATTTCTTGATTTTTTTTTCTGAAGAATCTACATATTTTCCATCACTTACTATCTAATGGATATTCCTTCACTTGAAAGTCAGGATGTGTGTGGTTTTAACAGAATAATTTAAAAATTTTCTGGTCTTGAAGCTCAGCTGCTTTATATTTTCAGCAGAGAAAAAAATGAGATAATTTTAATCAAAAATAGTAGTGTATGTTAATTTTTTTCAGGATCACCAAAAAATTTTATTATAAATTTAGTATAATTACTGTGGAATTAATTGTTAAGTTGCTGGTCCTGAAGAATGCTTTGTAGAACTTTATAAAAACTGGCCAAGAAAATGTAAAATTATTTGATTTCTGATGTTAGGTTAGTGAAAGTCAACAGAAAATATTTATTATCATAAATTTGCTTCAGATGCTAAAGAAAAGACTGCTCAGGGAAGGGTCATCTTGAAATTTGGAAAATGCAAAAGCAGCAGTTGTTATGGTATTGCTTCATGTCACCTGTTTTTACACACCATGGTTAGGAACATATTTTTCTTGTGGCCCCTTTGTGTTTCATGGAGAAGACGACATACCCTAATAAGGATAATTTCCTTTTTCTAGTTGTAAATAAGGGAACCAATGGGTATATGTTTTACCGTTTTGCTATTCTGTGGGGTTTTTTAATGACATTACAGCAAGTTTGTTGTAACAAATTACCAGTAGCTGTTGAAATTGACTGCACCTGTATTAAGGAAGCAATGAACTGAATTTCTGACTTATATAAAAGGCCTTGTTTGGAAACAGAGTTTGAAAATACATTGTAGGGTTTTATTTGTATAGTACAGCAAAATCTAATAGAATTTGAGAAACAATAAAGGAGAGAAAGATGCCGTTAGTATAGTAGATTAAAAGGTTTTGTGAGTGGGTAGGAATTATCCTGGCTGCACACAGAATGGCAACAAACAATAATTGTGTAGTTGCAATTCACAGTCTCAGATGTTTTGAGTAAATCATATAGAACTATACAGTAAGTCAATTGTTTCCCTTTAAGGACAATTAAATTTGCAGTAAATTTCCTACAAGTTGCTGTAATACATTTCATGTTTCCATTTCTGTCACCAGTCTTACACAGTATAATATGTTTATTGTAGTGAAAGTAAAGCTAAAAGCTTCAGCAAAGCTGTTGCTGGTTTTGATGTAAAAGTCAAATCAGAATTACATGTGGAGGACTATAACGTAGCATATACAAATTTATATGCATCTGTATGGTACCTGTACCAATTATCTAATGCTTGTAATGTCCTTTATGTAGTGAGGTGCTTATTGGGTCATGATTTTCAGGTAGGAGAAGAACTTGTATACCCTATAAATCCTTTACATTTTTTTATCCTGCATATCCTTTACAGACAGAAGATAATGTATTAATAGGGCTATGAGTTTATATTAATGATCTGATGTCAGGGAGGCATCAGCTGTGTGCAGGGTTAGCAGCATAACCTTGGTCATCTCATTCATAATTTAACTCAGAAATTTGAATGCCCACAGGCCCACTCTAATATAGATGTGTACTGTGGAAAAAAAACCTTGAATTGTGAGCATCTGCAGGCTTATGAAGATTACTCCGGGAGATTACTCTGTGAAAGGAACTGGTATTTTAAGTAACAAACCTAACTTGCAAAGAAAATTGATCAATCTACTTCAGTCATAATCTCCCTTTTACTTTGAATTTTTATACCTCATTTGATAGTAATTTTTGAATTTATGGCCCAAAACCACTCTAAGATTGCGTTACTTAAAACTGGGGGTTTTTTTTCCTCCACAAAATCTTTTTTCGTTCCTAATTAGTCTGGAGTACAAAGAATCCAGATAAAGTAAAAGTTTAAGGAAATACTGTAGACACTTCAGCCAATTATTTTTTTCCATGCACATATAGGATATATAATATATTGCATATAAAATAATTATATTTAGCTGTTTCTAGGACTTTTGAATTTCTTGTTATGGTTTTTCTCTTTGTTTTTGGTTTTTTGTTACATCTGGAATATCTTGCAGTCTGTTTTCCATTGATACAAGCATGGGTAAGTAGAAAATGCAGAAACCAGAAAAGTACTCAAGGAGATGAACACTGGATGATTGGGCAAAAGAAGCAAATTTTAAGAAAGGAATTCAAGCAGCAAAATAAGAGATCACTTGTGTGTTAACAGCGGGAGGCTGCTGTTGCCAGCATAGTGGGCAATGTAAAGAGGTGTTAAATCTGGATCAGGAAATAGAATTTGAAATGCTTATGGAAGAAAAGGTCACTTTGCAAGGAAGCCAACACTCTTTCTTTGTACTGAATCCAGCAAGCTCCCCCACAGTGAGTGTGTGTGGGTGAAGTTAAAACTACAGCTTAAACTGGAACAGTGGTTTGACACTACTGAAATGGAAAATGTCTTCTGCTTTCTTTGCCTTCTGTCTCTTCTTTGTCCCACAGTCCCTGGCCCCACTCTGCTTCTTCATGTCTCCTTGCACAGGCTTGAGTGCTCATCTCTGAACAGCCCACAGAGAGCTATAATTGAAAAGCCTTAACAGAAGGGCCCAGTGAATGGAGCAGAATTTTCCATTTGTAAGCAGTAATAGACAGAGGTAACTAGTTTGTAAGTGGCAAAGTGCAGGAGCTGCTCATCTGTGACTTGCAACTGCATCCTAAATATATGGGAGCACAGCATTCAGCAGAGCTTTTCTGTCAATGCATAACTTCTGTCTGGCTCTTTAATGTAATCCACCTATTTGTTGTTCTCAGAAGTTATACAGCAAGTATTCACTGCGAGGTCTGTGTTTAAAAGAAGAGTTTCTAAACAGTTCTTTTGAATGCACTGAAGGAGGTCTTGCAGTTGAAATTAAATGAGAAAACTTTTAATGAAGTATACAGTTACTCTGCTTTAATATTGTTAATTTTAGGAGTAAGTTGTTTGATAAGATATTTTAGATGCTGGATTTAGAACTATATTATGCAGCTGTGAAATCCATCAAATTTTTTATGTGAAAGCAAGCTGGTAGTCACTTGGCAGGACTGAAGTTACTTGCGAGATTCACTAAGCTCAGCTGATCAAGTATGGTGGTGGTGTTACAAGCTCTTCAGAATATACTGGTCCAAAATAAAAGCACGGAGTGTGCATATATTCCCATTTCACCCTTGTTTAGTTCTTGCCTGTCTTATGAGATGGAACAAAAACATCAAAAGTAACAGCAGATCTTTACGGCAGAATATTGAGTGGAAGCTGAAATTCCCAATGGCTTATGCTTCTCTGTTCACCCTCTTTTTTTAAATACCTAAAGAATGCTGACACGCTCCACCCTCTCATGTCGCTCTAATCCTGTTACTGCAGTAATTTATTTTTTAATTTCATTGTTTGCATTGGGAACCCTTCCTGGCTTTTTCCAATGGGTCTGCCAATTTTTGCTGTCTTTTGCAGTTGTGATTAGTGCTATCATTTGATCTAAGGGTTCAAAGTCCTAGGTGGGCATTGTCTAAGTACTAGCATACCGAGTCCTGGATCCTAGAATATGAGATAATGAATGATTAATTAGATGAAGTATGGAGATAAAATATATAAGTTTTTGGAGCAGTGTACTAATACAAAACCTCTACTGGTAATAGAAGGAGAATGAAAATGCTCTGAGATTTGTGACCACCTTTGCTTTATAAAATTAATCTAGACTTCATATGGATAAGAATAATTTAGAATGAGTCAGAAGCAACTGATACATTGAAAGCAAGCAGTGTAAGAAAGATTGGAAAAGTAGAGTTGGTAGCAAGATGTGTGACCTAACTGAATGCAGTTATAGTGGAAGAAATATAGACAGATGAAGTTTTTGGTTGAAGAACAAAAAAAACAACTGATCATAAGAGATACTGAGTGCAAAGAGTGGATACTGTTCCTGAAGAGGGATGGCAGTTTTTAGTGTGGGGTGGAGAGATTTTAAAGTAAAGTGAGATGAAAATCCTTAAAATGGAGTTAAGGATTTCTTTAAGGAAATAAGCAATTTCCTTAAAATAGAAATAAGGATTAATAGGCTGGGCCTCTTTTGAATGGAGAAGACTGAGAGTGGAATATTAATAACATATATAAGTATATGAAGGGAGGGTGCCAAGAGAATGGAGCCAGGCTCTTGCTGGTGCCAGCCAATAGGACAAGAGGCAATGGGCAGAAACTGATGCACAGAAGTTCCACCTGAATATGAGGAAGAACTTCCTCAGTGTGCAAGTGACCATGTACTAGAACAGGTTTCCCAGAGAAGTTACAGAGTCTCCCTCACTGGAGATATTGTGTCTGAACACAATCCTGGGCAATCCTGCTCTAGGATGACCCTGCTTCAGCAGGAGGTTGGACCAGCTGTCCCACTGTGGTCCCTTCAAACCTTACCCTTTCTGTGATTCTGTGGAAATGCAATGGCAATAGAGGGTGAAATAGCAGTGGTGGATTGAAGGTCAGGGATTAAGAAATGGTGACAGAAAAGGAATTCAATTACTTGTAAAGCACAAAATGTTTAATGAAGATATGACTTGGCAAATTGCTATTTTGAAGAACGTTAGATTCATTTAGCATCAAATGTGAATAGGTAAGACCCAAGAAACAAATGACAATGTGTCATCTGACGTGAAATTGGCAGACTTCAACAAGACAGGCTCTAACTGTGTGTGGAGCCACTGAGTATGGAGTTGAAAGGTGTTCTGTTACTCATTCGTTATAAAATTTCCTGCATTTGTCACTGCCATTTTATTCAGAACTTCAAGAAAGTGAATGTAATTTCACATTTCACTCTTGCCTATTGCAGTAAAAATACTTGATTTGGAATACTTGCATCTCAAGCTTTTCATTCTATGTGTAAAGACAACTACACCAAAATAGAAACGTGTAAGACAAATTCTCATTTTAATTTGATTTTACTGACTTCAAAGAATCCACAACATTAACTTTGAGATTTGATGAAGATTTGCTGCTCTAGAAATTTATTCTGATATGTTTATCCTCAGAAAGAGGTTGGCTGTTACAGGTGAGGTGCAATACACTTCACTATTCGATTTCTGTGCTTTTTGAGTGAAGACTACCAAGTGTCCAAAGAGAAGATTCATGTCTGATTTGCTACAGTCTCTTTAGAACACCAGTATACATTGCTAAATTTTGAGTCATGTATATATGCCATTTAGTTTTCAAGTTTTGGAGAAATCCAGATACTGAGCACAAGAAAGTTCACCAGTTTTTCTTTGAAGAATGAGTGCCCCTTAGTTCAAATGAAGCTTTGACATAAAATTTTAAGAAGGCTTGCAATTGCATCTTTCTTTTGGCAGTAGAAACTATTTTCAGCTATTCAAGTTTCTTAGAGTAAGTATGCCGAAAGAGCTAAAGCTATTTAGACCACTTCAGTCATCTAGCTTACCTTTTAACATTTTGATCCTAGTGCAGCTTGCGTTGTCAGTGACAGGAGATTACCTCATATACTAAGTTGAGTGTTTGTACTAGGTCTAGTAGTATTGCAAACTATGTGGACTTTTATGTTAGACATCTACTTCTCTGTTGATTTTTTTTTTTTTGATAATCAGTGTCTCTGAACTTCTTTATATGAGGGAATTGATAGTGCTGCAGGTGGTAAAAGTACACTGAGAAAACTAAGTCTTATGGCAGAATTCTACAATCCTGCTTTTCAGCTTTGGCTACAGTGAAAGTAAAAGATATAAATCATTTATACTATATTCAGTTTTGTTGAAAATCTGTTTTCTTCCACAGAAAGACTCTCTGTAGTAAGGCTTAATCTGGAAATATATCTGTGACCACAGATGTGCCCTGTAAATAGGAGACCTTACCATGAGGAATGTGGTTGTCTGTAACTGTTATTTCAAAAATGCATGTTGATTGATATTGAAGCTAATTCGGAAAGAGGGGTTTCATGAGTAAGATCTGACTTTTCACAACAGAAAGAAACTTAGGCTCTAGGTTTTTCCTTTCTATCGCTTAAAATATTTTACTGCTCTGACTTGCTTATTCTGTTATGTGCATGCTGCACTCTAAGACAGTTGCTGGGTGTTGGAATTGTTGATGAACTTCTAATGAATCATTCAATGCTCTTGCTTTGTGCTGCTCTATGTTCCTATGATGTGAATGAAAGGGAATAAGAGTTACATGCTCAGTACTTTTTCCCAAAAGCAAATTTCTTCCAACATGTTCCCACTAGACCTGGTGTCCGCTACAGTGTAGTGTTAAGATATTAAAGAAATGAAATTATAACTGTTTTTCTGAGGCACTGTTTGACAATCATACTCATTTTCAGGAAGTCTTTTATTTTTTCAGCCTGTATTTTTTTTCTTCTGTTTATAAATGTTATATGTTATAAACTCCTATGCTCTTAAAATTTTTCTCTATCTTTAATGTGCACCACTTTCAAATATTCCACCAGATGGATATTTTTCCACTCAATATTTCTTGACCAAAGTAACTATGTAGTTATTTTATTCTTCCTTTGTAAGCCATTCTGCAGTATCTTGATTATTTTGGGATTTTGGTGGGTTGTGTGTTTTTGGTTTTTTTTTCCCCCTCTGCATTCTATGTAACTTGTCAACATCTTTCTGGTATGAAGATGACTAGGAATGAATGCAGTATTGCAAATATGTAATTACCTCTCCTGTCATTATTCAGGGGGTATATTTATTATTGCAACATATGGAAAATTCATCTCTAAATTGTTCACTATACTTTTAGGCTTTTTTCATTATTACTGCATCATAGATTTTTATCTGCTGTTTCAGACCTATGTTTCTAGCATGCATATTGCTAGATGCTGTTCCTTGTATTTCCATTTCCTAAATCTTTTCTTTCATTTCCCACACATTTGTGAACTCCTTAAAGCTTTCTTTTGCTCTGGCAGGTTATCAAGGTTACTTTGCTTCTTGAGTTTGTTGCCTGTATGACTCTTGGAAAATAATTTTTCTTTAGTATGTATGATTTCCCTCTTTCCCCCCCACATATATTTAAAAACTTCTGCTGCTGCCCTGGGGGATTGAGTATTGAGGTTCTCCAGCTTGTTTTTGTTAGCTTTCCTAGGTTTGAAAAACCCACTCCCAAATCTCACTTATTTCATTAAATGGTCCTCAGCACAGAAGCAGCAGTTGCTGTGTGTGCATGGATTCATCCATACATGTGTAGATGTGTGGATGTGTGTATGCATATAACAACTCACATATAATGCTATTCCCAGCTCTTCTATTTAAAACAATGCTATTTACCTGCAGGAGGATGAAGAAGAAACATATGAGCAAACTCTAGAATTCCGCAGAGGAGGTGATGGTCAGCCAAGACGGTCCACTCGACCTACTCAACAATTTTATCAACCCCCCAGAGCTAGAAACTGATGAATAAGGAAAAAAAGGTAAATATAAGATATTGACCTTTTATGTATGTGTTTAGATTTCAAGAAAAGCGGGTCTGGATTGTTCTCTAGCTTTTTTTTAGGGATATTGATATATTTATTATAGAAGTAGGATATATCTTTCTCTGGATTTTGTGGTTTAGAAAGAGACTTAATATACCTGTGGGAAGGGGGAAGGCAATAAAAACATTTCAGTAAATAGCTTTTTAGTTTTGCTTTATGTCAAGATTCATGTCAGCTCAGCAGGCTTTTACCTGATACTTTTTCACCTGAGAGCAGCAGAAAGATTCTCTCATTCCCGTACATTGGACCAGCTGCTTCCCTGAAATAAGCATCGGTAGTCCTTGCTCAACTCAGGACTGTCTATCTCTGTCCAAGATCCCATATTCTACTTTTTATGAGCCATTCATGGGAATAAATGTCCTTTCTGTTGTTTTGGTTGCATGAGAAGGAGAATTTGCAACACTAAAATATAAAATCTGTGAATTCACTATTGAATGGGGAGGTACAAGGCCAAAGAATTTTTACCGTACTCAGAATCTTGAGGATATACTTGCATCTATACTTTATTAATTGCCAGAAATATTATCCTCAGAAATACACCTGATACATACATTCAGAAATCTAAAAAGGCCAGCCAGATAAAACAGTTACAGTTATTTTGCTAAACAAATCACGTAAACGATACTGCTTTCATTTTGCTTGTTGATTTTCTAAATCCTTAATTTACAAAGGATTGTATCTTGAATAAAGAAAGCTTTGGTAAGCCACATGCTATTTGATGTACATCTACAATGTTTCTTTGTCTTGAATCTGATTTTTTTTTTTTTTACTTACTAGCCAGTTTATTTTTACTGATGTCTCTTTTCTGTTTTAAGTAAGTGTGTCATCAATATCGATAAACATGTCAGAGATAGTGTAAGGTAAAACATGTGTAGGTATTCTTTCCAAGAATGCCAAGGCAGTGGAAGGAGTTAAAAAAAATGGTTTATTTCAGATTCAAGGACCACTTCTTAACGATGCTGCACACATTGGGCCCTCAGGGGGAAAAGGCAATGCCCCACCTTCTCCAAGGCTTTTTTTATCTTCTGTCTCTCCTCCCACACCCTCTCTGGCCCAATGAGGCCTTGTACATGGCTGCAAACATGTTCTCTCTCTGCATAGCAGGGAAAGAGGTAGCTTGCTTACAGCTTCTCCCTGCAACTTTCTCTGAAATATATAAGGAAGGAAAACCAAAAAAAATCTAACCCATTAGAGAAGGCATTTTACAGTCTTCCTAAGTGAAATTGAGTTCTAGCTTTCTGTCACAAATTCTTCCGAAATTATACCTATCCCTGCAGATAGTTTGTGCAGAAATTATTCTGACATATGCACTGAGTAGAGTTTTAACTGCACAGTTGGCTCCAAGGAGTGTCAGCGTGATCAGTTGAATGAGAGGTGTCAAGCGTACACAGCAGTCAAAACCAGGGATTTTTTTTGTGCCTTTAGGTAATATTTTTGTTATTTCTCTAATTTTACAATATCAATCTGGAAAACTGGGCTTAGCTTTGGTCAGCTATGAGGGACCAGGGAGAGTGATAGTGACTCCTGTATCTCAAGAAAAGTGAATAAATTGTTGGCAAGTAAGGAATGACCTTTCTAAGGTACAGGTGGTTGTTCCTTGCAGGTGTTTTAAAGATTCTAATGGGATCCTGATTTAAATTGACAGCAGACATGGTATCAAAACCACCTACTACAGAAAATAAGCCATTACAGCCTTTCCCTTCTATAGAGCTTCTCCAAAAACAAGTGGTTGATATAATCAGTTCTTCCCTGATTTTAAATGTACACAGAAAAATCAAACACAGTTATTTTCTAAATTACTTTCAGCTTACCTGGACTTGTACAACAACAATCCAGCTTTAATGTCTTGACATGTAAAAGTTCAGGAATATTGAATGTCAGTTCCTAGAAATGGGTTTCTGTATGTTTATTCCTTAGAGCTTTTGAGAGATGGGCATATCATTCTTATTTCAAGTTTTTGATAACCTGTTAAATGAAGACAAGTTTTATCAGGGAAAGTTTTAAGGGATCCAGTAAGACATAATTTTACCACAACTTTCCTCTGAAGGATGTTTACCTCTTCAACAGATCATTGATTAACGACACCTTTACTTACTGAAAGGGAGTATCTCTCTCTATTACATAAAAAGATTCCTGAAGAGAGATGGAAACCCCTTGATTATTATTTTATATTATTTTATATTTAAATTGCTAAATTATGTAGAATTTTAATGTTGTAGTTAATAACATTTAAAATTCCAAGGTGTCTTGTTCTCAAAGGCAACTTAGACAATACTAAAGCTGAAATTTGCTGGCCATGTTTGTATTGAGTATGATAGAGATGTATCAAAGATGAAGCGTAAGGTCCATGCATCACCTTATACCCAAAATCTCTTAGATCTACCTGTGTAATCTTACCTCTCTTGACAGGGAGGATTTATTTGCCGTGGTGCAGCAGTGCAGAGATGAAGCTGTACTGCCTCCTGGATTTACTGTTCAGCGCACTCATTCAGGTGTTGAATTTACACATGCAAGTCTGGAATTAGTATTACCAAATAATCAATTCAAAAAACAACAGTGTAATGGGATTTTAAGTGTGAGGAGGTTTAAGTTTTTAAAATTCTGAGATGTTCTTTAAAAGGGGAGTTTGGATACCTGGGGCTGTTCTGTCTGGGGAAGAGAAGTCTCCAGGGGGTCCTTAATGTGGCATTTTGGTACTTTAAAGGTGACTTATAAAAAAGACGGAGACAGACTTTGTAGTAGGCCTTTTGTGATAGGATATTGGTGGTGGTTCTAAACTAAAAGAGGGTAAATTCAAACTAGATTCAAAGCAGAAAATTGTTTTGATGAGAGTGGTGAAACAGTGGAACAGGTTGCCCAGAGAGCTGGTGGATGCTCCATCCCTGGAAATGTTCAAGGTCAGGCTGGAAGGCACTCTGAGCAACCTGGTATAGTTAAAGATGTCCATGGTCATTGCAGGGAGGTTGGACTAGATGACCTTTAGAGGTCCTTTCCAACTCAAATTATTCTATAATTCTAGCCTTCTGAAGAGGTTTTTGCCACAATGTTACAGGCTTTGGGTATTAAGAACAATTGCTCCAGCCTTGCAGGATGTCTTGACCTGTTGATTTTTATGAGGACAGAGAGATAGAGTAGACATGTTAAGGTGAAATAACAGAAGTATGGGGTAGTTGGTACCTCCCTGTGGTTGCAGTTGACCAATAAATTATTCTTTATTAACATCCAGCAGTGTGAGGTAGAGAACACTAACTCAGAATTTTATCAGAGGGAATTTTATGTGGGTATGAGTCAAACCCTAGCTTTAACTGGTCTGTAAAATAAGGTATTCCTCCTAGAGAGTCAAGATATAAGAATTAGAATCTAATAATAATAAAAATACACCCTGAAGTTATACTTTCTGTATAGAATGTGATGATAGTCTGAAAAAGAAGAGGAACAAGTAATCAGAAATGAGTGTTTTGAAGGATTGTAGCTTTTGGAGGAGTTTGAAAGAACCTTTGAGTGTGGACCTGTGAATGCTTGTTTTCTTGGATCTTCCTTTGCTCCTTGACAGAATTAATTTACACCTTGTCACACTTGCTATAAAATCTGTATCAAAGTCCTTAACAATGGAGAAACTGTGATTTTGTGAGAGAGAAGTCATTATCAGAAAGTGTTCTTTGTACCAGACCAATCATATTATTGCACTGAGTGCAGCCTTCTGATTTATTCTTTTAGAGACTTCTGTCTCTAAGTACCAAAAAGCATATATCCAGTCTTTTGGAAGAAGAAAATGAAGAAACAGTAAAGTGTGTGTTGCACAAAGAGCCCAGGGATGGGGGGTGGTGATGATTTCTTGAGTGCCACTATTTTTTTATCCTTATCTAATGGATTTTATTTTTTTAATTTAGAAACTTTCTGAAAGTCGGGGGAAATTCACCGGCAGTTCCCAACTTGCTGAAGACTTCTAGAAGAAATTCTGGCTTTTTCCAGGCAGCAGGACGGAACAAAGAAAGCTCATGTGAGCAGAAGGAATTTGGACCTGACACCACAAGAGACTTTTTTAAAGTTCTTAGTTAAATGAAGCTGAATACTTTTTACATATGAAAGAGGCAAATTGTCATTGCTGCCATCAATAAACCACAGTGCACTATTCTATTCTTTGCCTTGTATTCTTTTTACTGAGCCTCCATTGTTAGTTAACATAATAATGTATCATGATTTTTATTAATTTTGAACTGATTTTGGTTCTAATATTGCTTCTAGTAAAGTAAAATTAAAACTTATATTTTCTCAAAAGATGACAGGATTGGGCATTTAATTTAGATTTTTGGCTATCATTAGTAAACATTTTAAAAAAGTTTCAGCTAATTATTGTACAGTAAAATTCTGAATAGGTTTTGACTGAGTTTTCTGTGTTGTTTTTTTTTTTCCAAAGTTGCTGAAGGCCAAATTACAGATTTGCCTGCTATGTTTTTCATGATTTGTGACCAGAAGGTCAAAGGGGAGAAAAGAAAAAAACATCAGTTTCAATAGTCTTTTTCTAAATAATTTTAGGTAAACATTTTATTTTTAGGAATATTTATATTACAGAAATAGAAACATTTCTAAAAGGTACAGAAAAATCATTTAAACAAAAAATGCCTAAAGATGCACGACCATTTTAAGCGTAACTGTGTATACATGCACACATGTGCAATAGTAGGTACTTTCTTGCAGCTTTAAACTCTGCTTTTATTGCTTCATATTACTAGAATTTTTTCTATTGTCATTGATGCTTGAAAGAATCTTATGTCAAACTACTTTTCATTCTAAGCTGTATCTTCAAATCTTATGTGATTATGACGAATAGTTGAAATTTCACTATTTCTTTATCTGAGAAGCACTCAAAATCTATGTAACGTGCAAATCCCTTCTAAGCTTTATTCTGATCACTTGATTAAGACTGAAATAGCACTTGTGTTTTGAGGTAGTTTTGTAAAGGTAGAATTATACCTGAGAGATGTATTGATGGTATAAATTGTACTGAATTTCTCTCTGAGTGCTCATACAAAACTCTGTTTGAATAGAACCTTGTTTATTTGGATGATAAGAATTTTTATATTAAGGATGTAATTGAATGTACCTGCAGTACAGAATGTGGATTTCTGTCTGAATGCAGAATCTGAATCTTAACCAATCACATAAATGTTTTCAGAATAGTAAGAAACCAAATGTTTTGCTGCCTTAATGGATCCTAAGCAGCTTCTTGATAATTATGATGGAACTCACTAATAATTCTAAAGAATTTTGGAAGTTAAAACATGAGGTGTACAACATTGAAGTCCTTTACTTTTAACTGACACACAACAAATTTTATCAAGTCTGTTAGATTTAAATTAGAAACCACTTTCCAAATACTATGAATCATCCTGATTGGTTCTGATAAATTGTACCAGCAAATAAATAAACTCTAGATCTAATACGTTGGATGTTGGATGCTTTACTTCCAGTATTATTGCTAAGACCACTGACAGCAGCTATTCAGCTTCATAAAAAACTGCAGCCATAGCATTGTTTTAAAAAGCAGTTTTGATTTTTCTTTGCAAATAGGATGTGCATTAAACAAGTCCTACAAGCAGTGTACCAAATCAATTTCTGAAATTAAAATAATTTTTATGTTCTTTTGGGCTTTCATTCCTGCTGTGAACTAATTCATGAAATTCAGAAAAGTACAGTCTGATTTAGCGAACTATAAAAAATAATGCCTACCTACGAAATTTTAAGACTGTACAAATATGAAGCAGCATTCCTCTGTAGTGATTGTAACATTCTGAGATTACCACATGGATATACGGCTGTAGGAAAATGAAATGTCCTTGGGAATGTTGTTTTTCTTTGTAAAACAGTAAAGACCATGTCCTGATCTTTTCACTGGTGCTGTGGAACTGGAAAGCCAGAGTAAGCAAATCACTCCAGAGTCTTCTTGAAAAGTCACGTAGTCTTTGTGTGGTTCATGATTATTTACTGTTTTGGTTTGGCTGAAAAAATGTCTTCTGAAAGCTCTGCTTATTTAGGATCTGAAGAACTGGTGTATGAGTAGTTAAAAACTATTTCCAATCTGTTCTGAAAAGCAAGGATTTGTACATTCATGCTCATTGATTCCTGGATCTGGAAACACAATGATAAAATAGGTAGGTGTATAATTTTTTTTTTTTGATTTGCATAGTCCATCAAAACCAAAAATACAATAATGTGCCAGTCATAATGTTTGTGTGCACAAGAACAAGATTAATTTATTTAGCTTTTGTGTACAGAAAGAGTTATCATGTCTAGGTAGGTCTTCAAAACTGATTTGAAAGTTGACTTCTAATTTGTTAAAAGCAACAGGAAAAGCAAGCTTCTGAACTTTGTGTGGTCACATCTGTGTAGTTAAACAGAAAAGACTGATAAAGAGCACTGGATCCTGGTCATGCATGCTATTCAGTTACTCACTTGATTTGTGACTCTGTTTGGGAGTGTTCTTTATCATCTGTTTCTAAGACAAACCTGTCACAGAGGAACTTTGCCCTTTGCAAGCTGGACATGAGCCAATGTGTGCTTTTTGACCTGTGAACCAATAGGTCCCTGGTCCATGGCCTTTCTGTACTAGGGTTATAGATATAGCTTTTGAAAATTTCTGTTGAATTTAGGAATGCAATTCTAATGCGATGTTTTCCTTGCCATGAACTTGTGTATAACATTTTTACCGAATGAAAAAAAAAATTGGAATTTCTAGTTTAAAGTATTCTAAAAGTTGTATGCCAAGTTGAGCATGGAGATTTTTTCCCGTTTTATATGGTTGAGATACAAAATCATTTTGGAACAAAGAGTGGAAATATTCTGGTTTTCTCTTACAAGTTTTCAGAATTTTGTATTAAAATCTGACTGAAGTCATGTTTTTATTTAAAATTCTTTTTTGGTCTAACATCTTCTGATACATATCCATATATATATATATTTTAGCATAGCTTTTCCTTTTGTCACTAACAGATACTTTTTTTAAGTCTTTGGCAACAACTGTGCAAAGCATTTTGAGGATCACTTGTCAAGGTTGCTCTTCCAAGAAACATGGCTGGAATTATCTCTGCAGAATCTTTCTGTAATGACTTGAGCCTTACGGAGATTGAATTTTTTGGGGATATGGCATTTCAAGGCAGTATTAATTGCACTTGTTTTCCTTGGGTGGCAAAAATGTTGATATCACAGGAAGGACAAATCTTATCTGTGAGATGTACTTGGCATTAGATATATGAAGATTTAGCTTGAGGTAAATCTGAAGGCACATTTGCAAGAGAACTCAAAAACAACTAAGCTAGCTAAAGAATCTGGCAGTGTAGGGTGAACTGTCCCTTTCTAGCATTATGGTTGGAGGGAATTTGATACAAAAAAATCTCCAGTGCCTTTATGCATAAGCAAGAACTTACAGCTTTGAATGATGCTCTATAGATGCTTTTTTGAAGAAGAATCCTGGAGCAACTGTCCTTTCATCACATGGCTTGATCCAACCCCAGTAAAATACCATAACTTTCTTGAGAGCTATGTAAGCTTGAAGAATGGCTAATTACATAATTAGGATCGGTTTAGCTTTTTGCTTGCTGTGCAACTATTGGAGTATTTTCTTGGGTTTTTTCCTTCTTCTTTTTTGTTGTTGTTTATTGGTTTGTTTGTTTTGATGTTGTCTTTTTTCTTTCTGAAATGCTTTAGAGCAACTTATTGCAGGGCAGTAGCTAAACTGTGGAAGGTGCTCCAAACATATAGGCACTGACCTTCTCACAGAATGACATGCATGTGAAAAGCTTTGTGTAACAGCGGCATCCTTCAAAGCAATGGTAAAGACTTATAATTACTCTTATTTTTCAATATTTACTTCATATAATTTGCTTATATTGGCCTCTTTTAACTTTATATTGCAATTTTGTATTGAGAATGTTTCAAAATAATTTAAAGGCTAAAGATAGAAATTACATCAATACTTAATTTTCACACAAGATTGAGAGGCCATAAAAGTCAGTTTCCATGCAAACACTTGGCTGTTGATGGACATAATTATATTCTGGAAATTGCAGTGCTATGAGTGAAACCATAATCTAGTATATATTAAAAATAAATCTTACATATGTTCAAATAAATAGGAACAGTGAGAGCAAATGATTAAGTGTATAATAGCAACACAGAGCACTATAGATGGTCTAAAAAAATTCTGCAGCTGCTTCTAAGGGAGATGTTTGTAGTCATTTTATAGTGCCTTGCCATTTTTCATGCAACTTGACTAATCTATTTTTATCCTATGCATAGGTAAGTATTGTGCAGAAGATATTAATGTAATTTTCAGGCAGTTTAGTTTGTCCTGGGATCTTGGATGCTTTGTTTTGCTTTTATACCATGCATTTCTAAACTGCGAAAGTTAAAGAACATAAATAGTATTTTATATTTGTTTTATCGTTGAAATAGTCTTAACCCCAGGTATATTTTGTTAGTCATTAGATAATGGCTATCCATCTGCTAAAACAGCTGTAATCTAACATGACTGTGCACAGACTTAAGTCTCAACCTAACTATACTTGTGCTGAATATTCTTCTGTAGCTATTTATTACAGGAACTTATTTTCTTTACAATACTGATAAAATGGAAAAACATAATAAATAAGGAATGCTTATAATTTTGACATGCTACAAATGAAATAGTGTTTTTTGTACTGGGGGACTAGAATAGCATATACAAAGTCCATGTTCTATGTGCTATTTGAATGTAAAGTAGCTTTCTTCAAAATTGATATTTTTTCCCCCCACTGCTAATTAAAAAATATTTGAGCCCAGTGTAATTCATGGGATAAGACAGATGATCTGCTCTGACATTTCACTGCTCTTGCAATATCAGTCTCATGATGGAGTGCTCCCAATAATAGATATTCTTGCTAGCCAGATACTAAGTGTGGTTTTTACTCCAATTTATTGGATTAAATGTATAACAAAACTTGATTTAACATCGTGCATAGCAAAGATGAGATATGTCATGCTGACTTGAAGCTACAGCTAAATTTCAGTGAACTACAGCTGCAGAAATTATAATAGAATTTAGTTGTGCTGCTCCATTTTACTTAGCTGTTTTAACTTTGAACTCTCATTTTCAAAAGGAAAAGAAATTCTTACAGCTGTACCTAAACCATGGAAAATGTGACTGAGTTTCAAATGAGAAGCTGATGCCTATTGCATCTTTAAAAAGAAACAGAAAATTACAATAGTTGTGAAATGTGAAAACTAGCCATGCACATCAGCTGAGAACATTTATGTTCTATGGAATTGGAATCTGGCATTTTTTTCCCAAAATGTCGAAGATCTGACCAATTCTGATACAGAATAGTTGTATTTGAAAAAAACTCATCCCAGCATTTTATTCAGTTTCTGTACCCTTTGAGGAACCTATTTTTCGTGTGTCTGGCACTCTCTCACAGCACTTTGGAAGAAGCCAGACAACAATTGGGAGTATCAGATGAATATTGATAGAGAGGTTAAGATACTGATACTGGTTTGTGAATACTTCCAAACTTAATTTGAGAAGCTGTACTCTATACCTGGAAGATATGAAAGAAGCTGTGACGCTCTGGTTAAATAGTTGTTGAAGATGAATGCTGTATTATTAATGTGTTGCAAAGTGCAGTTGTGCATACTGGAACAAGGACAAGATAGGTGGAAAAAAATACCTGTTTGAATGATGATATGCTAACAATTTTCCCAAATAAAGTATGCCATCTGCAAAGTGCTTAGCATCTTGAAATGCTGATACTAATGGGTAGAATGCACAGTATTTATAGGAAGAATTTCAAATTTAAGATGCTTTGAATGTTACCTGTATCGGCACCATTTGTTTGACTTGGCTGTTTTGCAGTAATGTGAGTAGCTTGATGCAGATGCTAAGAAGGCCTATGGCACTGTTTGCCTGAAGTGTAGGTGAGATGCTGTTATTTTCCAGTAAGTCAATATAATTAGTCTGCCACTGGATTATTTGTTTTCTCTTTTCATTGGTGATTAGAAGTAACGGTGGCTATGAGTTACTGTTTCCATGATATGTTTGGAGGCCACTCTTTCAGTAAGAGCAGACCATATAGGCTCTTATGGAGGATTTGTGGGTCATATGCTAAAGCCCAGCCAATCTGTATAACTGAATTTATGTCCTCGTCTGACCAAAATATTGAAGTCCCCTCCTGTAATTTTGTACCTCCTACTGTGGAGAAAACATTCATAAATGATGAGTCACACTGTTTCTTTGTTTTGTACAATCATGCTTGTTTGGGCAACAAGTGCCCATGGAGTCATCAATCCATGTCCATGGAGTATCTCAAGAAAATGTGTGTCTGAAGTGTTTGGACCACAATATTCAGTTGGGGCATTTCCGTCCTGCAGTCTGTAAACTGCTGACCACTGCATTAGTAATTTTTGTCACTTTTCCGTGGGTGATGTAACACCTGCAGTTTAAAGCCAGTGTAATACAGAATAATGATATTTGGGTTGGTTTTGGTATGTTGTTTTTTCCTGGTAAAAAAAAAAATCTATTGTGAAACAGGATAAATATTCTGGTTCGAGGTATATTAGGTTCTGGGCAGGCGTAATACTACTGTGTACTTTTGTCTCAGATCCTTTCATCAAAGTCTGCTTATCAGTGCTACTTTGCATTTTAATATGTTTTTCAGGCAGTTTTGACTTTGATCACATAGGATGTAGTATTTTATCCAGATATTTCTTCAGCATAGCACATAGCAGTCTCCTGAGTCCTCTGCGTATGAGGTCGTCATTAATTTTTTTTTGTGGACATTGATTAACTTATCCCTTTGATAAAGTTCCTTAGCTCTTGAAAGCACTTAGCTCCCTATTACTTCTATTACCAGATTGTTCCAGAATTTAATTCATCAGAAGGCTAAAAATCTTCTAATTACAGTCTAAACATATTCAATTATACACACTTGTGCTTGTGCCACTGTTGACCTTCACTTTGAAGAACTCTCATCTGACCCTTGAGGTATTTTTCTAAACTGTGCTGAATAATGGTGTGGAAGAACAATATTCCGTGAATCATGTCCATTAATCATTTAGGATGTGGTAGCATGCTGTCAGAGGAGGTTCTACGACTCACGGGGTGTCTGCTTATGCTTATATTCTGTACAGCAATATCTCTTCAGTTGTATATGTCTTTATTGAATTGATTAATTCTTTAATCTTGTCTTTTTGCATACCTTTCTTCTAGTGGTCAGAAAAAAAGACTAGTAGTATTACAGAACAGTGCATGGACCTCAGGAAGTGTATCTCTAGGTCAACCTCTTATCAAAACAGTCAGCTAGGAGATCAAATAAGGTTGCTCAGGGCTTTATCCAGTCAGGTCTGGAAAACAGTCAGTGATGCAGATACATAACCTTTTTGTGCAACCTGCTCCAATGTTTGACTTGCTGTCCCCATGGGGAAGAAAGCCTTTCCTTTACATGCAGTCTGAGTCTGTCCTACTTCCGTGTGTGGTGGTTGTCTTTTGTCTTCCTGCCTTGCACCACTGTCTTGATAAATCACCCTATGGGAATAGGTCCCCCTGCAGCTGAACAGGCCCCTGCTGTTGACCAGTGCAGTAGCCCCCACTGAACTCATTCCAATTTACTGGTGTCTTCCTTGTATTGGCAAACCCAAAACTGTATGTAATATTCTAGTGGGGTCTAATGAGACATGAGTAAAGGAGAATGATAATTTCCCTTGATTTACTGTCTATGCTTCCCTTGATATAGTCCAGAATACTGCTGGCCTCCCTTGCTGCCAGAGCATATAATTGACTCACATTCAACTTACTGTCTACCAATATCCACAGGTCTTTCTTCACAGAGCTCTTCACAGAGCTTCACCTGCCAGCCAGTCCCTAGCTTGTAGCATTGCAAGGGCTTCTTCCTTCCCAGGTGTTGAAATCTTTATGTCCTTTTTTTAGTGAGGTTCCTGTCAGCCCATTTCATCAGCCTACGTGGGTCCATCGAAGTGGTAGCCCTGCCTTCAAGCATATCACTGTGTTCTTTTAGCCTGCCTCGAGTTTGATGTTCTTGCAAACTTTATAAGGAACCAGTTCACTGCCTCTTTCGGGTCACTAATAAAGATGCTGAACAGGACAGATTCCACGGTAGTCCCCTGTGGTACTCCTGTTGTAACTGGTGTCCAGGCCTGGTGTGTAGGTTTGTTGGCCTTCTGCAGATACAGAGTATCAGCACATAGTAAGTGTTCTGTTCTTGAATCGTCTTTTATCTCCTTAATCACCCTAGAGCACAAAGGAACATTGGTAGGACAAAGCTTAGTTGATATAATAACAAGAGGTAATTATTCCAGTAGCTGGGGGCTCAGACAGTAATAACCTGTGCTACAGAAGGAGAGTGAAACCTTTGCTGAGTAACAGAGATTTGCAATAGGACTGCGTGGCAGGGAGTACCTGTTACTGCCGCATACATTGTGCTATTTATTATTCTAATTACAATGTCTATGCTTTTTTCCCCCCCAGTCTTACAATTGTCTCATCTTCTTGTAAAATATTAGGAATATCCAAATCCAGGTTATTTTAAAAATAATTTCAAGTAAGCAGAGATAAGGATATAACTGTGATGGAAAGAACGACTTGGATTGTTCAGTCTCTAAGCCTGGCTGATCTAATGCTACTACTGTGAATTTAATATATTTCTAAAATAGTTTGACTCATACTCCTTGTATGCTAGGTAACTGTTACTCAGCAGAACAGAACAGTGCTCTGCTAGCAAATTGGAGGATTGTGTCAACCAGCTGATGTTTCTTAACAAGGTGTTGACCTGACTGGTTGTTAAACTCCACTGGAATATAAAGGTGGGCAAAGAGGGAGCACACCCACCACAAAACTCAGACAGTAGCAACTGAGCCTAGGGTAGAAGAGGTTATGTATTCTATTGTTGATATTGCCAGTATGAAGCAATTTTTAAAATCTTAAATATGCTTTTTGAAATGAAGTAGGGCAGGGAAGACATCCACTGAAAGTGATATGTGATATGGTAGGACCCAGAGGCAAAGTACTCTAATGCTGTCAGAGGAAAATCACTCTGCTAGCTACTTGTGTTTCCAGTGGGGAATAAAAATGAGTGTCTTGGACAATGTCAGGAGCAGGGGTAGCCTTGGGCACAAGATTAACAAAGTCTGATGAGCATTGACTTGGCAGCAGAGGAGCTGGGCTAATGTGTCTATTCCCAGCAGTGGGGCCTGAGGAACAGGGAGCTCCAAACTGCCTCCAAAGAAAGTTAAAACTGTACAAATCATAAGGGTAGGCATATCCTGAAGTGCCCATTTAATGAAAAATAAATGCTCGTTTCCTTCAGGACTTGCTCTCAAATGGGTATGTTTTATTGCTAGCAGTTACTAGCAGGAGCTATAACATATATCTGTTTGTCCTGTAAAACTTGGAATAGACTCTGTTGGTCACAGAGTAATCTGAAAGATTGGAATATCTTATTTTTTATTGTTCACCACATCACTTTAAGTACGTCTCTTCCTCTATATTTGCCTGTGGACTGCAGAATTAAAGCATCACCTGAGGATTTATGCGAGAATAAGTTTTTAAGAGCTTACATTTATTGAGCCTTTTTTGGTCCAGTTCCCCCAGCTGCTTATTTGAATGTACCAAACATAAAAGTTGTTAGCATATTTAAAACTTTACTTTGCATGGAGATTTATACTGTGCATTCATTTATTATGAGCTATGATGTGCTGTGAAGATAAATAACCCAAAATATGATCTGCAAGTCTGATCTGAACATCTATATGTGTTTAGTTGAAGGAATTATGGAGAAGAGACCTCAGCTGTGCTTGGCAAATTCAAAAAGTACTTCCAATTTATCTAATGCCAAGTAATATGAAATGAACAAGATTAAATTATAATGCTGTGGTTCATTGAGCATGCTTAATTAAGATCACTGTTCATTCACCTAAGACCTGTCATTTAATATTTACGTTGTTAGAGAAATACATGATGCTGAACCTAGTGATGCTTACCTTTTGAAGGAAGAGCTATTTATAGAACACAGTTCTTTATAATATCTTAGCACAGGTAAACCTGGGCCTAGGACACAGTGAAATATGTCCCCTGCCTAAGAACTAGATCATGTGATAGTATATTTTTTCCTTTCTGAGTAATTATACTGGTAGAAATTCACCTATTGCAAAGATTTGTGATAATTTAAAGAGTCGTTCCCTTTCCTTTATGGAAACTGATTACAGTAGTATAAACACTATGACTGTACCAGTGTAGCCAAAGCAGAGTGATTTTTATTTGTATCCTTGTGACGTGTCCATGTCCTCTGTCATATGAGAACCTGGATCTGCTCCTGAGAACATGGATGATAAAAATGCTGGCTCACCAGCCTCAGGGAGCATTAGAAGATACCCAGCTGCAGGTGGTGGGTGTGACTGCCTCTGCCCTGTGAGAAGACAAGGCTCTCTGCTACTCTGCAACACAGACAGTGTGAATGCGAATCATAATCTCTCCCTTTTTCCTTATTCCTTTTGAATACCCAGAATGTTATGTCAGAGTCCTAAAGACATGGTTTTTGTAGTGTAGGAAAATTGCTGTATTGGAAGATCTATATGGTGTGATAGAAAAATGTACCAAAAGACAAATGTCACAACTGCAAATAAGCATCTGTCTCAAAAACAGTTTATGAACTCTGCAAATTCAATGTTGAAATCGTCACTTCCTATGTGACAATAAAACTTTTGCTTTCAGAAATAACATTTACTTGTTTTTTGGGGTTCTAGCAGCAGTTTTAACTCTGGTTTTGCTCTGGTTCCATACTTTTGTTGTGAATTGTGGCTTCTCTGATACTCTGTTATGATAATTCTGGTGTTTACTATGGTTGATAGGATATTTTTCTTTTCTAGGGAATAAGATTTCTCTGCATGCTGATATCCCTAAATTTCAGGCTTAAATATATTAAAGGTAGAAGAATTTTTTTTGTCCAGGATATAAAAAAAATATGAATTAGAGGTTTTCTTATCCATACAGTAGAAAAATACGGCTTGATTCTGAAAGGAAATCTGAATGGCTTTTGTACTTCTCAATTTAAGAGATATCAGCATGAATCACAGGAAGCTCACAGAATTTGTGTGTTGAGCTTCATTAGTACAAACCTCACATTTCTGTGATGCAGTAAGTAGATAACTTTTTCTCCTAAGGCAAGCAAACAAATAAATCAACCCCCCAGAATCCAAAATGAAACCAAACCAATTTCCTTCACTGTCCTTTTGTGGCTTCTCCTTGCCTTTTTCACTTTTAAAATATATGTTGTAATAAAACATTTGAAATTACCTTTCTCTTTGTGCTATGCTCAAAACACAGTGAAAAAGTGTCACTGATTATAAATGTTGACAGATTCACCAAATAAGCTTGTAAAAACAAAAATATTTTACCTCTGATCTTTTACCTACAAAATAAAATTGCTGCTCATATGAGAAGCACTGTATGACATTTCATTTTTAAATAATTAAGAAGTGCTTAATCTAAACATACAAAATTCCTTTATTTTTTCCCCTGAGATACATGGAAAATTAATAAAATGCTGCTCATTCTAGTCCGTGTTTTGTGGAACAGAAGAAAGGGATAATCATGTTGATTTGGACAGAAAGCACTTATAGTCAGGCAAATACATAGGTTTTGTCTCAAACTCCTCAACACAGTATGCTTCACTTTTCCATCTTTGAGGGAAGGGGAATAAATAGATTTTCTGAAGTCAGTAAAAATTTATCCTAGTTCTTGACTGATACTCACACTAAGAATTTCTAAGCTGCTGTCTCTGATATGTGTTCTTCAAAGTGCTTATGCCGATTACTCGGATTTTCAGCACCTCTTGACAGAGCTTTGTTATTCTCTAGTAATTACTTTGAGAAACATACAGGCAGTCTTTCAAACTGAATCCCTCCAGTTCTAAATGAAAAATGTCTAAATTGAAGTTTTTCAGATTGTGCAGAAATTTAAGAATACAGCTTGTTCATTAGGGATAATTTCAAGAAGATGCTACTTACAGCGACGGAGAGGAATATGTCCGACAACTGCAATTTCCTTTATACCTCAGATGATTTGTTTCTGTAATGGCTCTTTGGAAAAGCATCTCACTTCTAGAACAAGCTTTGAAATAGAAGGTACAAAAACATGGAAAAAAATCCAATTGGATTTATTTCCAATTTCAGTTATGTTTGTCTTCATTAGTAAATGCAAGATGTTACACCTCTGTCCATACTGGCTAAAATTGCAATGCTTTATGTTTCAGCCAGGGATGCCCATGGTTCAGTCTGTAGCCTTTGTGTGCTTGTGTTTGTTGCTGTATTAGAAAGCTCCTCCCAAATCCTGGTAGTCTGTGGTTTGTGGTTTATGATTTGTCTAAAAATAGCCATTTGTCCTTGCTGCATCAGTTAAAATACAGTAGTTGTCTTTTTTAGTTGGTTTTTATTTCAAAGACATTTTGTGTTCTTTACTGTCATTAATGAACAGATTGTTGTTGATTAACAGATCTGAATTTCATAAGCAAATTTAACAGTTTATTTGCAAATGTGAGTTGGAATCACTGATCTACAGAGCATGACAACACAGCTACCTTGAGGGCCATCCCTTCTTCCTCTCTGCCTCCCATCCCAGGGATAGAAAATTAAGAGTGCAAGCCAGCAGTCTAGATATTCCTGACAAGAAAGAAACAATCCTCAAAGCATCCACATGGAGCTTATTTATTGAAGAGTGTATACATTTTGGGAGAAGAGCTTGACTTTTCACTGGGAAATTTTAGCATAAGTTGATCTTGACAGAGTGAAGTTCTTGAACTTTTACAAGGGAGTTCTGAGAATTTCCAGGCAGAAGAAGCTCTAGCAATGTGGTTTACATTGGCTGTTGAGCCAGGCAAGATAGAAGTACATGGTGGATTGTGACTCCTGTTCTTGGCACAGCCCTTACCATGGGAACCCAACAGTGGGTTGTGTTTGGAGGCTGTACCTTCCCTGGCCGTTCCTGTTGTGGGGGAGAATGTCCTGGTGCTTGTCCACAGGGCGGGAAAGTGAAGAGGAAGCAGTGGAGGCTAATTAGCTGTCCAGCATGGACTCCCAAAGTGATGTACTTTACTGTGAAAAGCAAGAATGTAGCTGTGGGCAGTAATGGATAAAGTGTTGAATAAATACATGGAATGTCTTTAGGTCCAGCTGAGGTGTATAATACTGCTTTAGGGTCTCCATTTGAGTGGTCAGTATTTTCATAGAATATTTTATTTTCCTTGTTTTTTTAAGCACTGGTTCTATTTATGAAGTGATTTAAAGAAAGTGTAATCAAGTGTAATTGCTAGTTGCTTTTTCAATCCTGTATTTAAGATCATTGTTTTTTCTAATAATAGAGTAGTACATCTTACTTCAAGAGTGTGTTTACTTTTCTTTGTTATTATTAGTTCCAGGAACCAAATACAGTTTGGATAATTTCCTAGTTTTCTGTCACACAAAATTTTGCCTTCCTCTACATTCCTTCTCTTTCTGTCCTTAGAGAGAAGGTACTTCTTGCAGAACAGCGTGGAAGTTAAATGAGTTGCAAGGTGGAAGTATATGTGTCCTATTTCCATTTTTATTGCACAAGGAATCTATTAATCTGTATTTTTATTGGTTTATAAAATAGAGTGAAGTTCAACAACAAAAGACTGCTTTTCCCATTGTCTCTCTCATTTTCATCTAAAAATTGTTTCCCTGTTCCAATTTTCTTTCATGTTGCAGGGAAAACCTTACCTTCTGCTTAACTTGCCTTTTTTTGTCTGCATTTGAAGGGAGAAAATTTAATAAATTTTAGTGTTAGAACCAAGTCACACAAATAGAGCTGAGTAATCCTGAGAGAAAATTTGCCTAAGTTGATTATATTATGGTGACTATCACAAGTTGCTGAGTTTCCAGACATTTAATTAGTACTTCTACAAGCATACTCTTTTCAGCTTTAGGTATTTTCTGCTCTGCAAAGTATTTGTAGCAACCTCACTGCTGTGAGAGGAAGCTTAATTCCAGCTCTTCTCCTTCTCGCCAGGGTTCTCCCTTCCCAGACTATTAGATTTCTTGTTGGAAACATGACCTTTGGAGAGCAAGGCAACCAGCAGGTATATAAATCTGCACATGGCAATACTTGTTAGTCTGGGGAACAGAGTGTATAGAGTTCTTTGGTTAGACCAGAAAATCGAGATGTGCAGGTGCATTTGGTTCACCCTCCTGCTTAATGTACCACTGTGTTCCCTTCATCCAGCAATACTAGTTTGAAACTGCCCAGATTTATACTGTGCTGGTGGCTTCAGTAGTATGCTAGGTTCTCAGGTGTAGGGCCTTTGTGTGTAGGGGTCATATGAACACAGAGAGAGTGAAAAAAATAAACCGATTGCTGAACTTAATTCAGATGGTACATAAACATTTGAGATCTCTGAGGCTGAGGGTGGCAAGTGTGTAGGTGAAGATCCAAATTCCTGATGTGACACAGAGAGATCACAGTGTTAATAAATCCAGAGTTTAATTTGACAGAAAATAAAATGCAGGAACATGAATGTACAATTCTGAGCAATTCCTGAGACAAAGGAGCCCCCTCTCCCCCCCACACTGGGAGATGATGCCATTACAATTTAAAGAGACTTACAGCAAGGTAGAACTTTTTGAGAGCATTAGGAAAAAGAAATAGGGTGAAGTATGTGTGTGAGACAGACCAGGTTCATTTTTTCATGTGAATAAAGTGAGAATTACACCTGACCTTAACTTCTGTGGTGAGTGAAGTCAAGGTTCCTGGTGCTGGGCTTGGACCTGCTTGCTTTCTGTTCTTTCTTCTTTCCTTCTACTTCTCTCTTTCCCCCTTCTGGCCCCTTTTGCTTTGTGCAAACTCCATATTTATGTAAAAAACTTACCCTGATTCTTATGGAGTCTTGTCAGATTCACCTGTGCTAACAAAAGGGGCTCTTAACATGCAAGCTGTGTTTGGGACAGTATCAGCAGACAATAAAAGATATCCTGGTTTGAGTCAGGAGAGTGGTATATGGCTTCTTCCCCCAGGGAAAAAAAAAGGGTGTTTCAGAGAGCCATTATCTGGGAAATTCTTTCTAAAACTGGATCATCAGGAGCTACCAGCTCTTCCCATCTCCTAGGTACTGGCAGTTGTCCACAGACAACAGGATACAGCAACATGCCTGAAAGGAGAATTGCACGATAATGCATTTCTATTCCAGGTCCACCATTGGTATTGCCATTCTTGAGCTGACACAGAGAGCATCCAATTGATACAGAAGCATATGAGGTTGACCTCTGATCAAGTCTGTCTGCTCTTTTTTATTGCTAACAGGTGCTGGCTGAGCATGCCCTTAGACATGGCCCTTGGATCTGACCTACAGTTTTAGCCAATGTGGCTGTGAGTCAGTAGATAGGGTGCCAGCCAGGAGCTCTGTGTTGCTGTTGGTTTGTTTGTTTGTTTGTTTTTCCTTTGGATGTACAGTAGACCCTAGCTTCTTCTAGTTATATTTTTCTAGTTTGTCAAGTTCTCCAATTCTAATAGAGAGACGAGGACAAATTGAGCATAACTATGGCAAGTAGTAATGAGTGGAACAGCCTACTGAAGAGGAAGGTGCATTCTTGTCAAATTACTCAGAATTTTAGTAAGAATGGGATGATGATGGGGAAGAGATTGTTTTAGGTCTGATCCTCACAAGGATGACAGGAAGGAATTGGGGTTATGGAACGGAGTGCATGAATCCATTGTGTGAGTTCTGGAAAGGTGAATGGCCCTGCTGACTAACAAATAGGTACAGCTAATGGCAGTCAGCCCAGAAAAGCTAATTTTCAATTTAGAAGTTTTAGTTTAGAAGTCTCACCATGTTAGGTGAGGAAAGCTTTGGATAAAATAATCCTTGAAATAAAGGGGGCTGTCAGTTGAGAAAGGTCGTGTTGAAACTTTTCTTATTGTGTTGGTTAACAGGAAATAGAGCCAATTTATGCAGACTAAAATGCAATCAAAATAGCCAGAGTAGTGAATAATGAGTGTCTGGTGACAGGAATAGTAGCAGCTCTTGACCTATGTAGCAATTATAGCAGCAGTTCTTGTTCTGCCTAACAGCTCCTGGGAAACAGATACCTTACGTGGGTGCAAGGACACAGGAACCCGCAAGAGATGGGGGAGTGTTCACAGCAGTGGATAAATTAAAATCTTCCTGCTGTGATATCTATAACTAGCCTTGAAATGGATTATTCATTTGGGGACACATCATTAACCAATGAGAAGCATGAGATACCTGAGACTATATAACTATTCTAGTTTGGTTTGAATTAAGGTAAGAAGCCTTTGTGAAGGCTGGAGATGATTAAGCAGAAGATATAGTTATCTCAGATTTTAGCCCTGCAGGAGTGACTAAGGAGACAGAGAGTTCCTGAACCCTGTGACTGAAAACAGAGATGAGTTTTCTCTCAAGAGACAGCAGAACAAGTGCCCTTAGAACAATTCCTCTGGGTGTTCCCAAGGGGAGTCTGGAAATGAGATTTCACAATTGGATGCTGGGCCTGGGGATGCAGCAGTATTGTCAGAAATTCAGCTCAAAGTGTACCTATGCAGCAGACTACCAGAAGTCTCCAGACCCTAAGGCATTTCACTTGTAGAAGAAAAACTTTACATACTGAGCCAGAATCGTGAAACAGCTTTAAAAATCCAGGAAAATAGCTGGAATTGCTCCATAATGCAAATAGGCTCAATTGACAATAGATAGAGACTATAGATGTCTAAATATTTATTTTGCAAATTTCAATCATCCATTTAGGAAAGAAAAGAAAGTTTTCAGCAAGGAGTCAGTGTCATGTACAGGCTTACTCTCATATTTGGGCAAAACCTCCTGTATTTATCTTCCAGCTGTTCTGGTTTTTATTCTGTATTCCATTTCTCAGAGAGGGCTTCATTCTCAATAAACTATCTGTGAAGCTGTTCTTGCTTGTGGGTAGTCACCCCTACATTTTTTCTCTTTGTGTTGGAATTTAGAAGAACTGAAAAAGTGGTTTTTGTGGGCTTGTTTTGGTTTTTTATTTCTATCAAAGATCCGCTTATCTGAGTGATGGTTAACCTAACCTATTAGGTTCTGGGCTAGGAGAAATACAGAGTTGCTGAACCTGAGTTATCTTTCCTCCTCACTGTTCATTTGAAATGAAGGGCAATTCATAATGCTTTGCCTGGCTCTATAAAGTCAGGTCTTTGCATCTTCTTTGTTACCTATGGAATGAAGACAATCAGTGAAAGCAAGGCAGAAGCCGTGCTGCTGACTATGAGCTCTTGCCTGCAGTGTTTGACAGCAACCAGTGAGTAGTACTTTTGTGTAGGGCTCTCTGGCTCAGTTGCAAAATAACCTTCCCAGGCTTTAAGTAAGACCCACGCAGACCACCCACCTGGTCTGAAAAGTTCAGGAGTGTTTGAGTGAGAAGCTGATTTTAATTGCATTATAATTTGAACATGGGCATAGTGATCCCTGTGTCACTGGGTCATTAACTGAGTACAACAACAAATTAATATAAATTGCTTATGAGTACATATAGGCGGGAAATTAGGAGTTACCTAAATTAGGTTTGAAACAGCCCAGAATTATCCTGTTCTCAAATTCATTCTGAACCCTGTGAAATTCGCCAAGGACTACCATAAACCCTGAAACATCTTGAAGGTTATGGATACAGCTACTCTTGACTCTACAGTAAAACAGAAGGGTCTGTTGTGCCCTTCCTATCTCAGGAGTCATCCAGCCATTCTCCCTCCCTGGCAACAGCTGTCAGCTTCAAGGTTTGCACAATTCAGCCTAACCTCTCAGACTAACAATCTCATGTTTTCTTGGCTAGGATTAGGGTAAAAACTGTCAATATTAAAAATCAGGTGTCTCTATTTTCTGATGTATGTAGGGGAATTAGAGACTTTCTGGGTAGAGGCCGAAGTGGAACAGGCTGTGGGAATCTAAAAGAAGGCCTCAGAGATGGAAAATTTTGAGGATGGACAAATAACAGCAGCTAGAAAAAAGGGAGTCAAGGTTACCCTGCCTGAAATAGATGGGAACAGATAGATATGGGGCTAACAAGGCAACAGTTAGTCA
>JAWWES010000001.1:59798593-59822166 GCA_035583135.1 Lophotriccus pileatus
TGAAAGAAACTGTATAAAAAAAGTGTGTAATGTTCAATAAATCGAAGCTTCTCCATTCATCATACTGATGTGATGAGGCTTCCTTTGGGACCGCACGAGACTTAAACTATAGATGTATATATCCCGCAAACCCATAACAGATTTCCAGTTCTCCTACTTTAAACCATTAGAGTTTGTTTAAGGCTAGAGTAGCTATAGTCCATTTTCTGCCTCAAAAATAACAAAAAATAATTACTTTTTGCCAACTCTGACCTTATACTACTTCTGTGAATTACACAGGATACTACAGCAAACAGTCCACATTAAAGCTGGTTTTCCAGACACTTCTGTCTCAAGGTCCCTTCCAACTCTGAATGTGATTCTGGGTGATTCTCAGTGACCTGGATATGCCCTGTGCATAACCTGGGCATTCTACCTGCCTCGGGATCAGCTGTAAGTCAACATCTCTATGACAGGAGTTCTTGCTTTATGCGTTGTTAATCTTTAAAAACTTGTCAATAAATCTCTCTTCACATTCTTCCCCACCTTGTCTTAGTTCTCTCCTCGCCTTAACCTTCTGCTACAAAATCCAAACCAATTCTTATCTTTTATATTAGTGTATCATGTCTTCTGAATCTGTAACTCCAACAAAATTAACAAATGCGTAAACAAAGATCGTCCTGTTACACAGTACATGAAGACATGGAGTGCCAACGGACTTTTGACCCAAATGTTAACTGAAAGCTCTTTCAAAGAACTAAGCTGCTATCAGGCAAAATGAAAGTTACTCTTTTGGGAAAGTTACTCTTTTGGGAGAGGTTAAAAGACTGTGAAGCCAAGAACAAGAATAATCAATTTCGCAAAAAGGGAAACATCACTGATAAAGTGTTATCAAATAGATCTGTACTGTTTAACAAAGCTATAAATGATCTCAAAAAAAGGAGTGACCAGTGAGATAATTCAGTCTGACGATGAAGAATTATTTAAGGTAGTTATAAACATGAAGGTATAGAATCATAGAATGGGTTGGAAGGGACCTTAAAGATCCTCTAGATCCAACCCCCCTGCCAGAAGCAGGGACACTTTTCACTAGCCTGAGTTGCTCAAAGTCCCATCCAGCCTGGCCTGGAGCACTTCCAGGGATTAGGCAGGGAGAAGGAAAATGGACATGGGCTCCTCTGGCTGCACTGAAGGTGTGAGACTTTTGACTTCAGAGCTACGCATCAGTCCCCAGACCTTTTTTCTCCACAGCAGTGTGGGTTTTACCTGTGTATATCCATACACGTGCACACAACCTTCAGCATCTACAGAATGTAGAGGTGTATGTACACTTTTTTTTTCTTTTTTTTTTTTAACCGAGGAAGGTGTAGATCTTCTTTGCACGGTAAGGGAAGGAGGAAACACAGCTATTGCATGAAGAGTAGAAAAGGACCTATTCAAGCGAGTCACTCATTCCCTCCAGGGTCCATGGTGGAAATTTAGTCTGCTCAGAGCGCTAGGATAGGGGGCGTATGACTTCCTTCTGACTACACCTGGGATGAACGGGAGCCAGTGTAGTAGTTTAACAGTCAGGGTAGGATAAAGTTTAGGATATCAGAACCTGAAGAGATTGATTTATTGGTGCATTTTGAAAGCTTTGTAGGGTTAAAATGGAGTCATGTTCTGGTAGGGCAAAATTAACTCTGGGGTGTTGTTTTAAGATTAATCATATGTTTGGTATGGGAACAACATGGCATAAAACCTCATGTCTACTAAAATACGGAGATATCCTGAGGGAGAGAGGGACATTAAAAAGTGTTGAGCAGAAATCAGAAAGGAAAATGAAGTTAAATGCTTTTAGATTTGCATGTCTCTTCAGTTCAATTTACATATTCCCTTAAAAACAAATTATCACCGTAAGTTAAGGGTACTTTCCAACTAACAGTCCTTCTGTCTTTAAACAATCATCTGTAAATATAGACACAGGTGATAGAATCATAGAGTTGTAGAAATCAGATGGGTTGGAAAGGACCTCTGAGATTATCAAGTCCAACCCTTGTGTCTTGATATTCAAGACACACAACAGACACTGTATCTCTTCACTCTTGGTGTGGCAGAATCTCTAGAATAATGCTTGTTTGAAAAAAAAAAAAAATTGAGTTTTCCTGCATCCTTTATGCAAGAGGAAAACAAAGAATGAAATAGAAGGCTTACTCCATGTGGAGGCTGAAACAAAGCTCAGGTAGCTCACTCTAGGGATGGATTTTGACTGTTCTACAGTTCATGATGATTTTTCTACCCTTACTTTGCTTCCTCTGAGATAAAAAAAACTGTGCAATTCTTTTTTCTTCCCATGCTGAGTAGGGTGATTACATTTCATCATACAATGAGATTCTACATTGTTGTAATTTGATTCTGTTATAGTTTGTTTTTTAATCACATCCCTTTACCTTTCCTAAATCAATATCCAATCACTGTTGCTTCAGGTGAAAAATTTGCAATTCATTAAGGCTTGCCTTAAGAAGAGTGTGAGCTTTATCTCTATAATGTGCCTGCCAAAGTTTAATGAATCATTTAAATCTTTTTCATTGTTTTCTGCTTTTCATACAATGGAAATCTCATTTTGGAGTTGACAGAGAGCAAGGTAATGGGACTAAAACAGAAAACCCATTTATAAACCACTTTTTGCAGGGCTTCCTATCTCAACATCATTTTCCCATTCTTGAGAAAGTTAATCTTAATGGTGTTAAATTAGCAATCACCAACACATGTTTTTATTTGTGGAGTGAACCTGTCTTTTCCAGTTTTTGTGTAACATAATCTTTCAATATTCTGAAGTGTCACAACTGTTAAAATAGTGATGTTTGCCTTTATCTCTCATCTGTTTTCTGTGTATAAACTGATGTCTTCAGCTATCCAATGGGAGAATGATTTTTTCCCTTCTAAAAAGAAGGTGAAGCTAGTATCTTTTAAGTTGTACCCAGGCAAGAGATGGGTGGCAACAGACACAAGCTGCATCAACGAAAATGTTAATTAGACACTGGAAAAAAAAACAAACCAACCCATAGGTGATCAGATATTGGAGGAGATTGCCTCAAGAACTTGTGGAAGATGCTTGAAAATACTCTGAACTCAATTGGATAAGGCCCTGAGCTACTTATCTAATGGCAAGTCTTCCCCTGTTGTATGGGCAGACCAGATAACCCCATTAGGTCCCTTGCAACTCAAATTACCTGTGCTAAGAAGCAACCTTATCAGGCTGTGCTTGCCCTATTTCAGTCAGCAAATTACTTTAACTGATAAAATGTGCAGCATTTTTCTAAGTCTAGAGCTGTTACCTGTTGCATAGTAAGGCCGTCAAAGTTGGTGTAAGTGGCCTGTATGTCCTTAGTCATTGCCACCAGTGTGCAAATAATGTATTTATCCTACCACATCTGGTTTTTGTAACTCAGTGGGGAGGGAACTGATAAGGATGGTAATTTTTTCAACTAGGCTGTATTGTCACATGTTGGTAGAAACAAATAGAAGAGATTCAGCCTGAGACCAGTGAAAAGCTGAGTCCTATGAAAATACTAAAGAATTCAGGAAAGCCTTCTTCACGTAATTTGCCTCTGCTTTTGAAATTGCCTTTTTTATGTGGCAAATTTTGATCTAGCGGTGGAACCCAAGTTAACAACAGCAAATGATTCACATCTTTTGGGCATTTTCTACAAAGTTTAGTTCAATCTTCTAAAAGACAAGAAAAATAAGGGGACTGGAGGTTTTGACTGTGGCATCTGAGGCCATTTCGCATATATGTTTGCACAAGTAAAATTATAAGGCTTCAGGGATATAAATTATAAAAATATAAAATTATGTGCATCAGTATACATTTTCATTTAAATCTCAGAATAATTGGAAAAATGAAGCAAGGCAGAAATAATATAATAATGAGTTTATCACTCTACACTGTAAATTCTTGAAGCATAACCTAATGTATAAGCAATTACAACCTTCGGGGAGAGGAAATAGGGCACCCAAGGCTCTTTTGCCCTTGTCTGGTTTTGTGGTTTGGCAGTGAGGAGAAGCTGTAGAAAGAAAATCTTGTAAGCTGAGTCCATGCATTTATTTTTAGTTTTATACAAGGCATTTACTAATGGCAAAATGTCCTTGAGGTTAGGAAGGGGGCTTTTTGTTTGGAACAGCCAAGTTTCTGCCTTCCAATTTTGTTATGATTTGCTCTTTGCAATTAATAATAAAGCAGTTTGAAAGGAAACAAGGAAAAGCAATGGGACTAGAGAGACCAAGTTACTAACTCAACGTTATTTTTCCCCCTTATAACCAGCAAATATAACCCAGAGTGCACAGGTACCATTAAGTCTATCCCATAAACCACATCCTATTCCTTTCTACTGTAGATTTACTCTCATATTACTTCTTTGAGTTCAAATGATTTCAAAATGCAAAACACAATGCAAAACAGAAAAATGGTGATAGGATGAGCAGAGAATGGAAAGTCAGTCAAGTTCAAAGAAACAGGCTTGTTAGTCTGGCAAGAGAAGGTCTGATTGCATACTAGAAACATATAAAGGGTAAGTGCTAGGAAACACCACTTAGAAATTAATGGTAAAAGGTGAGCCAGATGTATTCATAAAGCTGGATTGGACACTAGAAGAAGGTTCCTAACCTTCAGAAGGGCATGGGTTTTGGATGCATTTGACGAAGGTGAAATAGCTTGATTGACTCTGTTAGGAGGTACTGGCCTTGATTCAAGAGATTCTGCTAATCCATATCAAAGGAAATTACAGGAGGGTATGAAGCAGTGTGTGACTTTTCTTACCTCTCTCCAGAATCTTTTGCAGTTTAAAGAAGTTTCAGCCTGTATGAGAGATTTTCCCTGCCTTTGATACACTGATGATTATCTGTTTTATGGGGAATATGATTTAAGCAGTAAAATGCCATTCACCACAGGTGATAAAAAATGCAAAATTGTATTTTGTTTTGGCAGAAAGCTTTTCAGTATGTTTATTTGCCTAAATGAATCATTATCTCTAGGCCTAAGATAATTTCCAAATTTTTTTCCCAGAAAACTCCAAGTTACTTTTAAAGTATTTTACAACACAGTGAGAATTCTATTTGTCAGTCTCACTGAGACTGAGCTTGTATAAGTTTCTAAGCTTAAATTTTTTTATTATCCTCTTTTCCTTCTTGCCTCCTTGCCCTTCAATAGGGAAATATATTTTCCATGAGTGTATTAGTAGAATCACTTCTTACTACTTTTAAGCTGATTTTGAATCACTGAATTTGGTCATATCACTGTTTGTCTTATAGTAGTAGCTTTTCCTGGAATGTGACTTGCTATCTTTTGAGTAATTTCTTTGTCTCCTGCGATGCAAGTGTGCACTTGTGATCTTTGGGTTGAAAACCTGTCATGAACTTGGGCTTTCTTCTGCTTTGTAGTCCTTAACTAAGCATATTGACATATTGTTAGTAGGGATGATAACTTCCTGCCATGATAGCTTCCTATCATGATAGCTGCTCCTGTGGAATAGGAATCACTTTGTTCACTGAAATCTTCATATACTAGGAAGAATTGATCTCTTTCCACGCAGAGAAACTGTACTATTCCCATTCTGATGCAAAGAGGTGCTCAGAAATAGGTAGAGGTGACCTCAAAAGTTTGAAGAAAATTACTAGGTAAATGTGGTAGGTTTTTTAAGGGACTTCAGGAGTAAATTAAACATATCAGGGCAGATTCTCAGCTGGTGTAAATTAGTATCAACCCTAGTGAAGTGAGTATAGCAAAAGCAGTTTAATCAACTGACAGTCCCTCAGGTTAGGCATTTCTTTCTTGTTTTGTTGCTGATTTTGAAATGAGATTGAACTTTTTGACCAGTTTATGCTGTTGAGGGTCAGAGCAGGTCACAGATAAAATAAGTACAAATCAACTCCAAGCTCTTTCCACATGAGTTATACCCTCATCATGGCTCCATGCACTCCCAGAACCCAATTCCCTGCAGCCTCTCTCCTTGCTTCTGCCTGACCCTGATCTGGAATTAAATTGTTATCAGAATCACTGTGGCATATATTGTATTATGGTGTATCTCAAATGAAAGAAACTCGGCATATTCAAGACTACGAATCATCTCATCTACCGCAGAGCACTTTCAGAGAGCAGTTCATCCAGTGAAAGCGCCAGTGTCTCCAAAATGCTCCTACTTAACAGGACTGCAACTTAATATTAATAAATCAATGAAGTATTAAGACAACCTATGATGTAACTGATCAGTCTGCCAGTGAGTTAACTCCTGATTAACTGTCCTGATCGGATTTCGTGATGGGTAATGCTGTGCTTTGTCAGATGACTGCTGTCCTCATTGTTCACACAGCATTGTGTGTTTTGTGGCATTCTTTGTTATGTTCAAAATTTAAAGATTTTTTTTTTCCTTGAAAAATAGGAGCAAAATGATTTTTCTCTTTGCTGTCTGAAAAACATTTAAAACAATTTAATGTTTAATAATTAGTGTTTAGTGAAGCTGCAAATTTAAGTCTTAATTATACAAAGTAAGGTAAAACTGTTCTATTTGCCAAAAGAGGGGTGGGTTTTGTATAAGTAAAATTAGCTTCTAGAAATTTTTTTTTAAAGTGAATTCAGACTTTAATGTTTATTTTCATGTAAATAATTTATAAAACTTAAATACTTGCCTGAGTTAGTGTGAGAAATGTTTCAGTGTAGATTATTTCCTGTGTTCGCAGCAGGCAGAGACTGAACCTGAAGTGTGTGGTGAACAACTTCCTTCTGGTAAAGGCATTTTGTAGTGGCAGGACATTGCTATGTGCAGACCCCACAACAGGTAAAGCCAAAATACCATTCAGGAACGTGTCACAACATGATTTCACCAGGTCCTGCCAAATTTTGGAAGGAAAGATGATGGAATGCCCCTTGGTCCTTCAAGGACCAAGCCACTCTATGCCACGTCTCCTTTCCTTGATCACACCCACATGACAGGTGTGTTCAATAGCTTAATGAAGTTAAACATTTTAAAATTTTTATCTAAAGTTCAATGTATTTGCCCCAGGGATAGAGAGTCTACATGTATGTGTGCATGCTCATCTTCTGTGGGGTCTGATAGCAGAATGGGGCTGCCCTAGTTCCCCTTCCCCTCAAACAGAGAAGCTACTCTATAAAACTTTAAACTCTGTAAAAATCAGACAGTTTTCATTATAAGATAAATTTAAAAATTAGCTATTCAGTGTGATCTCTTCTCTAAATAATGCATGTATTTACCTTAAATTCTATTTTAAATACTCTTCTATTAGAGTATACTCTTCAATTAGAAGAGTTTATTCTCTGTATTAGAGTGCTCTTATGTTAGAGTAACAGTGGGAAGCTATGCAGCATAACCAATCAATAAATGGTATTAGATATTCTGTAAATTAAAGCTATGATCAGGAGTATTGTTGCATACATATGCTAAGAATATGATAAGAAATTAAAACTTCATTTTATACAGTGAAATAAGACTCTTTTTATTCCCCTATAACTCGCTTCTTTGTATTTCCTTGGGTTTGGTTTAGTTTAGAAGAGATTAATTGTATACATATGATTTTTTTTAATGTATTCTAGATTAATATTAGTAAATTGATACAGTGATGATGTAACCATTCATTTTTCACAAGTTAGATTTTATTTGACATCAATGAAAGAAAAGTTTATTCTTTCTCTGTAATTATAATGATTATGCTATTTTATTTTTCCTGTATTGTGAGCATTTAAACACTGAATAGCTTGTTTCAACCTTTGGAAATTCAAGGCTTAATGAAATATTTTAATACAACTAGCTCTAGTTCTTGCTGAATGGAAAAGATTGAAAGTGTAGAACAAAACCATATTTTTCCTTTGACTTCTTAGTAATTAGTCTTTGCCTTCTTTTGAAATGCCAGTGTCCTGCCACTTTGCTCTTAGAATTTAACAACATTTTCTGTGCTTTACAAAAAAATTGCAAACTGAGCCAGGCGTAGTTTCTTAATAATTTTGGTGTTTTAAAAATATTCAGGAATAATTTCACGTTTTTTTACTTTGTTAACCGTGACATTTAAATTGCAACAGCACAGGTTTTCTTCCGCTGCCACTTGAATATACTTGTACTTTATGTTGAAGTCAAGAGGATGTCTGCATGAGGACTGAGAACTGAAAGTTGTGTGATTTACACTAGTGCAAGCGTTTGTATTCTGAAGTGACTAAAGAAATTGGAGGTCACATTGAAATCTGGAATTATAGAAGAAATGGAGCACAAAAAAGCTAGCTTGATCCTACTGCACGGACTATTTTAAGAAAACTGCATGCCTCTAAATACCTAAAAAGCAAAAAATCTGATATTCTATTTCTTTGACTTCCTTTTTCCTTGGATATTTAGACACAAACTCCCTTCCCAAAGCAATATGAGGCAAAATCAAGTTGAGTGTGAGAAGACTGAGCAACCAGAAGTATGAAATTTGCTTTGCAATACGGTATCCTCACAGGAGTGCTCTTCCCTTGGGCTATGGACACTGTAAATTTGCCTGGTAGTTCCAGCTGTCTGATATCTCTTGTGGAGATCTCCCTTGTTGCTTGAGATCTCCCTTGTGGCTTATGACCTCAATTTAGGCTTCATTACGTGCCCCCCGACACAAGAGGGATAACAGCTGAACCGTGCTTTGATCAGTGCTGATCAACTTCGGCATTAATCCGCAGGTACTTCTTACAGAATAGTTCTATTTTCTGTGATGTGTTCTGACTCATTACAGTTAATGGCCTTCCCTGAGAAAGGCAGCAGTAGTCACTGAGAAATGAGGCGAGGTTTCAGAGATGAACCAGAGGAGAGCTGGCTGGCTGTGCTCTGAAGCTTTTGTAGTATTTACATTTCTATACATGTAGGCAGCCTGGCTTCAACTGTATTTATTTTCAAAAACTCTCCTGTACAACTGGACCTCTGTCCTTCAGCAGAGAGAGGGTGTTCTGGCCTAACCCTGTGGTAGATCACACAGTGATTTGCTTAACCCCGTGGTAGACCAGGGACTTGAACTTGGTCCTCATGAACACAAAGGACGTGCTCTGACCAAAGAGCTTCTGTTCCTCCTAGTCAGGCTCACAGCTTTAGAGTAATTGGGTGGTTTTGCTTCATTGTTTTCTGATACTGGTTTCTACATGTACTGGACAATTCCCTCATGTGATTTGGAACAATGTGTTTATTGTTCCAGATGTGATTGGCTCTCCAGGGAGTTCATCTGTGTGGCAAACGTCAATGTACTTTGCTCAGAGGCAGTAGAGAAGTCGAGAAATCGCTATAGTAACTGCATCCCACTGGAGGGCTCCCCAGCACTTGCAGTAATGCTCTTTAATAACGATCCCACTTTTAGGGCTGTCTCTTCCCTGCAGTGCAGTGCAGAGCTGCTCCCCTGCAGCAGAAGAAATGGGTTTAGAGATACGGGAGGTGTGTGCCAGACTCTCCTGTATTTTTAATCAGTGCCCTCAGTATTGCTATCAAGAAAATGATGTGCTAAATACATCTCAGAATTTAATATTATTAATTGTATTTTGAATTTTCTGTTGATTTCTGAGTGAGGTTGGTTAAAATCTTCACTGCTTCTTAACCGATTACAGCTTTAGCATCATATTATTCTGGAATTGTTCCCTTTATTGTACTTCAATTTTTAATAGATGCCTTCAGTACAATCCAGCTACTTAAAAGTACTCTAAAGGGAAAGTGCCTACACTTGAAGTTCGCTGCTTTGCTCTTTTTTGGTCATTTTACTTTTAATTATTTTAGAGTTAAAATAGAATAGTTCAATTTAATTCATGAATAGTTTTCATTTTCTGTTGAGATTTCAGGTGTTGAGTCTTAAGGAGTTGAGAGCTTTGGAAGCACTCTAACTAGAAAGCTCAAGTGATTATATAGGAAAGTGTATGAAGGCAAATTAGTGGTTTGTTTTGTGTGTAGCAATGCAATAGGTTTCTACAGCCCTCCATTTCATCTGAAATGAGTTAGATGTGGCAGGACATGTTGGAAAAACAGCAGTAATTATAAATGAACTTTTGTGACTATTGTAATTTTTCAACTGCTCTTAAAAAATGTAATTATTGGCAATTTAATTTCTTTACAAATTTCATTATTTTCAGACTGGATTTTTTACTAGCTTACCTTGAAATTTGTCTAATGAACCTAGTTACTTTTGATTGTTTTTTTTCCTGCATCAGTTGCATAGTGTTTCAAAAGTCTCATATTTTAAATTGGATGCAAATAGTAACTTCTTCAAGAAAGTTCCTTTACTCAGTGTAACAAGTTAGGTTGTCTTTGTTCTTGTCCTTTAGTTGTCAGTAATCATCTAAGCCCATTCTTACTGACTGTCAACTGATGAACAAGGACGTAAGGGGCTCTTGAATCTATGTCATGAGTCTTTCCTTTTCCTTGATTCTTTGCTTTGAAATGCATCTTTTTAACCACAGTGGCAATTTCTTCTAAACCATGAATGGCGCATCTTGTTTTTACTCTCAAAACCAACTTTCTGTAGCCTCTTCCTTTCCCCAGCCCACTGCAAATGTTGAGGCTTCTTCTGGGATTTAGGAAGTATTACCCTTTTTAAGTTATTAATGTGTTACTTGGGAGGCACTTGAAATCATAATTAAAAAAATTTCCACTTGTACCCGGAATTGCTCGGCTGTGAGGAAAATTATTATTGGTGAAACTTTCCTATTCTGCCAAGTTGCTAAACAAAGGAAATTTTGTGAGTTCACGTGAATGAATTTTTCTTCATTCTTCTTAATACTCTACTGATATTATTTACTTCCATTTTGTCCTGACAAAGGAAAGTATGCACAGCAAAGTACATTAAAGCTATCAAAATGTTTAATATTCTTCACTTAAAGAGACACAGCATAGATAACTATTCTTAATTATTCTGAGCATGGAGATATTAAGAAGGCAATTGTAGCACAATGGCTTGTCTGATGGGTATCATGCAAGAGGTACAAAACAAAAAAAACTTTTTGTTTTGTATATCCTATGTGCTTTGTAACTTCTGTTTCATCCTAGTAGTCCACTAGAACTGCAACAGCTCATGCTGACTCTTAAAAGAGTTGGAGAACAGTCCCTGTGTTTTCTGGGAACTCTGCTAAAATTCATATGGCAATAAAAGTACCAGGATTCATTTCCATTAGAGACAGTGTGGTGTCAGTGAAGTGTAACATACAAAACCATTAATGAGCAGATTGTATGGTTTATAGTTTCTAAGCTGCACAAAACATTAGCTCTATAAATATATTTTAAAAGACCCACCAGCAAACGTTTAAAAATAATTGCAAATTCTTCAGTGATGTAGACACATAAATGAAGGAATTCTGCTGAGGCAATTATAGTGTCTCCTGCTGCTCTGCCAAAATTATTGCATGATATATGAGACTTCACAGTGTTTGTAGATCTCTGCAGTAACTAAAGATTTAAGGTTTAGAACTTGGAGGCGAGCTGAAAAGTAAATAACTGCATAGGTTTCACATCTAACAGGATGACTGTGGTGCTCTAATATTTCTGCACTTGTCCAGAGTGGATTTGCCACTGTCTATAAAAGCTTTGGGATGCCTTGTCTTTGTGAGTATTGCAGGAATGGACTGTAATCAAAATATTCAGATGAATGCTTCTTAATGTGCTTATAGACTAAAGATGGACTTTTCAGAGCTTAGATGATTTCATGTATCTCCCCAATGGTTGATGATGTCACTGAATTTACAGAGCAAAGTGGGGAGTAAGTCTTTCCATGTTAGAAGTTAGCCTTGCTTCATCTTTTCTTTTCTCTAAAAGAATGAAATTTTTGCCTATTGTCTCTGAAGATCTCATGACACCATTCTATAGAAGGACAGCAGGGGTCCTTTTCTGGAGTCACATGGACAGTGGACAGCATAGCCAGAAACTGAATCTGGCATCCCTATTCCCAGCCCTGTGTTACATTCTTTTCCTTGCTGGCAAGTATACCATGTATATACATAAGTAAAGAAATCCTGGTTAGCTATTGAAATCCAGTTATCTATGACTTTTGAGCTTACATTTACTTATCTGAAATTAAGAAGGTATTTAGAAATGTGCACTATTTTTTAAAGCTGCTTGTGCTTTATATGTATAAGTTTCTCATTTTTTATTTTTGAATAAACCTTATTTAATCAGTGGTTCCATATTTTCTAGATATCACTCAGATGATGAGAGCATTGGAAAAGTTTCTTTGCAAAAGTGAAATATGGATTTTATTTGAAATTTTTCTTCAAAGGTCATTAAAAATGAAGGAAAACATGCATCTGTGTTTATCAGATACTTTATTACTCATCTTTTAATAAGAGAGTTAAAAAAATTTAGAGAATTGTTATCTTCAGGTATACGTAGGTTATGCTTGAATCATGACTCTTATTTTTGGAGGTGCTTTATAGACCCTGGTGATTTCATTCATTTCAGTTATGATATGTGAACCGAAGTGTGACCCTATCCAAAGCCTGTCGGTATTTGGATCTCTGTTCACAGCTTAGGACCATCGATTTTACCTAGAATGTTGCCACTTCAGAGAACATAGAAATAGATACTTGGATGTGTTCAAAGTGTACTGAAGCCAACCTATGTGTGCAGAGTCTGACTATATGGATGCAGATGTCAAAGTACTCTTGCTCCTACCCTGTAATTCTGAGCTGGGGCTGAAAGAAAATGACCATGATGGATGAATGCCCATGTTTCTCTGACTAGATTTTGTCTTGTTCACCAACATTTTAGCTCTTAATAGTTCTGATACTTTAAAAAAAAAAATGTTCTTAATAGTGTTTCATTTTATAGGAAGACATGATTACATCTCTTTTTTTTTTTTCAGATTGTTAAAGCAGAGAGTTGGTCCAGCTGTGAATCTATCAGCTGTAAACAATGTTTTTTGCCTTTGGCCAAATTTTAGTCTCCTAATGTTTTCACTCTGCCTGGAGTGAATCACTGTGACCAACAAATCCCTGAAAATAGGAACATATAATGGAAAAGCTGACAAGACCCTTAACAATAGCAGAGCCATGGGCTTTGGTATAAACAACATAATAACAGAGTGGATTTGATGGTCATCCTGGAATTTCACTCTTTTGTTGCATTTCTTGTCCAACTGCCTGCATGACTATTTCACAGCAATACTTCCTGGCATATTCCAAAAGCTACAATTATTCATCTACAGGCTCCTGCCATAGCCCAGCAATAAAATATATATTGGGATGTTAACTGCTCTTTCTTTTAGTACAGGGTAAATATAGAAAAACAGAGCTGACTATAGGATAAGGTAATAGTTAAATTAAGCCTTAACAGCTAGTTCTCTGGTTGTGATGTGTTGGGATATTGAGTCTTGTCAGCATGGGGTGCTGTGACAGTGCCTAGCTGTGTGCTAATGAGTCACAGTGTGAAGTTTAAAAGGAGAGCAACAGTGTCCTTTCTTCTTCTCACTGACTTCATGTCTTATTTGAAATGAAAAGACATTGGACTAGATGCACAGGTAACTAGTCAAAGACAGTCCCAAAACAGGTATCTGAGCTTCTCTGTTGTGATGGGTTTACCTTGACTGGACACTAGGCACTCACCAAGTCATTGTATCACTCCCCTTCTCAGGACAGGGCCAGAAAATAAGATTGTAACAAATCTTGTGGGTCGAGAGAGAGGCAGTTTACTAAAGCAAAAGCAAAGATCATGTGCACGCAAGCAGAGCAGAAAAAAATTCCAAAAGCTTTTATTCTCTACTTCCCATCAGCAGGTGATGTCTGGCCACTTCCCAGGAAGCAGGGCTGCAGCAGGTGTAGTGGTTGCTCCAGAAGGCAAACATAATAAACAACGAATGAATAACGAATAACTAATTCCTCCCCCCATTTCCCCTTCCTTTGTCTTAGTTTTTTTTTTTTTTTAATCGGTCATATGGTATGGAATACTCCTGTGGTCAGTTTGGGTCAGCTGTCCTGGCAGTGTACCCTCCCAAGGTCTTGCCCACCCTAATCCTGCTGTTGGGGGGGCAGAATGTTGAGAGACAATTCTGATGCTGTGCCACCTCTTCTGAGCATTAGCCAAAACACTGGTGTGTTACCAGCACCTTTCTAGCTACTGGTACAAAGCACAGCACTGTGAGGGCTGCTGTGGGGAAAATTAACACCATCTCAGCCAGACCCAATATGTCCGTACAACACATTGTGCAAGCCACATCCCTAAGAAGCCTTTTAGAAGGAAACAAAGATGCAAAAGAGAAGGAAGCTTCCCTCTAGATCAAGGGCTCTGAACCATTTTTTTTTTTTTGTCTCGGCTGCTTGAGGTTAGGAGAGGATAATGCTTCGATTGTGGCTTTTCTTTTTAAATATTTGTAGTAGTTCCACTGCTATTGCTTTTCTTCTTGTTGGAAACACGTTAATTAAAGCACTCGGGAAAAGTCCAGTCCTACGTTATTACCTCATGTAAGTATGACTTCCCTGTGGAACAGCGTGGCAACAGCATTGCCCTTCAAAGGAGAGTAGATCTCTGTTTTGCCCCAGCACTAAATAGGGGTAGCAACTCTGAATAAAGATACAAGGTTTTACTCTTGGGTCCCAATTTAGGCATTGTACTCAGCTCAGGAGCCAGGAATAGTTCATAAATAATTTGACTGGCAAGCTTGTAAGGTAAACTTTAGATAAATGCTTTTGGTGCTTTGTTTTGTGCTACTAAGGCAAGGAAGCCACAAAAGGCAGTCTGAAGCCTGTAGTGCTAACACAGTTCCTAATTTTTATTTATGTGCCAGAGGCTAAATGACTGCATTTTGTTATCTGATAGTTAATGAGATCTACAGTCCTTTGTAGGATGTGTGGAGGGAAAAGCTCAGATTCCTGGAGATAAGGATGGCAAAGTAGGAAAAGAAGACTATTCTTAGACTGGATTTTCTCCATTAATTCTTTTCCTTTATTCATGTCCTCAAAGTTACTCTGCTAAGATTCCAGACCTGAGGAGATTCAGGTCATATTGAATTGCATTAAATGTAGACTTATTAATAGAATTTCCTGTTTTCAATAACATGCTTTCATACTTCACCTGTCCTTGACTGACTAAGATACAAAAAAGCCCCATCTGCAGTTGTTGTGAGGTTACAATTCAATAGATAATCCAATTATATGCTTTTCTGAAGCTAGGTCAAGATCACACACAGAACTGTATTGATTACATTTTAATGCCAGCACTGTCATGGCAGCAGAAGGGCAAAACAAACATCAATCAGGTGCCACAGAGCACGTGAATTGCCATGCGACATATTTAGGTGCTGTGAAGTTACTCTAGGTAGTTTCAGTGGATAGTAAGTTATGTACTGTGTGATGCCTCTGAAAGGTAATGACTTAAACATTGCCTAAACTTGTAGACACTATGGTTAGCTTTTCTCTGTCCTAGTGCTCTGTCCCAAAGCTGTGCATTTCATTGCAGAATTCTGATAAATGTTGTAATTTGCTCATGCTGGAGGAGTCCTAAAGGTTGAGATGCAAAAACCCCCTCTATCTTTTATGCTAAAGCTGCAATGAAATTTCAGCGTTAAAGTGCAAGCTTGTAATCCATTCATTTTCTGCCTGATGTAAGGACATGGTTTTCTGGACAGTACCTAAATTTCAAAAATTCCCAGAAATGTCTTATTCTTGATTTTCATGCTGTTACCTACCACTTGCCAAAGTAGGACTGGATTCCAGGCACTTAACTTTCTGCTTGTCTTCTCCCTTTTAAAATATCACAGAACAGAAGCAGGAGAAGGTATTAATGATGTGAGAGCATTCACAGTTAACCTGAAAATCCCTCCTCCATTTGATGGGAATCATATTTGCATCTTCCACAAGTTGCCTTATCTATTAGGCAATAGTCCATCTGAAGAGACAATATTTCCTCTTCTACTGTTGAAAGCTTGATGTTGTGCAGGAAAAAAATCAGGGCTTATCTAATCTATTTGTCTGCTCTTACTTCAAACTCCACCTCAAAGTCACAATCTCCTCTTTTTTTTTTTTTTTTTTTTTTTCCTAATCCTTTTTGTCACTCAGTTTTGTGCTCTACCCTCCAAATGACACAGCACACTTCAGAACATTATGTGAGCAGAGTGCCAAGGAAAGAGCTGTGGTTGGAAGCAGTGATTCTCAAGCTGTAATTCTGGGAGTATCAAAGGTCTCTAAAGGCTTTTCTGAATTTATTTGAACAAGATGTCTTAAGAATTGAAAAAGAATAAAAATAGCGACTGAGGGTGCTAGGAAGGAACTCTATGATTTTCTCTGATTAAGTTGTCTGCAGAATGAAATGTTGACAGATTTGCTGGGCTGAAAGAAAAGCTGTGTTCCCGTATGTCTTCCTTTCTGGAATTACAGAGCCATGGTGTACATTGTTGGAACTTATCATCTATGATCTAACAACGAATGCAGCTCCTCCATGGATGTCATCTTCTATCCACAATGTCTGGAAAAGAGTATTAAAACAATGAATACTCTGGATAATTTTTGTTAGTTGCCTGTGGAAAAGACGGTGCTTTATTGGAAAAGATACTGCTTTATTACAAATTCGTAGACAACTATGGTATATTAAAATGATGGAAATGATTTAAGATTTTTCTGGGAAACAATTAGAATTATATTGTTTTAATAGTTAAAGATTCACTCGCTCACTTTAAAAAAATTGTCTCACAACTCAGCTTCATGGGGGAACTTTTGATAGATTCTTTCCATAAGGGAAAAGAAAATGGTAAATTATATGAAGTACAGAGAACCTTGTGTATACACACACACACACACACACACACACACACGTAAATGTGTATTTTCTAAATATCTCCATATATATATGTAATTATATACCAACATTTACATATAGAAGTGTGTGTTTCCCTCTTTCATATTATGGTCAGTTGTCCTGAAAAAAATATTTTGCTAATCTTTTAATGCAATAAATTTAAATTTGTTGAAGCAGTAAAAATGTAAAACAGAAATGCAAATTTATTTACTATTTGAGAAACATAATTGCTTTGAAAATACTCAGAGACTTGACCTTTACCACAGCAAAATAAAGGGGTATTTTGACATTTACTGCACCTATTAGTAATACAGCATTCGGTAAGCTTATATTTGAGGACTGTATGTGAACTGTTATGATTTAATCTTAAAATTCTGGTAGGATATAATTTTCCCTAATGTTAGTTTTTAGTAACTTTAAAAAAATCTTGTTCTCTATTATTGCTTCACCTACCTACAGATGCTGAAAGATCCTTTGGAATTGCAAGCTGCTCAGGATCAAGAGCCAAGTATGTGTCTGATGAATTCACATGATGGACTTGAAGAATGATTTCCTAGGAGGGTTCAGATGATGGAATAAGGAAGCTTTATCTCTCCTTTCTCTTTAATACTATGCAGTATGATACATGCTCAGAAAGGACAGGTTTTAGGAAAAGAAAAAAAAAAGGAAAACTAGAGATTTAGCAGTAATAATTTCTGATCATGATGCATCTCTCCCCATTCAAAACTAAATGGCCTCATTTTCCTGAGTACCTAGTGTAAATGGTTCAGGTATCCACGAGCATAAAATCTCCCTCCTCCCGGTTACTTTGCAGCATGAAGTTTGGTTATTATCTGTCTAGTGTATTCCATCTCATGGTTTAAGGAGAGAAAAAGACAGAGGCTGTGAAGTTAATCACTGTAATCTCCTCTAGAGAAATAGCCTGAGAAGTGGTGGTCTCTGCTACATGTCTGAAAACAGAAACAAATCTCTACACTGGAGGAAGGAAGAGATTAAATGTGAACGGGGTTCAAAATAAGAGGCTGTTTGCCAAAGTCCTGATAACAGCGAGGGGGATCCAGATAAAGACCTTTTGTTACTCTCTGCTCTGGCTGTTAGCTATCTTTCTTTGCTATCACTTCAAGGTAATCACTTAGAGTCTTAGAGATTAAAGTAAAAGTCTTACATCAAAATCCAGCAGTTTTACTGAGAAATGAATTGGAAAGCAGAACTAAGTAGTGAGTTCACTCAAACCAGACTGCAGTAGTATGTACTGCCTGCAGATTCAAACTAGCCTCATGTTTTTAGGTAAATGAAGTTCTATTTGGAAAGGCCCACATACTCTTCTTTCTGGGAGAAAATCTTGTTCTTGTCCATTGCACCATTTGGGTATAAAGAAGTAGCTCCAGGTAAAACAACCTGTTAAACAGCTGTTTCAGTTCAATTACATATGATGTTCACAAGGGGATGGTCAATGATTATTTCATATTTTCAAGATATTTTCTACAAAAAAGTGGGAAATTTATGGTTTGCTACAAACAGTTTATCTGCCAATTTCTCTGTGACTAATGCAAATATTCAATCCTCGTGACTGTATGGTGAAGTATCTGTAGTTAGACCTCAGTGGGGAAATTGTTTTAACTCTATGCATTAGATATTTTAATACATTCTTTGGAGAGACCGTCTCATTTATCTCATGAAAGTTGGTAACATTATATAATCATTTGTGTGTAGGCAAATCCAAAACCTTTTTTTTTTAACTTGCTGATAGTAGTTACTGTATTATGTTAGGCTTCAGGTTTCTTTGAAAAAAGTAATTGAATATATGTCGCCTACGTAAGAGGAAGTTATGTAAGTCTTAGGAAACTTTATCCCTTACTTTACAATTGTGTGTTACTGTCCACAGGGCTAATAGGATCCATCATGGGATGCGGGTGGAAGAGCATTTTGATGTTTGTGTAAAACTTATCATGAGATATTTTAAGGGAATTGTGGCAATTTGTTAGGCTTACACATGGATAGGCGTGGAATGCTGTGGGAAAATAGAAGAAGGGCTCAAAGGACCTTATTGAGTGTATTCAATTTGCTCATCAGTACACTTGTCTGACTGAGCCTTGTGTTAATTATCACAGTCATATCTTCTTATGAATCCCTCTTGTTACTGTCTGTGTGGGTGAACTCTCCATCCATCCTGTAAGGGTGTGTGTAAACATGAATTAATTTAAAACTGGACCAGCCAGTGAGTAGAAGAAGAGATTTTAGTACCTCCAGCTGGAGTGGAACCATGGACTTCCAGGAGCCTAAAGGTCTGTGTGCCCACAGCTGGGGAGACCAAAGGATCAGGGACCAGCTACTGGACAGACTGAGTATCTAGGTCAGCTGCTGGAGGGATCAATATTGCACCTGCACATGCAACAGATGTACATATTTATATCTGCATGTATGGTCACCTATGGCATTACATTCTACTGACAGGCTTCAACCTTGATCGGCTGAAGAGGACAAACAAGGATCAGGCTGCCTGTTCGTATGAGTGCTGTGTGTTTACTGTCTGCGTTGTTCTGTGTGATGGGTGTGAATATGGATATATCTCTAATGTACGCTACATAAGATGCATTTGGGATCACTGGGAATGACTGCTCAACCTCAGTGCGGGCTGGAGATGGGGACATAGAGAGCAGCAAGCTTGCATCTATCAGGCTATGGGGTTTGACAGCTTATAAGAGAGTACTCCAGTCTGAGCAAGCAAGACTTTTTTAATTAAAAAAAGAAAAAGCTTATGTGCAAGGATCTATTACTGCCAAGCAGGTTTAAACCTCCTGTTTGTAGAGGGTGTTTTTTTCATATATCCACTAACGTTTCTCCATAATCCTTAGAGACTTTCCTTAAGATTGCCTCACAAGCCATTTTCATAGAATAAGGAGACTTTGAAATGAGCTGACAAGCAGAAGAATCACAAGTCATAAAGCATAAAGAATAGGGAGACTCACTTTATTAAACTGCCTTTTTTTTTTTTTTTAAAACAACAGAACAAGCAAAACTTCTGCTTCTTTATGTGTAATATTATATCAATGCTCATTTTGCTATAATAAATTATTACTGCAGTTGGAGAAATGACTAGCTGAAGTTCATTTTTTGAGGGGTGTGGGAATGGGGTGGGAGGCTGCACACTAAATTGGAGGATTTAGTTTACATGTTTCCTGGGGCTAGAGACGGCGTACCTTCCCATGAAAGAGAGAAAAAGTTAAATTGCTTTTCCTTTTGAAATGCAGTTACACTTCTCTTCCTCTGCCACCACAGATATTACCAGGTAAAGAGAGAAGGTGCCTGATCCAAGGACTGCTGAAGACTGCCTCCTGTATGCTTCCTAGGCAGATTGATCTGGCCCTTGCAGAGAGGTAAAAAAACCTTGCTATGTTCACAATGCAGAAGATTCTATTAGCTCTCTTTTTTTATTTAGTATTGTGCTGTAGAAATTCATTGCAGGTGATGATCTTAGCTGCAATGATTCTACACACAGTATCCACTCTATGAAGTGCATGCTAGATGATCTAATCAAGTGATCCAGTTTATTAAACAAAAGCATATGAACCAGGAAAAATAAGATGTTAAAGAAAGCTTTGCCAGGTGCAGAGGTACAGGGTGAAGTGAGAACACTCTTAGTATGATCTGGAGTTTCTGATCCTGTTCTTTTTCATCACTGCCATGTCCAGCCCTCTCAATTGTCCTGCCCTGGTCCATTCCAGAATGCCACTGTTATTCACCATGTTTTTCCCTTTTGGGTAATTCCTTTGGGACAACCATAGGAATATGCTTTTTCCCTATTGCACAATCACAGGTCTGAAGACAACATGCTTTCCAAATGAAATCTCTCTGTGTAGGGATAATTACCTTGCATGGAAAGTCAAAACCATAATTTCTCACTTTCTCATTCCTGCGGCACACTGATTCCCACTGCTGGAAAGGGTGGAAGTGTTTGCAATGGTTCCTGTGAATGAACTGCTCCACAGTTTCACTAGTGCCAGGTGCTGGCCCCCTGGCTTACACCCCACCTCTTGCTGAAAGTTGGTTAGCCTGGCAAATGTGGTACTGTGCTCTGGGCTTCACAGTTTATGTTCTTAACTGCTTCTCTTGAGATAGTTTCCTCTTCCTTCAGCCTTCCATTTTTCTAGTCACAGCTTTCTTGCATAGCATTTTCCTACCCAATAAAATTATTAACTAAGAAGTCATGATCTTCTTTAATTAAGTTTCCAGTTTCTATTCTTCTGTCAGTCTCACCAGATTTCTTTTTAAATTTTTTATTTTGTTGGCAGCGGTCTATTCTTTTCCCTCCACTGCCTCCTCTAAGTTTCTTACTTCTGCAGTCAGATCAGATGGTTTCCTTTACCATTACACTTTTCGGCATTGAGGGGAAACTGGTTGCCTCTTATAACAGAATTGGACCAGGTTCTTTGTTCTTAATTTTATTTTCTTCATAAAACAGCCTGTCTTGGTCTCCAGCATTTCCTAAGTGGAAAGACTTAAGGATTCCATGTAAAGGATTGCAAATGTGAAGTCTATTTGGGCTTAGAACTTCTGATAAACCTTTCTCAGTGCTTGCAGGGTATTTCATAGTTTTAAACATTAAAATTGAAGTCACAGCACATAGAAAATTTTGGCTGGAATTGTTCATCTTGTTGAAGTAATAAAAAAGGAAAACCCATATTTTTATAACAGAAAGTGCTGCAAACCTGAGTCTTCTGTGCTGTTACAGTCTTGGAGTTGTAATTCCATGTCTGTTTAAGTCTCAGTTGGATTCAAACTTCTTTAACTAATGAACTAAGTTCTCTGAGGGGCAGTTATTTAGTTATATAGTTATGACACAGACTCAGCCATGAGACATACTTGGTGCCTTTACTAGAGAGAAGGAATACACTCAGACATAGTGTTGTCTCTATCTTGTGTGAGCCACTGCATCCAAGTCTGGCTCAGTCTCTAGTGCCATTCATGCAGCTGTGAAGCTCATGGAATGACAAGGGATTAAAATACGAAAAGGAAGCTATGTACCATGCCTTCTAGTCAATGAAGGCTTGTCCTGGGAGTACTTTTTCTAACATTATGTCTGATGGCAGTTAAAATCCCTAAGTACTGCTCTGCTTTTTATTATTTCCTCCAAATTATTATGCCACAGTGTAATATTTCCCCATATCAGAATATTTTTTCTAATAATCACTCAGTGTTTTCATTTTCCATAGCACAATTATATGGCACTTTTTTCCTAATTATAGCTACTCTTTTTTCTTATCTGAGTAAAACAGAGAGGATTATTTTCTCCTTATTTCTGTGACATGATACCTCAATCAGAATTGCATTGCCTTTTTTTTTTTGTTTTCCTGTCATATTACATATTAATCTAATTTATTCCCAATTAAGAGATTCAGGTCTCTTTTGGGATCAGTGCATTTCAGGGTTTTCTCACCCAGAGGCTAATAGTTAAATTATTTTTCCCAGATGTATTAAACTCTGATCCTACAGAGAGTCTTACATAACTGCTTGGTTTTATTCTTTATGAATATTCTTATTGGAGTGGATAGGACTACTCAGAGTGCATAAGAAAATATTTGTGATATCAGACTTTTATTAAAATGAATCTTGATTAAAAGTAAAAGTGATGTCATAATATCAACTTTTAGGTTTCTTAACCCTTTGATGAACTGGTGTTTCTAGTTTATCTAATTAAATATCATATCAATAATTTCTGAATAAAACCAAAATGAGTTGTTTAATATGTATTGCTTTAGTCTAAGAATATTTTATGTCTCTCAAGGCATTTTTATTTTTCTGAAATGAGAATATAAATTTAGAGTTCTAACAAAGATTCTGCTTGCTTTTTTAAAGAAATTAAAATAATTTTCTTCATACATTATTTAAAGCAGCCAGATGCTTTGGGAATTCTGGTTGCCTTTGGAAGAAAACTAACATTTCCAGTTTAAGTTTATTATTTAAACTGAAATATCTAGGTCTCTCCTAGTTAGTGTACTTTATTGCTTTCTGTCTGATTAAACACATAAGACTGAATTATCTTAACCATTCTCCAGTTTTGGTTTCTCTAATGTTCTAGACTACTTTGTTGAGGTATGTTGTCTTCTATGTCTCTAAGAACTGTCATTTCCCAGCAGCTTTAAAAAGTTTAGTATTTTGCCTGCCTTTTCTTTTTAACTCTTTTTTACTAAATCCTTTTGATGTGCTCTGGCTTAACCACAGTTAATGGACTCCAAGCAGGATTTAGTATCCGTGGCCTGTGTTACACAACAGAATCAACTGTTGTAGCAATGGTATTTCTCTAAGTCCCAGATTTTACGTAAAACACTAATTTATAAGGAAGTGTGTCTGCCTGAACCCTGATTCAACCAATCATCCTTGCTTTGCAAATCTCTAAAACACACGTGTATAGTAGAATGCTTGCTGAATAGAGAAGGATGAAAGGATTTGCTTGTGTTTTGTTGAGCTACTTTGTAAGAATGGTTAGAATAGCTGAAGATGAGGGAATCCCTTGGGAATTTTGACAGTTCTTTGGAATGTCTGAGCTTTTTTACCATGCTTATCTAAATTCACTCTAGGGAGAAACAGTGACAAATTTTCTAGGATGTCAGGGAGAACCCCCAGTCTGGTAAGAGTATTCATGACTATGACAAGAAAGACAGAATGTGTCCCTACTGTGTCAGAGTGAATATTTGCTAAGCAACAGTAGCCTAAGGAAGAATACATGAAGATAGTCAGCATTTGGTATTTTCCAGAATATTCTCCGAACTTCCAGTTGTTCCTGGCAGACGGATTTATGAATTGAGGGGTGCATTTAATAGCTTTTGGTGTTTC
>JAWWES010000001.1:59832983-59846216 GCA_035583135.1 Lophotriccus pileatus
CATTACACAAGTTACTACATGTTATTAAGTATGTTATCTTTTCTGATTATATCACTTCCCTGTCAATCATTCTTGTTATCTCATAAATCCATCTGAGTTTTGTCTGACATTGTAGATTAGGTACCTTTAGAAGAGTATACTGATGCACTATACTAACTGTTTGAACAGCCCACCCTAAACTTTAACAATATTGTGATTTTCTAGTGCAGCGTTGATCCATGAGCAGTCTTAGGGACTCTTTAAACTCTACCATAAACCTATATCCACAGGTGACTTTTCATCTTAAAATTTTAAATAGTAGAAAATAATACTGCCTATAAAACATATATAAGGGAAAAAAGTAATCAGTTTTTTTTTACACGTGATTCATAAATGAAGTCAAGGTCTATGTGCCCTCTTCACACCAGTGGACCTTTGCAAGCACTGTTGTCAGCACTGTTATGAATAGTTATGACTCCCTATCACAGTACAATTAACCTCTTAGACACAAAATTACATAGATTACTAAGAGAAAACCTTTCTTCTTTGGAAAGCTTACTTTATATTTGCCTGGAATCTAGATGCCAAAAGAGATTAGGTAATTTATAAACCTTGTTGAAGATACATATACAACATTTCTGTATGACTCTGAACTGCCTGTTTTCTTAATGAGCCACCAATTTTATTATTCTTTTATCAAATAACTCTCTGGAAGTTGCTGCTATTGCTCTATGCCTCAGCTATTATTTTGAACTGGAAAAAGAAGAAAGAAAAATATTAAGAAAATGAAGACTGAAGAGATTGCTTTTTGGTAGGATGTCCACAGACATGTTATTCTTGTCCTACCATATAGGTATCTTCAGTCACTGGAAGTACTGTGTAGTTATCAGAATAGTGATTGCACTTGGCAATGCCAAATTTTAATAATGCTAAATATATATAGTTGTAGAGTAAGAAGTATGAGTTAATGAGCTATATAATTGGATGATAGGATTTGAATTTGTTACAAGATGCTAGAAAACCAGAAATCTCCTTTCTGACTCAGTCTGATATGTAGTTAGGTGGAGTTTATTCGCAGGGGTAGAAGATGAATTGGAGTGTTACTGTGCAGTAAAGGAACATATGAAAGAGGGAAGAAGGCTCTTGTTAGAAAAAAAAAAAAGAGTAACTATGCTCAGGAAAAAGCTTACATAAAGATTTATATTTCAGTCATTTAAGTTAGCCATAAGGCAAAACGCAGGAATTCTGGGAAGTTTCTGATAGTTTCTATGTTAGAAACAGGGTTAAAGCAATATCTGTGTAGAGCTCCACAGTGCTTAGTAGGGAAGAAATTTATACTTTTGGCCCAAAGCATGTAAAAACAATCAAATACAATCAACATGGAATGGAGGAGTGCCTGTGGACTAGCATTTGAAGATCCACTTGCACAGAAATTTGCAGAATACATTCTCAGTCCAATGGGCAGATGGGAAGGGCAAACAAACAGCCCTACCTCTTGCTGTAGAGATTTTCCACATGTTAGGATTGGGCTTTTCATTTTTTATTTTTTTAATAATTATTTTCTTTCAGTACATGGGCAAAGTCTTTATAATATTCCCTTGGACATTAAAAAAAAGAGAAGACAGTTATTAAAATTTAACTGACTTTAATAAACACATGAATGACCTTTTCTTTTTGTAGTAATTCTCATTAACTCACAGACAACCATAATCCTGTGTGGTGAGTGCAGGACTAAGACACATGATAATATTAGGGTGACCCTGTAGAATGAGGAAGTGGGGTCATCTTCATGCTAAAAGGCTAGCACCGCCTTAGGATCCCACTAAGTTTTCTTTTTGTAGGGAGGTATCTGCAGAATGATCCTGCTTCTAGGGACATTTGGCTCAAACTGGGTAAAATCTGTGGAAAACGTCAACTGAATCAGAAAAAGTGGCAGATTTAACATGCAAGTTTCAGCTTTGAGTACGTGTCAGGGACCTGAGCTGTGTCTGAGGCCCTGCCATAGTTGGTCTGTGACTGTGCTTGTCAATGTGGCAAGGGAAAATATTGCATAGTTTCGCTGTTGGGAACTGAACCTTGGAAAGAAAAACAATAGATTAAGTTAACTGGTGGGAACTTGACCTTTGGAAGAGAAACAGCAGAGCTGTTGTTGGCACAGAGTTGGTATCACAAGCCATTGTGGTCTCGTTTTGCACTGTGTCCACACGTGAGCCAATGTCACAACTGAAAAATTCCACTCGTGTGAGGGGGATATAAGAGGTGGTTCTGGGTTGGATGGGTGAGGAGGATGAGATGCATGCGATTTTGATCCAGGGGGTGCCCTGAAGGTGCATTGTCTGCCAGCCCCTCCTGCTGCGCACCATGATCCATCTCCTTCTCCTGTTCAGTTAATTATGTATTAATTGCTACCCTGAGTAATAGAATGAAATTGCTTTGCTCATATCCTTTGTGTTTCAGTGTTTGTGATTTTGGGAATCCTTGTGAACCTGGAACAGAGTAGAATTATTTGTGTACTCAAGTATTGCATATCCCAGAGGATTTCACAGAATTTTTCAGCTGTCTGTAGCTTGCATAACTGCCAGCTGCTGCAGAGATCAGTGGTTGGAACAGAAGGACAATATGTAGATGTGTCATCCTAGACCATGTGGTCCTAAAATCTACATTGATTCATTGATTTAGGTTTATAATTTGCAGCAGATGCACCAGTAAAGTACTGGTTGAGCATTGTTTAACTTATAAAAATCTGTATCAACTTTACTCAAACCCAACATTCCTAAATTTTAGAAAAAAAAAGTACTTTCTAAAATACGTATAGTTTCTATATGAATTCATATATAATCACAAAGAAGAACAGCAATCTTTTTTTTTTTCTTTATTTTAAGTGTTATATCATGAGTAAATATCTAAACCAGAAATTGTTTCAACCAAATATGGAGTTGAGTTATAGCATTCTCTGGATCAGATTTTTTAAAATTTCTTTTAAAAGTGGAAGCTGCCAGAAACTTCTGGTATCTTTTACAATATTGCAAATTCCTAAATCGTGTTTTTTATGAAGAGTTCATTTGTGTGATGCAGACTAATTAATTTACCAAGGTCAAAGATCTATATAAACCGTACCTTTCAAAGTGAAGAAAAATTACTTCTCCTATTCTACCCCGTGTCTCCACAGAGAATGGAGAAGAAATCTGCAGCAATAAATGACTCTTCATGGTTCAGTGGGTTTTTCCAAGAGTAAAGTTGGTGCTAATATGTGTACTGATGAAGTTCATGAAATATTTTGAACCTCTTTTGCACTATTGTAATTTGGTCTTCTGGCACATCTGCTGCAGATTTGATATATCCAAATGTAATTGAGGCAAGGTCTGGAAAAATAGATATTGAAGGAGTCAAAAAGATTTCTACAAGTAATTCTTCAAAGCAGAGTGGGTCTACCTGAAAAGAAAATGGATGTATCTGATTCTATGGCTTTACAGTGAAGTATTTTGGACAAGCACAGTTTAAATCTTTGTACTTTATTTAGCAAAGGGCTATGTAATAGTAAGGTATGTGTACTTTGAAGTAGAGGCAAGTTTGCAGAAGCATTATTAAAATGCAGGTCACACAAACAAGGTTGTTTTGAGATGATTTTACAGAGAGGATGGTGTTTGCATGGAGAAGTAATGTTTTTTTGTTTTATAAATTGGTGCACCTAGAAGTAGAGATGCTTCTGTGTAGAAGTTCTTCACCCAGTGACCTATTTTTGCATTCTGAATAAAACATGTTACCTCTCCAGATGAATCTTACCTAATTCATTGCAATTTAACAGCATTAAGCCAAGGGAATAGGCATAAAGAGCTGCATTAGAAACAGAACTTATGAGTGATGACTTTCCTTTTTGCTTTCAACAAACACAGTATGAGAATAGTATCAGGTTAAATCAGTTCTTCTGAGTGTATTCACAGATACAGGGGATTTGCTATATGAGAAAACTTTTGTTTGCTGTGAGTATTTTTTGACTGTTTTCTTAAAAAAAACCACCCCAATACTAAAGAAAAAGTACTGTCAAGGTTTTGATGTGTTTTCTACTCACTATATGTGTGGAGCTTTTTTCATATTATGATGATATTTCCTCCAGGAAAGCAAGTGTTGGTCACTACCCTTCACTGGTGAAGCGCGTGACTCATTCTGATATTTCCTATTACCTTGATAGCTGAGGGGAAGGTTTTGATTAAATTTAGATTAGTCACTGGATTTGTTACTATCACTGTGCTTATTGCTGTCTTACCAGGAAAGAATTCTGATGTATTTAGATATCCAGGGGCAAGGGCTCAACAGATTATACACTGACTTTAATGGATGAGTTATAATCAGTTTCAATCTAATATATGATGGACAGCTCTGTTACTATAATTACAAAGTGTCCCCCTTTGCTACCAGTTAATCTCGTGGATATATTGGTCTTGAACATGTTAGAATTCCTTCTACTGTAGGTGCTGAACATGTCTCTGAATGTCTCTGTATGGAACTGTTATTCAGCTATTTTTACATGGAAGAATTTGAGGAAAGAAGAGGAGGTGAGGAGGGATTCAGATTTTTCAGGAAAAAAAGTAAGTGTACTGTAAAAGAAGTTAATACTGAAAAACCTTCTAAACAAAAAATTAAATCTTCCTTCCTGAGCAAATTTCATGAGAGAAAAGAAAAACACTTTAAATGACACCTTTAAATTCTGTAATCAAATGGGAAGAAATCCGATCAGGTCCTTCCCTGAAAGGGTGTTGTAACCAGCTGTTTACATAAAAGTTGGGGATGGAGCAGCCCTGCTTGGTAAGTCATGTCTCATTGTTCTGCAAAGAGCTTATGAAACCATAGCTCTCAAAAGAAATTTGTTTTGAAGGATACATATTTTGACATTACAATTGATCAGATTTTGCAGCCTGTATGAGGATTGTTTTCTTGTTTTTTAAAATCTTATACTGTGCTAATGTTTTCTCTATTTTTCCCTACAAGGTCTTTGTCTCAGCCCTCAGTGTGTTTTTAAATGTTTAAGAGGATGATAAGTTACCAGTGTTCTTGGGCAGATAATCAGAAACCATGGAGTAACACATCAGTCAAATATGCCAATTATACAGCTATTTTCCTAGTGACTTTTCATCCTTGCTTATAACTGGGAAAGAAAGGAAGAGGAAAAGAATAGTTCATCAGCCCTTAGTCCTGCTGCAACATGGAGCTTAACAGAAATTGGACAGAAAAGAATCTGGAAAGCTTTTGTTGACGACAACTGGCAGCTGCTCAGTGAGGAAAATAATAAAAAATTTAAAACATTTTCTCTAATTAACAAAGACCTTTGTTGACTAGATTCAACACCTGGTTTACAGAGATTTTCCAAGGCAACTGCTCTGGCCTTCTCACTTCAAACCTGAACACTTTAGCCTCCAGGGCATGGTGTCTCCCCCCTTCTGTTTCTGGCAGGTGGATTTCACTTGTCTCCTTATAATTTCTATTGAGTTCCCTTTGTAGGTCTCTGTTGCTCTGCATCTCTGTTGCTCTGCTATTCTCTTTATGACAAGTGGTCACAGTCAACAGACTCCTTTACTTAATTACAGTGACTCGGGAGTTGCATACTTGTATGACTTCATTCCACAGGGCATCTAATCCAGCAAAGGAGTTTGGACATGAAGATGTTGGGTGTGTTATGAATACCTAAGCTAGAGAGCAGGAAAGATCTAAATTGGATGGATGCAGTGCAAAAAAAAAAAAGAGATAAAAGGATGGAAGCCATGGTGGAAGGCTATGCTTCCAGGGCACACTCTCATCTGCCAATCCATTTCTTTTCCAAGTGTAAATTGGCTCCATGTCTGTAAGCTTTTTGATTCAAGTCAACCTCAAACCCACACCTGCATCATTTATATTTAGGCAGTACATTGAAGGAATAAAATATTAAGCAGTACTAATTAATTCATTTAGTTCATCTACTAATTGATTAATTTTAGGTCATATGATCACTGTGCTGATAGGTCTTTGCTTTATTAAAGTTATAGGAAAGAATTCAGAAAAAAAGTCTAGAATAAGATTTTAGGCAAATTTAGGTAAAAAAGTTATTGCCATTGTTTGTTTTTAGATAAAAATATTTGGGTGCTTTTTGTGGGAATGAGCTTTGCATAAAAGTATCAAACTTTTACTCAGAAATTGATTTTTTTTCCCTCCAAGGAACTGAAAACATTAAAATCTATTACTCATATACACTGACATTCAGTATTAATTTTATGTACCACTTTATTTCTTTCTTCAGGGAAAAACTAACATCCATTAGTTGATCAGTGATATACAGTCAGCACAAGGTATGTGGCTGCTGATTAAATAACAAGCACATTAGGATTTTTTTTTTTTAAATGAATGTTGGCAGTAGCTGCTGCTGCCTGACAGTCAGTTAAGGACAGTTTGCTTGCTGCACTGATGGACCAGTATTGCTCAGTATGAACTTCTAGCCAACAGCCCAGAATATTTTGAAAATTATTAAGAATTACCTCCTTCCTCTATGACTGGAAATCAACAGTAGTGGTGGGGGCTTTCCAGACTTGATATTGTAATCTAAGTTACACATTTATCCCAGATCCGCTCGGCATCTTTGTTAAAAGGAGGTCACATCTCCCATAAGCTGAGGAGGAGGAAAAGAGTAAGATACAGAGCTTCAGAGGGCAGTTCAACTGTTTATGTGTGAGTGGGTTGCTTCCTGGAAATGCTTGCTGTCCTCCTTGGGTCAGAGATGTGTCCAAGTTGGCTGGAATGCTTACAGCCCCTACTTTATGTGCTTCAGGTACCAAAATAAAGTAGGGCTAGACTGTTTCTGAGCCTCTGTTGTGACAGTGTATTTGCACTGTGTCACTGGGTGTGATACCTGCATGGACCAAGGCAGCTCTGAGAGCTTTCCAGCAAGGCTGCTAGTTCAGCCACAATCCTGCACTACTCTGCCTTGCCACCTTCCAGTTCTGGGAGAGCTTTTCTAGGAGCCTGAAACTCCCATTGGCACATACTCCATGATACCATGTAGTGGATTTCCCCCTCATGACTGGAAAGCCAGCTATGAAATGTGGCCTGGACTCCTTTTTCTCCTTAACTAAGCCCATGTGTATTCAAACACTTTAGGCCAGTTTGCATTGCTACCTTAGTGGCAGCTTGACCTCACCAAGACAACATTAATTTGGCTTAAAGATATCTTGTGCTATTACGCCTTTATGTGAGATTGAAAAGTTATTAAACTTCAGAACACTCATGCATACTTAGCCAAAGCATGTAACTGGCCCTCACACAAGGATTTTTTTTTGGTTGGTTGCTTTTCAGTCTTTAAATTGTTATGTAATGGTCAAAAGCAAGAACCAGAATGGTACAGTTTCAAAAATTTACACAAATTCTGAATAATTGGTTTGCACAAATCCTTGTTTTATGCTTGTAAATGCTCATAAACAGTTGTAAGCCTTTGAAGACAAGGCAATACATGATGCAGTGCAAGTGATTCTTCTGAGACTTAGGAAGAGAATAACTATAGAAGACTTCATCTTAATGTCACTCCAACTAGCCATTTTATACCAGAGACTGGTGTTTAGTGTTTAGTCCAGATTTATACTAATTAGTCGAAATATCATATCTGCATGTCTCCATGGCAGATCTGGACTCTCTTTTGGTAGTCCAAAAGACCCATTTAGATGAAGCCTACTAGCTTTCTTTTCCCATTTAAAAGACATAATTTTCTTAAAATGGACTCTCTGCAGTGAATGAATTTACTTCTGATACTCCATTTTTTAAATAGGGACCTCTTCTTCTCCAGGAGGCATATTTATGTCTTCAAACAGTAGTAATTCAATGTTTACACCTATCTATTGTGTATTTCATTGCTTCTGTTGGTCAAGAGAAATGATGAACTGTGCATCTCTCATAATATGTATTGATCTTCTTGGAAATGATTTAAACACATATTGATACTCTCTTCTGGACTCCATATAAGATAAAATGCTGTATCTTCTCTCCATTTGCAATTCTTATTGTGGCATGAAATCCTATCACAATTTTTTTTTCATTCTATATAGCAATAATTCAAAAATATCTATTTATCTTAACAGTTAATCAAGTAATAGAAAATTACTGCCCTAGATTTGGGTTGTTTTTCTGGCATTAACTTCATTGTATTGTCCAAGTTCTCTTTTGTTGTGTGTACTTTCCCTATAACTTGTTATCTGGTTTTCAACAGTACAATTCAGTCAGCCCCTTTGGCACCGAGAAGAGACCAGAATGAATTGTTGATAAAACTTACTTTTCTGTGACTGGAGTGTCGATTATGATGGATTAACAATAATTTAGATTTTGAATGTAATAATGAGCTTTTATCATTCTGTTTCAAACACCGAACCTTCAATTACTCCCCAGTTTTCTTTGCTGTTTATTTGGAAATCATACCTGGATGTCTGCGTTCATAACCACATTATGTAAATAGTAAAAATACCCACAGTAGCACAGGAGTTCTGACCTTCAGCTCTGCCCCAGTAGCTCCATGGATACTTAGTTTCATTCACTGTTCTGTGTAGGATATTGTTCACTTGGATACGTTTTCACTGTCTTGGAATCTTTTTTAATATAATTGATTAAAGCGCCTCTATAAACTGAATTTCCCATGTGGACTTTTTAAAGCCTCTGGAACTTGATAAGCTTTTGTAACAGAAGAAGAAATGTTTCATGTGGCTTGAAATCCTCCTTGCATAAAGGAGCATTTCATCAGCCACTGTCTGCTCTGCTAAGCTATGCTGGCACAGTGACACCTGAATCCCAAGTCTAACTAACTACTTTTTTTTTGTCCTTGCCTCAGGGTAAGAGATTTGAGAAAGTTGTTTTGTTGTTCAGCAGAGAAGATACTGCTGAACAAATGCATTAAAATAACATAAAAGTCCCTCTCTTCTTGGAGAAAACTTTGCATAAGCTCTAAAGAGTATGTCACTCTCTGTTTGTGGGGCTCTTTGGAAATACTTGTTTAAAAACTTGGATTAACTAGAAAATAAGAATTGAAGCTGATATAAAAAAGTGGGGGGAGACAAAGAATGTTAAACACATCTGAAATTAAAAGTAAAACTCAGAAAGAAAAATAAGCTTAACCTTCAGGGGCAAAAAACCTGCAATCTTCTGGGGTTTGGTGTTTCCAGCAACAGTGACAAGTAATAGGTAGGGATGAAAGCAAATGTGCATGGAATGAGAGCATTTTCCACTACTGTCACTTTAAAATATGCCCATTTCTGTGTCTGATCTGCAGCCATCAAGTGGAAGGTGTGCATATTTTAAAGCAGCAGGACGGAACTGTAATTATGTTCTTGCAAGGTCTGTGAGCATTATGTTTTTATCTCCTCAGGAGTCAGATTTTCTTAAACATTCTTAATGGCTATAGCAAAACTCAGTCAAAGAAAAGTCTCCCCTTTCCTTTCTTTAAAACCCGAGACAACTGAGGAGAAGAAATTGAATAGTTACAAGTGCAGTTACATGTTTCTTTTAATTCATGAATGTAAGACACTTGATGTTTCTCTAAATTAGGCTTGCAGTTCAAAGACTAAGAAACAATGACAAAGCTGCATGATATATAAGTGTCATTGATGGATTAGCTGGGAACCAAACACATTTTGATCAGTATCAGAAGAGAAACATATCTTAAGACAAAATGATAAGAGTTTAAAATTTTTGAAAACTTTTTTGCTGTTCTTCCATATCTTATGCACTAAATAGACTTGAATCAGTTCAACTCATGATTGGCAGTCACATGGCTACATGTAGGTTATCACTGCTTATCAAGAAATACAGTTCTCTCAGCTAGTATGAGACAGCATGTTCTTAGAGCACATTCCAATGCTGGGAGTGTCATGAATGGAGTCATCCATCCATGAAGAACCTGGCAGTGCTGGTTGATAGCTGGTTGAACATGAGCCAGCAGTGTGCCCAGGTGGCCAGGAAGACCAATGGTGTCCCGGCTTCTATGAAAAATAGTGTGGCCAGAGGACTAGGGGCAGTGATCATCTCATCCTCCTGTACTGTGAGGCATCCCCCCACCCTGCGTGGCACTGGTGAGGCTGCACCTTGAGTCCTGTGCTCAGTTTTTGGCCCCTTACTACCAGAAAGACATTGAGGTGCTGAAGTATGCTCAGAGAAGGGCAATGAAGCTGGTGAAGGGTCTGGAGCAAAAGTCCCATGAGGAGCAGCTGAGGGAGCTGGGGTTGTTTAGTATGGACAAAAAGAGGCTCAGGGCAGATCATGTCACTCTATACAATGGGCTTGGTCTCTTTTTCCAAGTAACAGCAAAAGGATGATTCTTCACTGTAAGGGTGGTGAGGCACTGGAACAGGTTGCCTAGGGAAGTTGTGGATGACCCATCCCTGGAACTGTCCAAAGCCAGGTAGTGGGGGCTTTGAGCAACCTTGTCTAGGTGAAGATTGCCCTGCCAATGTCAGAGGGGTTGGAACTAGGTGATCTTTAAGGTCCCTTCCAACCCAAATCATTCTGTGTTTCTTTGATTATATGACAAGAGAAAATGGCCTTAAGTTTGCCAGAGGAGGTTTAGTTCAGGTATTAGAAAAAAATTTTCATCAAAAGGGTTATCAAATATTGGAACAGGCTGCCAGTGAAGTGGTTGAGTCACACTTTCTAGTGGTATTAAAAAGATGTGTAGACATGGCACTTAGGGACACAGTTTAGTAATGGACTCGAGAATTATACATTTACAGCTGGACTATATCTTAAGGGTCTTTTCTATATAAATGATTCTGTGATTCTATATGTATGAACATGGATTTATTCAGATTTATTGCACATCTGAGATGGCATGGGATTTTTTATTGCTGATTTTTTTTATTGTTGATATTTTTCTATCTGCAATCATGAATTGTTGGAGATGGTTCTAAGCGGGACGTGAACTATCAGCAGTGGAGAGGAGAATTTCTGCGTGGACAAAACCCTGGAATTGTGACAAGCCTTGGACCTAAGCAGGACATAAAGACTGTGACAAAGAAACCATGAGGCTAAACTTACATGCTAGGTTGAAGCCTCCATCTTGTGTTGTATTACTTTGTTTCTCTGGACTTAGTTCCTCGGAGCACACAGCTGTTTTTCTCTTGGGCAGTGTACTATCTAGTAACTGCCTAGCCCAGTCACCTCTGTTCTATGTTATGTCATGGTTCTATTAGAGTTATGTAATAGTTATAGCCCTTCCTCTTCATTAATATGTATGGTAGCCTATCCTATCCCTATCCCTGGTTATGCTTGCACCTCCCATGCTCCTCCCAGTTTCCAGACTTTTCCCCAGCCTACCCTTTATAAACCCTCCTTCTTGTTGAATGAACAGATCAGCTTTTGGCACGGATCAGTGTGTGTCTCCTTTCATCAGACGTCTATCCTATCCAAGAACCTCGCTGGTCTCGGTTTGTTCCTTCAAACCCTCTCAAACCGTGACAATGAATGGCACTAAGGTTTATTGTCAAGTAAAAGGAAACAGTATTGCAATGTTGCATTATGGAAAAGGACAACAAAAGCTATGCAGGTGCTGCTCTGTTCAGTTCATTGAAGGATTGCCAAAAGCTGGGGGAGACTACTTGTTTAAGCTTTCAACAGAGTGTTTTGAAAGGTTTGCCTGGTTTAAAAAGGATACCTGCATTCCTGCAGTTGAGGGAGAGGGAAAGATCCAGACCAAATATTCTGCCAAGTATTTGTCTCACACACTTTGAGATGGTACTCCTAAAACTGGTGGCTAAGTTGATTCAAAGGTTTCATCATGTCAGCTTCAGTCTTCATCCAGCTGCATAGTCTTTGCTGCAAGGATTTTCTGTAGCACTGAGAAGTAGCCAAGCATGTTTCCTTTGGGCAACTAGCTCAAAATTGTTTCTTAATCATTGATTGAATTTCATTTTTATATTTCCCTCTCCCATCCAAAAAAAAAAAAAAAGACTTCAGGGCATAACTCCAACTCATTTAGGCAACCAGTCTTTCCCTGACCCTGAAAAACTGCACAAAGCACAACCCAAAATGAAAGCAAGTAGGGTAAATGTTAAGGCAGGGAGTACCTTTCAGGGCAGATGACATTTAGAGACACTGTCTGTGTTAAAAAAGTGAGAGGATTCAGAGGACATTTTCTCACCATGCAGCAGGCATCCTTAAAGCACAGCAACAGGACATGTGTCCTTCTCCTGTTTTACCACAAAGGACAAAAGCAACTCTTCAGTTTATAGGTGTGATCCTATTGATAATAATTCTTACTGAAACAGACAAAAATGTCTGTTCTGGGAATCAGAGGGGATGCTTCAGGGTACTCCCTTAGCTTCTGTTGCTATGGCCTAAATACACACTTCATGCCATGAGTCTTTTCTCCTGCTATTGCTTTTATCCCCTTAGTACAAATTCTTGTGCAGCAGGAGTAGTCAAATATATCCTTTGCTCATGAAGCTTCAAACAGTAAAATATACTTTTTCCAGAGCTGTTCACATAGGGAGGAGATGAGAAGAAATAAAGACTTGGTGCACAATATTTTTGTATACATAATGAATATAAACTAAGAGAAAAATGCACATAAGCCAAGAGAAAAACAACATCAACTATATTCCTGGAGTGTCTAGATACAGTACAAGATGAGAAGAATGTCTTCTGCCTTGCCATCTGAGCAGTATGACACATCATGATGATTGATGTTCATCCTCCTGCTCTTGCCACCATTCAGCAGCAGTGTATTGCTTCATTGCTTCAGTCACTGGGTTACTCACCTTGTGAGGTAAGTCATCTTCCATGAAAGAAATTGATTTAATACTTTGTAGTTTTATATTTGTGGGTTTTGTATAGCTTTATGTAGCCTTTGGTTTGTATTTGTAAAACTAAGTTGTCTCACCTTTAAATTTGCCTGTCTGTTCTATTCAGATGGCAGCGAGAAAAGAACAGCTAACTAACAAGACTTTGTCTCACAGTGCATGACTTAACTTTCACCAAAACTGTACTTCCATGTACTTTTCCATGGTTATATGCATTCCAAGTTGCGAATCAGGACAGTGTTTGCATATCTCCAGCCAACTGATCACCTGAATACCTTCTGCTTACTATTTTACTCCATAGAAAGTATTAGTTTTAAAACTATTATATTTTTTTTTGTTTGGTTGGTGTTTTTTTGTTTTTGTTTGTTTGTTTGTTTGTTTTCTTTTGTTGGGGGGGGGGGGGGGGGGGGGGGGGGGGGGGGGGGGGGGGGGGGGGGGGGGGGGGGGGGGGGGGGGGGGG
>JAWWES010000001.1:59847361-59901740 GCA_035583135.1 Lophotriccus pileatus
TGGTTGGTGTTTTTTTGTTTTTGTTTGTTTGTTTGTTTGTTTTCTTTTCTTCCCCTCCCCCCCCCCGAAAGTGCAAGAATGACCCTGTGTAAACCTGGCAGCTTGAAGCCTGAGGAGAAATGTTGATGGAAGTCTGTAAGGGCTTTCAAGTTCTGCTAGGAAGACAGGCCAGAACAGTACAATGGGCACACTGAAACAGGTTGATTTATGGGTCTCAAAACATCTGAAGGCCTTTATGTTAAAGCCAATTAGCTTAAAAGTTGGAAAAAATATGAGGTTTATAATTATGCTGGAGAAATAGAAGCAAGCCAAGTGCTGCCCATGTACAGTGATAGAAACAGATACCTTCATGACACAACTTTGCAGTCCATGTTAGAAATTTAAGGCAAAGGAAGCTTGGTGATTTTTTTCCTGAAAGGAAAGGAAAGATTTGCTCTAGAGGGGCTGCTTGTGGCCTCACTTCACTGCTGTCCTACTCTTAAGAAATAAAACACTGTGAAGGTGGACAAGGATTTTTGTTCATTAGGAGGGGACAACACATAGCTGGTGGGCAAACTGGTCGTGAGAAGGAGTAGCACAGAAAGCAGCTTATATCAGCAGCCAGCAGCAAACCTAGATGGTTGAGGGATTTCCTTGGTAATCACACATGTAGCTGATATTTGATAGCTGATACTACTCAGCCTGGTCAGTGGGGAAGAACAGAACAGCCAACACAACACATGATTGAATTGAGCTGTCCTGAGCAGGACCTCTTAACCCAGTAGCATGGACCAGAGTATATAATTTTTAATGCCATTAACACACTGTCATTTGGGCTCATGAGAATCTGAGATTCAGCAAAGGCTCATTACTAGAGCAGTTACATACAGCTAAAGGAGAAGGGCTCATTTGGGAGTATTCCCCCTGTATTCTGAAAGGTATTTTTCTTTTCAGAGAATATGCACATTTTCCCAAACTTAACATCATTATGCTTTCCCTTTTCTCCCTCTAGTAAAATCTATTTATTTAAATAGTTTGTTTGTTTGTTTGTTTCAACTTATTTTTTGTGAAGAACAAGATACTGTTTACTGAGTTGCCAGTGTAGTTGCTGTTCCTGGCTTTTTGTGCAGGGACTAGGGCTCTAGTTCTAGAAAACCTGAAAAACTGTTCTGTCAGTAAGTATCCGGCAGAAAAGTTGTACTTTTAAGATACCTTTACACTGTAAAAAAAGAAAAGTTATAGTAGTATGGGGTTCATCTAATCTAGTGGGCAATAATAGTTTCTTGAGTGTCACCTATCAGTCAAAATCAAAATGACTGATAGTTTCTAGTCAGTAGGTGAAAGGTTCAGTTATTGCAAGTAAGTAGATCACAAAATGCACACTGAGGTTAAATATTGGTATTTTGTTGGCTGTTGCAATTTACTAGGAGGAGATAAAAAAATATGCTGCATTACAAAATATTTTCTTGCAAATCTCTTTGACTAGTGTTTATGTATCCCCACGAGTTTTCAACTTATATTTTCAAAACTGCAGATACAAAATATAATCAAAATTTCTAGGAAAAAAAAAGAATGAAAGAAAAGTTTTGCTATTTTCTTTTTTAAACAGAAAAAAATTATTGACAGTAATTGAAATATATACATATATGTTTGGGGTTTTTTGTTTAGCTGGTGGTTTATTAAATCTGTTTTCTACAATTTTAATGGAAATTGATGCTTTATTGTTGAATGGAAATGATTTTTCAAAATTATCCTCCTCAAAGAATAGTTGCTACGTAAAGCAGTTTGCCAAAACTGTACACATACAGCAGGAGCAAGTGCAAACTTGCTGAAATAAATAAGCATTGTCTGTGCTGATTAAATTCATAGGTAACTATTTTCTAGTTATTCCTGTTTTAGAAATGTTTTTCTCCCCCCTTCTGCAATGAATCTTCATATATCCTTTGACTTGTAAGTCATCATCTAAATCAATTCACATTTCTCTACCTTTCTCCTCTTTGCTTTGCGTACCACCACCTTAATCACCAACAATGTCTTGTATGAAGAACTTACAATATTTTCACTGGAGGGTGCTACTTTGGGTTTTGTTTTGTTTTTCTTCATTACTAAACTTCCCAAGAAATAAAACTCCAACTTCAGTTTTGGGTTAGGCATGCATGTTCCTTGTGTGAATCTGCTGGCTGATTCATTGGTTTGTCTTAAAATATACATTTTTTTTATTTCAGTTATGAAATATTTGATCCTATTGTATACATAGTAACCAGTATTCATTTATTTTAATTTTCACAGGATTGCTTGTTTTAAAGCTATTATGAATTTCACTTTATTACCAAGGTTTGCCCTCTAGAAACTATGTTAACAGCTTTTAACTTGCTAAAAATTCAAACTATTCTTCAACATTATTCTATGTTTTAAAAGTTATCACTGAGTACTTGAGTGCCACATAGCATGGCATATAATTTCAGGGGAATGAGTAAACCTTTCCCTTCTGTTCTAGTTCTTTATTGTATTTCCGTGGAAACCTTCACTTTAGGTGCAACTGCCTGGCTTCAGGGTGAGTCTGAGTTAAGCAGGATGCTGGCTTTAGGATTTAGATATTTTGATGATGTAATGGTGAGAATAATTGATGTAAACAACTCAGTAGTTCATCATTCTCCAGTATGCAGTACACTGCAAACTAGTGTACTTAGATAAGGTTGTTAAATATTTTCTTTAAAATCCCATGGAAGATACTGCAGCAGGCACAATTAGCAAGAAGTGAACTACAGATAGTAACCTCTGTGGAAGAAATAGTTTCATTATCTTAAATAATGGAGTTCAGAGGCAGAAGGATAAAGGAATTTTCCCTGGTTATCTTAAATCCTCTAAGCTTCAGGATCAAAAATGGGAGATAGATGTCTCTATGGTATGAATGGAAAAAAAATAGAAAGTTCAACAACTGTGGGAATTTTTTGGTGCATGCCAAGTTTCTTGACATTAATCTGTCATTGCAGCAAATTTTTCAGCTACAGTACTACGTGTCTTCTGTAACTGGAAGTCTTGAATTCCTTGTTCATGAATGTGACGAGTTTGGGGGAAAAAAATCCCTAAGTGGAAAAAAAGTGAAGTTTTTTTTTTTTTTAGCTTTTTGAAGTCAAAAAGGATGTGACAGAAACAGGTAGAAAGTGATTTATAGCAGATGACATGTGGAGCTGTTAGTCCTACTTTTATTTGGTATATCTTCTTGCCTCTGATGTTAACCCTGCGTCTATCAATAGTTTTAATCAGTTGTCCTAACATAAAAGCAAGAATCCACGGTAGCATCATACCACTAAAAAATGATGTGATTTATCATAGTACAGAGATCTCTAGAGGGATGACAAACTCTGGTGAAAGACTATCATTCTGTGACACACTGAGAAAGAATCTTTTAAAAGTCAGAGGAATTGCAAGGGTCCCTTCTGCAAAATCAGTGTTAGCAGGGAAAGCTGAAGAAGCTTTTATTGCTTGCCAAAACCTCTCACTTGCATGAAACAAAATTCCAGGTGGAAAGTGACACTCTCTGATGTAAACTATTAAGATGTACTTAGGTGTATGTTTGTATAAAGATACAGACAGACATGTTTGCAAATTTGGCATTAGATGCATGACACTGAAAGAGTTCAGCATTATTTAAGAGCACGCTTTTGAAAAATGATAAAAGTGAGTCTTAAACAAGTCTGTCTCCCTTCTAATAAAGAGACTTTGGAGTAGGCAGATGTACTTGTATGTATGATTCCTATTCAATTATATTCAGCAGAAAAAATTCTTAGCTCTCTCTCCCACACAAAAACGAAACCAATCCTTTTAAAATCAGACAGCAACAATTAGCAAATTTTCTTACAGATGGCTTATTTTTCAGATATTTTTAATTTTAAATGAATTAATGATATGAACGTTTTAAGAAGCTTATCAGCAAGAAAATATTCTCTTTACATATTTACAGTAATAGAATGTTTGGGGTTTGGAGGGTTTGTTATTTATTTGCTTTCCCCTCCTAGAAATAGTTCTTTTGTAGAAATGGAAAATAAATATACCTGGTGAGTACCTATGCTCTGTAGACACAGGGGACAAAGATACAGCAATGATGTGATCACTGAGGTTTAAAGCCATTTGTAAAACATGAATTAATTTACATAAAGCTTTTTCTCTCTAGCACATGGGCAGAGTTAGAGTGTCTGTTCCGTTTATCACAGGGATGAATGCTAATCTGAATATACCTGTGTCTTCTCTCTTGCTTAAATGATCACTTGTACCAGATTATACTGTTTAGACAGCAAAGGTTAGTAAGATAAATCTTCCTGCAAAGAGTTGGAGAATAGTCAGCAGATAATGAACTCTTCTGCAGTGCAGCATTTGCAAAATTAAAGAGTAAAGGCAGTGTTTTTTGCAGAAAAGTGAAAAAATATGCTAAAAAGCAATGACACTGTGTTTGATTATTATCTTTTTAATCTAGAAAAATTTAACTAAAGCTGTGCTTATCCTACGCACTTTTGAGTAACTAACATTTAGATGAGAATATCATTACTCTTTGATCCTCTGCATCCAAAGGAAGAGGATAAGCCCTGCCAGAGTGTGATTATTTTCAAGCTTCTAAGTGATTAAAAAAACAGACAGCTATTTTATGATAAGTTATTTAATGGTGTCAAATGTAAATCTGACACATAATTCCTCCACAAATATGTGCATTTTTTACTTCCTCCTTCTTTGCAACACATTTCCTAGGCCATTACTAACATCACTGGTATACCTGATAAACAATAAACTGGATTTGACTGGACAGCTCTCTGTTAATTGTCAAATGAAACTCATCACTGAAATTTCACTTATATGAAAGAAAATACTGAATTGTCTAAATACAAAATTACAGTGCATCAGTTCTTGAGGGTAACTAGTTATGAAACAGACATGGTGGGGATGTATTTGAAACACTGAGTGGTGTATGGTCTTTTTCTATGGCTTCCTGAAGGTTGTTCTCAGCTCTAACAGCTACATCAATACACATACATTTTGAGAGAAATTAGTGATGTTCATGTGTTGCTTTAGGTCAAATGTTGTTGCCATATGGTGATGTCTTCAGAAACACATGGATGAAAGGACTTTTTTTATGTAGTCTTTCTTTCATAGGGATGTTTTTTCAGTGCCTAGGCAGTCTATGCACTGTTCTCAGTTTACTATGTGTCCTACCTCAAATAACTTAAACATCAGTGGAATAGACTAGCCTCATTTAAGTGGCTTTTAAGTGGCCACAAGGCATCGTAACTGTCCTGATTTTCATACAGAAGCTCCATGGGTGAGATAAGTTGCAAGAGCATGGTATGAATTAAGTTGTGTTGGTCTTGCTAGGAATGACATTAAGTGGGTGACACTATGGCGTGTATCTTTGTGTCATGGTTTTGTTTGTTCTTGGAGCTATGCTGGAATTTCCCTTTCCCCTGCCCACTGTGTTGTGGGAGGGGGTGTTGGACAAGGTGGCTGTTTCTAGGCAACTAAGTGGCCCAGAAGAAAGAGCTAGTAAGCCTGCATTCCCATGTTAATTGCCTCACCTTGTCTCCAGGGAAATGGGGGAGGAGACTGGGAGGCCTGAGTTGGAAGCCGGATGGGGGTTGAAGTGTAACCAGAGCTGTCGGGCCCCCCGGGAACTGCTGCTGCTCGGGAGCTGCGGGAGCTGTTGGAGCTGCAGTAGGTAACCAGAGCTGTCGGAGCGGTTGGACTGCTGCCCGAGCTGCTGCAGGACTGTTGCTTGTGGCGGTGTTACAGCTTGGAGCTTTTGCTTGGATTCCCATTGGGGAGGGGCAGAGCCACACCATTGTGCATCTCAGCCAGCAGAAAAGAGTGAGTGTTCCATTGTTAGGAACTGTGTCTTCCCTTCCCCTCCTCTCTCCCTTTGGTGAGGGGGAGAGGACTTCCATTGTCCAGCTTGTCTCCAGCACACTCTGGAGACCCCACGTGGTGACTACCAGTGACCCATCAGCGCCCCCTGCTGACTGACTCAAACAACTGCGGGCTCCACATCTCCAGTGGTTCAACAGCGCCTCCTGCTGACTGTGGTTATAATTGCCCCAAAGGGTTAAAATTGAACTGTTTTTTCACTGTTGGGTTTATTTGTTTGTCTTGAAGGGGATTGTTTCCTGGAGTAGGATTGTTGTTTGGGTGTTTTACTTGTGTTCTTTCGTTGTTTCTGCCAATACATATATACCTTTTAATAAAAGGCTGTTATTCCTACCTTGCTATAATTTTATTTTTCCATTCCCACAGTGTCCCTCAATTGGAGTCTATTAATTTCGTATTTATAATTGCTTAGAGGGAGGAGTTTTGGGTCTTCCTCAAAATTTATTCCCAGCAAAACACTTGTGTCTCATTTAAACTGAGACACTTTGCCTCATGAGTTCTTGCACTGAAGAAATGCCTCATCTCCTAGGTTCCTGTCAGCACTATTTGGAAATAGCCTTTCTGTCTCTCACAGCTGTGGGGATTCTGTGTCCATGGGAGATGGCAGGCTGTGGGCATTCAAGTTCATCACTGAGGCTTTCATCCAAGTATAGGGGTCCTGATTCAAAAACAGTGGTAAAACAGTAATAGACAGCAAATTGCATCCAAATTAATAGGATCATAGAAACATTTAGGTTGGAAAGGAACTTTAAGATCTCATATCCAGATGTTAACCTAAGACTTCCACTAAACCATGTCCCTAAGCACCACATTTACACATCTTTTCAATACCTCTGTGGATAAAGACCTCCCTGGGCAACCTGTTCCAATGCTTGACAACCCTTTCAGTTAAGATTTTTTCCCAATATCAAATCTAAACCTCCTTGGGTGCAACTTGAGGCCATTTCCTCATCTCCTACTGCTTGTTACTCGGGAGACAAGACTGACGTTCACATTGTTACAACCTTCTTTCAGGTCATTTTAGAGAGTGATAAGGTGTCCTCTGAGTCTCCTTTTCTCCAGGCTAAACAAACACAGCTCCCTCAGCCACTCTTCATATGGCTTACTCTCTAGAATCTTCACCAGCTTTGCTACCTTTTTCTGCACTCACTCCAGCACCTCAATGTCTTTCTTGTAGTGAGCACTGGACACAGGATTTGAGGTGTGGCCTCACCAGTGCCAAATACAGGAAGACGATCACTGACCTGGTCCTGCTGGTTACACATTTCTGATACAAGCCAGGACATCATTGGCCTTCTTGGCTACTAGGACACACAGCTGGCCCGTGTTCAACCAGCTGTTGACCAGCACCACCAGGTCCTTTTCTGCCAGGCAGCTTTCCAGCCACTCTATCCCCAGCCTGTAGCGCTGCATGGGGTTCTTGTGGCCAAAGTGCAGAACCCGGCACTCAGGTCTTGTTGAACCTCATACAACTGGCCTCAGTTAGATCAACCCAGCCTGTCCACATCCCTCCTGTTGCAGATCATCAATAAACATTTTAAACAGAACTGGCCTCACCACTGATCCCTGAGGAACACCACTTGTGATTGGCCAGCAATCAGATTTAAGTCCATTCACCACCCATCTTTGGACTCAGCCATCCAGCCAGTTGTTTTTCTTTTTTTTCCCCAGCAAAATGTGTGTCCATGCAGGCCATGAGCAGCCAGTTGCCCCAGGATAGTGCTGTGGGAAATTGTGTCAAAGGCTTTACTAAAGTCTAGGTAGACAACATCCACAGCTTTCCCTGGTGCCTAGATCAGACTGACAGTCCTGGAACAAGTACCCTGGATCCTTCTTCTGGCCCGTCTTGTAGATGGCATCATGTTTGCTAACCTCCAGTCAACTGGGATCTCTCCAGTTAGCCAGGACTGCTGATAAATAATGGAAAGTGTCTTGGTTAGCACTTTCACCACCTCCCTCAGTGCCATCTGTCCCCATAGACTTTTGTGTGTCTAAGTGGCAAAGAAAGTCACTGAACATTATCCTTTGGATTATGCAGGCTTCATTCTTCTCCCCATCCTTGTCTTCAAGCTCAAGCTGTTGGATACCCCAAGAACAACTGCTCTTGCCATTAAAGATTGAGGCAAAGTAGGCATTAAGTACCTCAGCCTTTTCCTTATTCTTTGTCACTGTTTCCCTCTGTATGCAATAAAGGATGGAGATTCTCCCTAACCCGCCTTTTGTTGTTAACATATTTAGAGAAACAATTTTTATTGTCTGCAGCTGGATTGAGTTCTAATCAGGCTTTGGCCCTTCTAATTTTCTCCCTGCATAACCTCACAACATTCTGAAAACTATCAGTTTTGCAATTGTTTTGCACAAGACTGCCTCTGACCATCACATCACCCACCAGCCCTTCTATGTTCACAATGAACATGAAGCAGGGCTCAAATCTTCTGAACATTCATCATGTACTATTCTCACTTATGCCACAAATGTGTTCTCTTACTGTGCCGTAATTGAAAACTTGTAACTAATTGAGTTGTAACTTGACTCTCTAATTTCAGAAGTTTTAAACATGGATAATAAGATGTTTCTGTAACATGGGCTTTTTTTACCATAGTATTGAAATTTCCCAGCCAACTCATGTAGTTTCATTTTGAAAAAACTTCTATCTTTGCACAATAGAATTAGGAAGACAAATTAGAAAGCACTTACTAATGAATATAGGAGATAAAAGAATAGGCCAAGCAAGTATAGCAAAAAAATCAGACTTCTCAGATAAGCTGTGGCAAAGAAGCAAATGAAACCATGCACGTGCCCTTCATCCTGACTAAGAAACAAAAGGATTTGAATCTTTCAGTTTTAGATAAGCATTTGAACTTGAAATGCTCTGATCTGTTTGTTTTTGTCCTTTTTTTCCCCTCGGTCTCTTTATAAAAGAAAAGTTAAATAAATAATAGTTTTAAGGGGAACTAGATTACCAACCTGTAATGATTTTGTTTCCAAAACATTAAGACTAAGCTATTTGCATTCATCTATGATGAAGTGGAAATAGGATTTGTCAACAAGTCAAAAAAACAACAATAGGTTAGTCTGTCATCCCATAATACACAAGGTTAAGCCTTGCAATAAAAGCTTATAGCAGGATAATAAAAATAGAAAACAGCGTATGAAGAGAACTAAGTTCTATGGAATACTAGTAATAAGAATTTTCTTATTAGAATGAAAGTAAGTTATTAAAAGACATAGGAAACAGAACTTTGAATGTACTCATTGACATGATGTCAAAAGCAGTATCTGTAAGAAGAAACTGAATAAAAGAGCCAAGATGTTTACTGAGTATTAACAAAAATGACAGGCATCCTAAAGACAGAAAAATTCAATTTGAGAAGGAAACTGTGATTAAATGAAAGTAAACAAGCCGGAACAAGGAGGAAAGGTCTTTCTATAAATTGATTTAGCTTGAGAATATGTTCTGATCAAATGAGATGGTTACATAAGACTGTCAAAAGGCACCATTAAACCTATTACCAATAGACTGCTCAGCTACCATATAATCAAAGTGTGTTAAAGGATTCTTTTTGATAACACTGGCATTAAAAGATGTCATCAGACTCCACTATTATTGTCTTTAACAGAACCACAAGTAATATGAGGTGAAATGTGCTCAGTAAGATCAAAATGTTGCTTATCTTGGCTGAGGTTTGTTCTGTCATATTGCTTTTAAACAGACTGTTTATTTCATTTAATAGTGAAATCCCATCGAATGAGAAAACTCTGATTTATCCTTCAAGTAGTTGGCAGATAACATGATGTTATGTCAGTCTTTCATCTCCCAATTCTATTTTCATCTTTTTTGCTAATATGTCAGTGAATAAACTAATAAAAAAAACATGGATTCAAATGCAGCCCAGATCTATCATAACATGCCTTAGCAAGCTGTCATTTACTTCCATTAGCCATATAAAGCTCTGTATCAAATTAGTGTCTCCTTACAACATTCAGAAGAAAGTGGAAGTTAAAAAAACCCTCAGTACAAGGTTTCATATGCATTCTTTTGAGTCAATTGTGAGAAGTGAATCCATAGCAATTAGTAATGAAGCATTAAAGAATTAAAGGATTTAATCCAAATTGCCTTTGCAAATAGATTCAAAGTTGAAGATCTTGAAACTGAAACAGTCTTTTGAGTGAATTAATGCAAATAACGTGCTAATGGGAGACCTTGGAAAGTAAATGACTGTCAAAAACAGTGATTGAAAAGTAATTGATTTTTAGTTTTGTAACAAAAACGTTAGTCTGAACCACACTATAAGTTCATTTTCTATATTGGCTATGATTTGTTTTGACTTAAATGGGAACTTAAGTTCCTAGATTGTATATTGATGTATGTGTTTAGGCAATGAGTTGTAGGTGAACTTATCTTGCATTTTCATCATACACAGTTAAGTCTAGTAGGATGAACTGCATCCCATTCCTACTTGAAGGTGGGATGAATGGAGGTTCTTCTCTTTGTTTCTATGGCAAGATGTTAAGTGAGATCTCTCAATAAGTGGCTCTTAGACTACACATTCCCCTATCAGGATGAGCACTACATTCATTTTTCTGCTCCTGGCTATATGTAATTACTATTGACGCAGTTTTCTGTTGTACATGGGAGAAATTGAACACAACTCTTTGTAGAATGTTCCAAAAAGCAAGAATAAAAACATTTATTTGAACAGTGGGCCCAGACATCAAAAAGCAAGGAAAGATCTTAAACCTTGATCTTGCATATACTGGATGAATGCTTTGGTACTTGGGTAACTGTGAAAAGATTTGAATCATCATATCATATATATCACCAAATATATAATGTGGTGGGAAAAAAAAAGGATTTGTTGACATTTTTCAGTGAAACCAACCTCCCTCCCCCAAAATTTCTAGATGATCGAGCAGACTTGTTTTGAGTGAAGAAAATTGGAATGTTAAAAAGATTATTTTAGTCAAAAATATTACAGTACTAAATCAGAACAGACTACTTATTAGCTCATTTTTTCTTCATGGGATCAACATTTTTGCTGAAGGTAACCTGCCACTCAAATCTTCTGTATTTTATTACATTTGAAATGGGATTCCACTGTGCATCAGCAAAATATTTCATAAATTCAGAGCACAAAAAAACATTACCAGTAGTTTTTTTGCATGACTTTTATTAATTTGATCCTACTGCATATGAACATTTTGATCAAAACTGATGTGATCTGATGCCTCCTTGAAAAGTTGTGAAAATTTGCATAGGCAGAAAATAATTAGCAAATCTGGTGCTAAGATAAGACTCTTGCTTTGAATGAGTTCTCAGAAATCAATTTCTGCTTCATATACTGATGGCAATTTGCAAGTAGTCACCTCTTTTATTACATTCAGATGCTTGTGCAAATCAAAATGCCATGCCATGAATTGCTAACAGCACTTCCCGCAGTAGCTATGGGCTCCTTAGAGTTCTTTTGGCCAAGTACCAAACCAGCTTGTCTCTGCTCTGCTTGTGACATTTTGTTTGATAACATCATAAAGTAGTAAGGCCATGGAATGTATACATAGCACTATACAGTAATAAAGTGTTTATCCTTTAATGTCTCCCAGATGGTTGCCTGTAGCTTTTTCCAGTAGTAAAGAGAATATATTGGCTTGATGTGATCTTGTGTCTGTATTGTCTTTTGGGTCTATGAGATAAGTCACGTTCTTTCTTGCTGTTGTAGAATCGCTAAAGCAAGTGTTGTCTTAAATGTCGTTTTCTCTATGTTTAACACATGCTAGGTTGATTTAATATCTAGGATCAAGTAGTAATAAAAATTGCGGTTAGAAGAACATCCTTGAGGGAAAAGCAGTCAATAATTTCTGCGTTACACGAAATTAAAAAAATTCTATGAGACTCATGAAAACTCCAGGGAGTTTCAGAGTGATTAGAATGAAAAGAAGACTTCCCAAATTTAGAATAATATTCAAGACACAACATGTTTCTTCTGCCATTCAGAAAGGAAGGGCATGATGTTTGGGTTTCTTTATTCCTTACTTTTTGACATTATTATTTACGGCCATTAAGGCAGGTAAAAATGGCAAGTGCTATGACTACCTTTTTACTCACATTTCACACAATAGTAAATCACCAGCAGACTCAGCATTGAGTGCAGTGGGGCGGTAGGCAAATGAAACCCTGACTTTTTACACAGGTAGGAATGTCTGTTGAGCTAAGGCTGAAAATCAATCAAGAAAAAAATCAATTGAAATATTCTTACAAGTCATTAAAATGAAAATGTAATATTAGAATTTTTTCATTGTTTACTTATGTGCTGATTTTGGGTGGCATAGAGTTAATTACCTTTACAGTAGCTAGTATGAGTCTACATTTTGGATTTGTGATTAAAACAGTGTTGATAACACAGGAATGTTTTCATTACTGCTGAGCAGTGCTGAAACAGAGTCAAGGCCTTTTCTGCTTCCCCCCTCCACCCCATCAGCAAGAAGAGTGGGGGTGCACAAGGAGCTGGAAGGAGACACAGGCAGGACAGCTGACTCCAACTGGGAAAAAGGATATTCCATACCATATGGCATAATGCTCAGCACATAAAGCTGGGGGAAGAAGGAGGAAGTGGGGGATGTCCAGAGTGATAGTGTTTGTCTTTCCAAGTCACTGCTAGACATGATAGAGCCCTGCTTTCCTGGAGATGGCTGAACACCTGCCTACCCATGGGAATTGGTGCATGAATTCCTTGTTTTCCTTGTGCCTCTAGCTTTGCTTTACCTATTGACCTGTCTTTATCTCAACCCATGAGTTTTCTTACTTTAACTTTTCTTGTTCTCGCTTGCATTCAGATGTGGGAGGACTAGGTGAGCAGTTGTGTAGTACTTGGTTTTTGGTTGGAGTTAAACCAAAGCACTCTGTCATGAGATACCAGGAAATATTTTTGAAAATGTTTAAATGCTTTTCAAGCCCAAATACTCTTTCAATTGCAATACAATCATTTAGGCCCAGACTATTTATGCTTGACAAAGCACTTCACAGTGTATGCAATTTATTCTGTGTCTGTTATAAAATGCATCTGCCAGCATAGTGATCATCATCAAGAATGTGATCTTTGGTTGACAGCAGAAACTTCCATTAGACAAACAGGTGTACTGTCAAAACTGAACTTCTGCTGAATTAGCTAATTTTGTTTGAAAAGACTGGAAGAGAAAACATTAGTGGAGGCACTGACTTGTCAGGATGATACAGAACACCTTCAGGTCTGAATTTTTCCTAGTGGAAACATAGATTTAAATGTGCAGATCTGCAAAGGCTCACTGTGCAAGATCCAGGACAGGCTATGGGTCTTCAAGTTGACCTATGGAATGTCTGGGTGTTCTGGATGTGGTACTACAAAATTCCACATCCCTTAGTAACATGGCATCCTGTGCACACTCTCTGAGGCATTTTGGAAAGAAATCCACACAGCCGGCATCTTGAACAGGTTGTGGCCTGAAGTCAGGTGGCTAATGGGAAAGCTTTCCCGAGAGAGCCCCTGAACACCAAGCAGAGGGACAATCCTCAAATGTCACCTGCTGGATATCTCAATAACAATGCAAGAAGATAGTTTTGTCCACAGAAGGTAGATGATCGTAATTTTCTTTCAAAAAATCTCAAAATTTTCTTTTAAAACTGCATCTTTTAGGTGGTAGAAACAGTAGCATTCTGATGCTCTAACAAATATATGTGATGATAACACTTATCAAGAGAACAGGAGACTGGTTCAATTGTCTGTAGTACCCAGGGGGATCAAATTAACTGTTTCTACCCTTCAAATGGGAGGCTATAGGTGCTTTTCACCCATTGCACTGAAGCTGTGCAAAAGGTGAGGACCCTATGTTGAAGAACACAGCAATAATCTGATGGTCAGGACTGTTGGCTGCAGGGGAGAGAGAAAGATCATGAGCTCTATTTTCATGTTAATACCCGCATGGGACAGTTGTGGGATAGAATAACTGCTGAAGAAATCAATAAGGCATTAAAGAGGGGAAACAGTTATTAGCACCAGCCACACATGATGGTGTAGAAATTAGGTCTTGCTCTTTTGTGCTCTAACAGATGGACATATTTGATTGAAGTGTTTAGCTACATAGATAAAATGTAGTTAGAGCTGTGTATAACCTAATTTACTACTATTGGCCTGCTGATTAAATGATCATCATTATCCAGTATGACTAAAATACACCTTATTTGGATTCCTATGCTTAATAAAGCCAGTCAGTGGGGAAAGACCACTGAAAGGAACTGCTTTAAATCATTCATGTTAATAATGGAACCAGTGTTTTCAACATTTTCATTAATAATTTGAAAGGAAATAAAAAATGCCACTTATAAAATTTGCCTAATCAATTTCCATAGTAGAAAATAATGCTTAAAGCACAGAAATTTGACAGTTCTGGATTCTTATCTGTGGCTTCTCCATCAATATGTACCTCAGTACTGCCACATATAAATGTAGCCCTTTCAAAATGACAAATGCAGAAATTACTAAAACCTGTGCACTTCACATTGAAAAGGTTTCTAATACAACATTTTAAAAACAAATAAAAATCTCATTATGCAGCTGTGGAGAGAAAAGAAAATAAATCTGGAATGGTATGAAATAGGAATTTTTATTTCTGTTTGTGGTTTTATGCCTTTGTCTGAGGCAGATAAACAAAAGAGGGCCAGTTTTTATGCATGGGCCCTGGAGTTAAGGTGGACTGATTAGTTCACAGTCATGATGCTTAGGACCTTCTCTACAACAGGTTTCTCCTGCAGAGACATGGTTGGAGCAGTAGAAAGCAAGACAGGTAAGGAATTAGCCATCAGAGAGGGTGATTGGTGTTCGTGCTCATTCCTTGGTCCTTTCTCCTGTAATGTAATGTACGGGTGCACCTGCTGAGACCTTAATTAGAAGTATGAGATCACTTTAGTGCACATATTTTCAAAAAGGTCCTGCGTAATTCTAGTGAGTTTAAAAGGAAGTGTCAAGTAGTTGGAGAGACAGAAATAGTACGAATCAGTGAAATACTTGAGAAATCTAGCTTATTTGGTTTTTTAGAAAGGAGGATGAGGAACTGATGTGATTATAATGCAAAAATACTCAGGGAAGGAAAGAAGTCTGGTATAAAAGACTTTACAAATAAGCGACAAAAGACACAGCAAGAACCAGCTATTAGAGGTGAAGCCAAAAAAAACTCGGATTAAGTAAAACATGATTTATTCATAGTAAGATGATGAAATAAGGAGCAGATGTATGTTTTACCAAAGGAAGAACTTGATTTTTCACATTTCTGTTGTTTTAGATCAAGACTTTTCAAGAAGATATGCTGTAGTCATATGCAAACTTTTTGTTCAGTTATGAAAAGTACCAGCTGAAATATAATCACCATTCATATGCAGACAGTCAGTTTAAATGACCTATCAGGTCCCTTTTGGCCTTTATTTCTGTCTCTATATGCCAAAGCATTAATATTAACTGGAAATTATCAGATGGAGTGAATAACTTCCGTAAGATTTACTTTGCATTGTCCTAGGTAAGAATTAAATACAGATTGAAACAGATTTAAATATACAAAGAGCTAAAAAACTAAAATCAACAGTAAATCATTTACATTAAGACAGTGTTCTCCTCAAAAGACTTAGTATCAACTTATTTTAAAAGATATGTAATGTTTTGGGAAAACACCGTCTTGACAGAAACAAAAAAAGAGGATCTTTCCTGCACTGAGGGTGAGGTAACAGTTATGATTGGCGGTTTTTCTAGACTACCATAGAACCATAGAATGATTTGGGTTAGAAGGGACCTTAAAGATAATCTAGTTCCAACTTCCCTGCCAAGGGCGGGGAAACCTTTTGCTAGCCCATCCACTAGCTGACCTTCTGCTCAAAGGCCCATCCAACCTGCCCTTGGACAATTCCAAAGTTGAGACATCCATGAGTTCTCTGGACAACTTGTGCCAATTCCTCCACCCTCACAGTAAAAAAATTTCTTCCTAATATGTAATCTAACCCTACTCTCTTTCAGCTTTTTTAAAGCTGTTCCCCCTTGCCCTGTCTCTACATTCCCTTGTCAAAATTCCCTCTCCAGTTATCTCGTAAACCTTTTATGTACTGGTATCCCTTTTATGTACTGGAAGGCAGAAATAAGGTCTCCCTGTGGCCTTCTCTTCTTCAGGCTGAACAACCCCAACTCCAGCCTGTCTTCATAGTGGAGGTATTCCAGCCCTCTGATCATCTTTGTGGCCCTCCTATGGACTTACTCCAACAACTCATCCTTCCTGTGCTGAGGACCCCAGAGCTGAACATGGGACTTCAGGTGGGGTCTCCTGAGAGGAAATAATATGTTGTATGCCTTATCTGGAGATGGGAGACAACTGAATCAAGTGATAATTTTTTTAATGTGTATGCTGAGTCTAATAGAAGAGACATGCTTTACAATGTTTATTTATGGGATATGAGCAGTCCTTTACTGGAACAGCATTGGTAACCACAGTTAGTATGTTGGTTTAAAAAATGACATAGATGCAGTGTTTTTTGATCATTATTTCTCAACACTATGCTTAAAACAATGACCCAGTGTATTATTAAGATCTCTCAAATGATAACTTGCAGTGAGATGGTATAGTTTTTTATTAAAATTATTAAGATCTTCTTAGCCTGGATAGGAATGGGATTACACCAGGTACATATACACTGTAAAATTGGTTTGCTTCTTGTTTTACTTCAGAAACACAGTTCTGCTAATGATCTTCACAGTGCACATGTTAATTCAATTATGGATTCCAAGGAGCAAACTGAGCAGTAGAAATCTGGGTATGAAAGAAAGAACAGTTTGTTGCAGGGGATTGCATTATACAAAGAGCCTTGATATGAGCCAGTGCCAAAGCTTGTCCTAGTAACCAGGGATGTGCCATCCGTAACAAGGTCGGTAGAGACAGACTTCAGGCTACTAAAAAGTTAGTCAATAGGGAATGTATTAACTGTATTTAGGGACTGTAGCTGTAATTAGATCTATGGTGAAATAGAGTGTGAGACAAAAGAATCACATCAACTTAATTTATAAAAATAAAAAAAGGTCATGAACCTCAAATATTTTAAGGTCAGAAGTCACTGTCTGATGTCTTGTTTTTATAGGTCATAGGACTTCCATGAATTAATTAACCTTGACTTCTATGGGACTAAGACCTTTACTATTTATGTTTTCCCCATTATATGTAACTGCTGAAATCACCAGATCAGAAAGAAATTTAAGATGTTTTTCAGTTCATTCACTTTGAACTTTTCAGTGTTATTTGCCTTCTCCTGCATCAATGTTATATTCTTCTATAAAGGGAACACGTGCCTTTTCTCATCTGGGCTCTGCAAGAGCATAATTCTTATTAGCTCCAGGTAACTATGTAACTTATGTGAAAATAAAAATGATAGCAAACTGGTATTTCACAGAGAAAGGGAGGGAGAGGAAGAAGAATAGGGTAGAAGTGGAATGGCATAAGTGTATTTTTGCTTGTCTCTGGATCAATTTGCAGACTAATGGGCTAAATAAGTAAGAAAGAAAACACCCTCAACTGTTTTAAAGGTCATTGCAATGGATATCTCACTGCTTTTTAAAAATTATTATTCCTTCACATTTTTAAAGGAAATTACAGTCTTCAGTATGCAAAAGTGAGAAGAATCTTGTATTCAAGTTTGTCAAAAGACGATACCTTTGTGACAATATACAGAGATCATGTGAGAGTTCTTCTCAGGTATATTCCCTTTTTCTGTGCAGATTTGCAAGTATAGGAAAACCTAGTCAAGTTACCTTTACATTTACTGACTACTATTGGACTTGTTTTTCTTTTTTTTTTCTTTTCTTTTTTCTTTTTTTTTTTTTTTGGGGGGGGGTTTGTTTGTTTGGTTTTTGATTTATTTTTTTTTTTCTGTGAATAGATGTGAAGTTTGGAACCCACAGCAACTTGTGGCAACTAATTGAATAAATTAAACACATACTGTATAAAAATATTCCTCTTTAATCTATTTTGAATCATCTTCTTGATCATTAAATTTGATGGTCTAGTTTATTTGGTTGTTTCTTATACTGAAACTTTTCCTTTTTTACTGGATCTGGCTGGGCTAGTGGTAGTTTTCTCCACGGCAACATGTATGGTCTGTATTTTGAATTTGTGATCGAAACAGTGTTGATAACACAAGGATGTTTTAACTATTGCTACGCAGTGCTTACACAGAGCCAAGACCTTTTCTGTCCCCTCACACCAGTGAGGAGGCTGGGGATCCACAGAAGCTGAGAAGGGACACAGCCAGGACAGATCCCAACCAATCAAATGAATATTCCATTCCATATGGGATCATGCTCAGCAATGAAAGCTTGGGGAAGGAATGAGTTCATGGCTATGGCATTTGTCTTCTCAAGTGACCATGAAGTGTGCAGAGACTCTGCTTTCCTCTAGGTGGCTGAACATGCATATGTGGATAAATTCCTTATTTTGCTTTTCTTGTGTGTGTAACTTTGATTCACTTATTAAACTGTCTTTATCTTGGTCCATGTTTTTTCAGCTTCTGCTACTCTGATTTTCTCCCTCATCCTCACTGGGGGTGGTGAGTGAGTGACCTGGTCAGCTTCTGACTAGGGCAATCCACCACAGCTCTGTTAGACAAAGTTTTCTAGCTTTCTTCATGAATCTTTTAGGTTTGTTGTATTCCTTTTTGAGATGTGGGAACTAGAACTACACATGATTTGCAAGATGCAGGTGCATCACAGAATCGAAGTGGTGAAAGGGTATTGTCATCTATTATGTTATCTATTCCTTTCCTAATAATTTTTAGCATTTTGCTTTCCTATCTGGCAGCTACTGATAATTTTCTTAGATTATCCGTTATAGTGAAAAGATTTTTTTTTCCTTGTAGGTAATTAACTAGTTCAGAACTCATCACTCTGCCTGCAATTTAGGATTAGTTTCTCCCAATGGACATAATTTTGCACTTATCAAGACAGAATTTCATCTGCTAATTGCAGTATCCTTTTAATACCCCTTTAAAGTGTCAGTAGGCAAAACAGTACCTACAGGATACTCTTAAGAAATGCTGTTCTATACCAACCAAGGTGATAAACACTACAGAGAAAAAGGACTCCAAGTGTTGGAACTAGATTTTCCAGAAAGCTATGGCAAGATTTTTTTTTGTGCATAGTTATTCTCAGAGAAAACCTTATATAAGTTACAGTGATTTATACTGACAAAAGAAAGTGATGTTCCACTTTGTCTATATAGCTATTATCTCAAGATATTAAAAAATAAGTTCTTTATTACCCAATCCTCTTTCTACTTTAACAATCTAAAAATTAGCAGACAGCCCTCTCATATTAATGAGCAATATTACATTTCTTTGACTTGAGAGGTATGGTTACTTTGGGCCATACTTCTCTGACACTAATGCCTGAGTTCAAAGACATGAATAAATACAGATTAGAATGGAAATACGCAAGGGATCATATATGTCTGAATCTTTTGCTCAGGTAAAATAGAAAGGAGATTAATTTCTCCCCCAAAACTTTGGGTAATCCATTATTAATCTAACATATCATGCCTAAGAACTGTGTTGCTACTAATACATGTGAATATACTTACGTAAAAATATTTCAAATGCAATTTTAAATATATATAAAAGAAAGTTGTTTCAACTACTTGTGATTACTTTGCCATTCTTGCAGAAGCAGTTATTTATTTTCTTTTTCCAGATTGGAGTGCATCATCAAGTCATGCTTAAAGTCTAGATCAACCCAGAGCAACACTCAAGCCTGTAGCTTAGTAAATATGATGGTATTTGCTGAGAAGACTACATATTTCCAAGACAGTGGCCTAGGAATCTTTCAAACCTAATTTCCTGTTTTTGTTTGAAAAGCAAGAGATCAAACCAGGTGTATTGAAAGAGGATAAAATATGCATGAAGTAAGTTTTTATTTGAGATCCTAGAGTAGCGTATTACAGGCAGTTATATTTCTCTTTCATTGTAATTATTTTTTTTTTTTTTTACTGATCTGTACTCACTGACACTGTTCCAGGTCCCAGAAGTGTTGCTGCTTTGTTAAACAACAAGCAACCCGACAGCTGAAGGGGAGGCGTAACATGTGGGTCGAAAAATAACACTTACTCACAGATTCTCACATTTTTTTCCCAAACACATATCTCTGGCCCAGAATTTTTTCCCTGCTTCTCGCAATGCATTAAGTGTTTTAAAATAATATGTTGGATGTGCCTCATCCTGTAATAAGACGTAAAAGACGAAGACATCACGGACATAAGGTGCATGGCAAAGTACCATTTGATCATGAGTGTAGGAAGAATACATGTATCTTGTTGCACTTTTTGAGTAAAAGGTATTAAATGTGCATTTGTTGCCTTGACTGTCCGCCATGTGTGGTGCACTGTGTTGGTTTTTCTATCGTGTTTCCTCCATTTTGCTTTCCTACAAAAGCTCTGGCTGCAGCCCAGGTGATGCTAAATAAGCCTGTTCCTTGCTGCAGTACTCAGCATAAGGTGCACGCCAAAGGTGGAGAAGAAAACGTAGCAGGCATGCTCTATAGGCTGGCAATACTCAGCTGGTGGCAGCCTGTTGGGGTAATTCTCAACTTGTTGCCAGAATTGCCTCCAGGCTTTGCTGTGATCCACATTTGGGACTTGGCCCAGGAACAGAGTCAGGATGCTGTGAAGTTTGTCTTTGATGCCTGTTATCAGCTGTGCCCACTGCAATTCAGGCACAACAGAAAGTAAGGGCCAACAGCTTTCCCACTTCTAGGCAAGTACCTGGTCAGCTTTCCAGATATTTTTCTGGCCTTTCCCTGATGGAACTGTGCTGGCCTGACACTTGCATTTCTCTCCACATTGTAGCTTTCAAGGAGACCCTTTTTTCTGTGATTGTCTAAAATAAAGCAGTTGTGAGATTTGTAAGCAGCGATGTTTTCAGTTGGGGAATTTCCATGCCCTCCCCCCTCAAAGAAATAGCACACGGAGTGCTCAGGTGCTCAGAGCTGACAACAGACAAGGTGAGAGCTCTCACAAGGGGCACTTTGGAGTAAGCTTCTGTAAGCCTCCTCAGCAACTCCAAGGTGTTGAGTTCCCTGCGTTAAGATTAGCTGATTGTGAGTTTACTGTGTTTTCTTTCCAGCCTTTTTTCTTATATGGGAGACTATTGCCCTTCCCTACTTTAAAATACTTTAGAATGAAGGGGTTTAGCTTCAAATTGCTTAACTACTAAACTAAAGGACTGTGAGTGAAAGTTCTCATCAAGGACACAAAACATGTCTAACCATGTCTTACTCGATATCTCCCAGTTCTACTCTGCTTAGTCTATGCTTAGGCACGGGTAGGGAAATCCAGACTTGATACCACTTTTTTCCTAGGTTAAATCCTCAGAGAGCTGCAGATTAGCTATTTTCTGCTATGAATCAGACAGTGGCATTACAATTAACTCTTGAGATGTAAAAACGACGACATAGGTTCACTATGTGACCATGCTGTCAAACCTTCATTGTTTCTCTGGGAACAGAGGGAATGTTTACAACAATGTGGCTCTGCCATTTCATGTTTGTGATTAGCAGTCTATAGGTGCCCAGATTTGAGCTATGTATCCTACAGTCTCTTACAGTTAATGTAAAGAAAAAAAAAAGTACTTCCAGGGCATAATTATTCTTCTCCTAAAGTGTGTCTTTCTAAAACAGATCAAGTGAATGGTGCTGTAAGAGTACCATAAAGGCCTACGCTAAATATCTCATCTGCTGATACCTAAATAGCATAAATTTAAAATTAAGTGAGGTGAACTGAATTGCTTAAATTTCAATTAGCTTCCATATGACAGCATTTTTATGTAGGAGAGTGCTGACAAATCTGTTTGAAAGAATTAGCTAGAGAGGGCAAAAAGCTGGGTTGAATTCCAGGTTCAGACTCCTGACTATAAGGTCTCTGCAGAGAAGATATATATATGTGAGCTATGCATCCTTACATTTAAGAGGGATCTAATTAATACAGTTAGTGGAGCTGAAGCAACTTTTTTATCTGGGCAGATGAACGTATCTTCTTTAGGCTGAGCTGTGAGAGCTCTCTTTTCACTGTCCTTAATGTAAGCTTAGGCACCACAGTAATAAGTAACAGTGATATTTCGTTGCTTATAGTGATGTAAGTGGATGAATGACTGTGCCTTTTATATTTTTGCTCATACTCAAGCTTGGAACTGAGGACATAGGCGTTTGTATTTGTCTGTTCTCGGCTTAGTAAATAATGGCTCACTCATGCTAGGCCAAAAGGTGTTTCTAGATGATTATAACCAATTGAATATTTGGGTGCTGGAGAGGTATAAGGACTACACAATGCTTTTGCACCATTTTGTAACATATATATCTCTCCAGGAATTATTTTTCCTTGCCAAAGGAATTTATATACTTTTCTATGACTCACTGGATCTTCAGCTATGATACTGTCACAGTTTAGGCAAAACTGCTGTGTGAGAGTTAAAGAGCTGAATAGTGTAGATATAATCTAGGGAATTGATGGGGCATAAGGGGAACAATATTAGGTCCCAGCTGGAGACCTTCAAAAGTTTTTACAATAAACACACATCAGTGAGAAAGGAAAAAACTTGTGCTGGGAGAACATTTATTATTATTTCCACTATACTGCTCTTCCAGGAGTTGCAATAGCTCATGCTAACTCCTTATAGAAGAACTATATGGCTCATAAGTGCACAACCTTTGTGAATTTATAACTCAGTCAAGATCTATTGATCTTTACAGTGTCAGGACTGGATGACCTTAGAAATATATAAAAGCTTACAGCTTATGGAGTTCAGAGCACCTTCTGAAGTGAGTATTTGGCTTCTAAACTTTCTAAGCTTGAATTTGCATTTTTGGATATATTCTACTGTATATAGAACCTGAGACCTGATTGAGGCCTGGAAAAGCTTGAGAAATGGGTCCATGAGAACCTCATGAAATTCAACAAGGCCAAGTGCAAAGTCTTGCACCTGGGTCAGGCAAACCCTGGTATCAATACAGCTTGAGGGATGAATGAATTGCCCTGCTGAGCAGCCCTGCTACTGGTGGACTAAAACCTGGGTATGGGCTGACAATGTACGCTTGCAGCCCAGAGAAGCCAATTGTATCCTGGGCTGCATGGAAAGGAGTGTGGCCAGCAGGTTGAGGGAGGTGATTCTGCCCCTCTGCTCTGGTGATACCACACCTGGAGTACTGTGTCCAGCTCTGGAGTCCTCAGCACAGGAAGGACATGGACCTGTTGGAGTGGATCAAAAGGAGGACCACAAAAATGGTCAGAGGGATGGAACACCTCTCCTATGAGAAATGGCTGAGAGAGTTGGGGTTGTTCAGCCTGGGGAAGTGAAGGCTCCAGGAAGACCTTTTTGTGGCCTTCCAGTACCTAAAAGGGGGTTGTAAGAAAGATATAAATAGACTTTTTCTCAGGCTCATAGTGATACGACAAATGGTAATGGTTTTAAACCAAAAGAGAATTGATTTGGACTAGATGTAGGGAATCAATTTGTTATCATGAGGGTGGTGAGAGACTTGAACAGGTTACCCAGAGAGGTCATAGGTATCCCATCCCTGGAGATATTTAAGGTCAGGGGCTCTGAGCAACCTGATTCAGTTGAAAATGTCCTTGTTCATGGCAGGGATGTTTGTCTAGATGGGCTGCAGTATTTTCCATGTCTCTCAGTGATGCTTCTTGAAATCAAGTTGTCTCCTTACATGAAGTTTGAATACTTAACCATTAAGCCCACAATCTAGGTCATTCTTCTGAGTACATAGTACAGAGTCATCAATATCCATGATTTACCTGTGGATAAAACCATGCCTTCATGTGCGCCAATTCAAAGTCATGCTTTCTGGACCATATTTCTACAACCAGACTGGAAAACAAGTGTTACTGTGCTATAAAGATGCCACTTCCAGTTCAAGAATTTGCAAAAAAGTGCACCTCAAGCTAGAGTCTTTTGAGAAAAACAATGGCTCGGACAGAGAATGTGCAATACTTTGGAGTTTTTTCCTCTAAGTGATTTTTTTTCCATTTGAGACTTAGTTTTAGAGAGAGCTAACATTGTTGGGTTTTTTATAGTTTTATTTATACAGATATGAAAGTCTGGCAATGATGGCAGTGTAGAGTGAACTAATAATCACTTTTATCAGTTGTGATGTTTCATTTTGAACTGTAGTGCTAAAAGAGAATTAAGCTGAAATATTCCATTAAACATGGTTAAACCACACAGTTTTTTTAAATGGCATTAAAATTGTACTTGAGAAAGACTTCTTTCTGCTTATGAACTTTACTCATGACAGTTTAGTTTTAAGTTCAAAGCATTATGAAATGATTGCCTAGAAATACTTACCCTGTTCTGTGGCGAGTTTGGGTGATTACTCATCTTCTATTTTCTTTCAGACATTTGCTAAATGTTGAGAGACCAATTTGTCTAAACATTGTATAGGAGGCTAAAAATTGAACAGTTTATTTTTGTTATAGGATGTACTTTCATTTTTTAGAAAATGTAAATCATCTATGTTTTTCATGTATTACTCATTTTTTTGAAAGAGGTAATGAAGCTGCTGTAATAAAATAATTTTTGATTGCTTTACATTAAAATGTCTTTTTATGAATGACAAAATTCAGCTTGCAAAATTGAAATGAAGTCTAGAAATCCAATTAATCAGTTGGCATAATTTCACTGTCTTCAATAGAATTTTTTTGACTTACCATGATAGTCTGGTTCTAACTTTCATCAATAAAATTTGGGACAAAGTTGTGGTATTGATCTGACATAAAGAAAAAAGTATAAACCTTAGAGTTTCCCATCTAGAGAATATTGTAGATACGATATTAGAGCATAATTAGCTGTAGAGCCCTGAATAAGGAACCCATTTAAGAATGCACCCTATCCCCAAATAAATAATTGATAAAGCACTTTCAGTGAGATTAATACTAATATTCAAGAAGTCATGGTGAAAGGAAGGAAATGAGGTAAATGTGATTGTCAGTGTTCAAAAAAAGAGGAAGCTAAGAATGACAGTCATATCAGTTAAACTTGTTCTCTTGAAAATTCTGTAACAAATCATCAGTTATTTCAAGACATCTGAAAGATAACAAAGATAATGAAAAATCTGTCAAAAATTGATTTTTCAAAATCAAAATAATATTATTGCAGATTAACATGCTGGGTTTTGCAAATAAGGAAAAGGGAATGGAAAGCTTCTATTTTGAATTTAAGAAATTTTTAGACATTGTCTATGATTACATTCTCCTAAGGAAGCATGCTTTTGTCCTCCATACTGGATACAAGTGAAATAGATTAGAAACATTAAATGGGAGTGTAATTTGTAATGGATCTAAATAAAATGGAAACGTATATTGAGGTTGTTTTGAAATGAATTTTTTCCAGACTCATATCTATTCAAAATTTTACTAATGGTTGGATGGTAGAATATGGAGAGTGCTTATTACACTTGTGAAGGTAGAAGCCTGGGTATTATCTGTGGTATACTGGAGGACAAGATTAGAATCCACATCATTTTAATGCTGGAGAAGAGGCCTCAAAAACAGAGTGCAGTTCTGGAGAGATGAGTAGGCAAAAATTAACAGAGAATAATTAATCAGAGAAAGAATATCAAAGCACTGAGGAAATTGCCTGGAGAACTGTGGCATCTCCTCCATTCAATGACTTAAGAGCCTGCAGAACAAATATCTATCAGGGATACCATTTCTAGAAGTAGAGAAATGCTCAACAGGCTTATGTGTGGTACCAAACCAAGCGAAGCAGTTTATAAAGTTGTGGGCAGGACTGCAATTCAGGGTGATCTCTAAAGGCTGGAGAATGGACCAGCCTGGAGAATGGAATTTCATGAAGGTCAACCCAGGCAAGTGCAGTCCTGCACCTGAGAAGCTGGGGAATAGAATTATTTTGTAAAAAATTACCTGAGGATCCTAGTGGATAGAAGTTTGAGATAAATCAGTGCTGTGCCTTTGCAGCAAAGAGGCCCACCTCATACTGAGCAACAAGAGTGTAGGCAGCAAGTCAATGCCAGTGATTATTACTTGAAACACTCTTGAAACTACATTTCTTTCCAGTTTTGAGCTTTCCAGTACAAGAAAGACATTGACATACTGAGGTCACTAAGCCAGTGAGGGGACCTCAGCACTTGTAGTACAAGGAGGGACTGTGAGAGCTGGATCTGTTCAGCCTTCAGAAGAACAGGCCAGGGGAGACCTTACTATTGATTGTAACTTCCTCATGGCAAGGAACAGACAATATGGGGGCAGACTCTTTTCAGAGATGTACAGCAGGGGCACGCACACAAATTGGAACACTGAAAAATCTTATTAGAAAGAAGTAAAATTTCTTATTGTGGAGTGATCAAACAGTGGAGAAGGCTGTACAGAAGGGTTATGGATTGTCCATCTATGGAGATACTCAAAACTTCCCTGAACATGGTCCTGAGCCCCCTGCTTAATTTGCCTTGCTTTCAGCAGGAGTGGGATGGCCTCTATAGTCCCTTCCAATATAATATGCTTTATGCCTATGTGATTCTATAGGGTAGAAATACAAAATTGCATACAAAGTATATTCTCAAACTTGTGCCAAACTGAGAAAACCACTTTTTTTATTTCAAAAAAGGCTGAGTTTGTTCCTTAGTTATATAGACATTTTAAGAACCTGTCCACAGTGGAGAAATTGGTAGGTGATATCTTAGCCACATGTTAACTTACTGGATCAATTACCCATTGGGTATGGCCACACAGCTATGCTTTAGGGTCATCAGCAACATCAAGGGTCATCTGAAGCATCTGAAAGGTCAGACATGCATGCAAGATACAGCACAGCTGATCAGCAATTACAACTTTCTGCATGTCAACAACTTGTGTGTGTGTTCAGCTTATAGTGAACACACCGAGGAATTAATGAACTGAAAGTACCCACCATTTTCTGGGGCTAAGTGTTTACCCTGACAGTGGCAGTAATTAGTTTCTGGCTAGCTAGCATGGCAAATTAAATCTCAAAATTCTTTCTGGAGTTCTCCCTGATTTCCCAGTAATTCCTCAGATCATCTGTTATCTAAATTATCATTTTGTACCTACTTTTTGTCTTGCTTCATCTGAGTTCTTTAGGGTAGATATTGGACTGATTAAGTTGAATATTATTTGAATTATGAAAGGAAAAAAACTAGTTCAAGGTGTTTAAGCATGTGTTTATAAAGTACCATGTAAAAGCATGTAAATAGCTGTGATTAACACTAATAATATCACTGTTGTCATGGTTAATAATAAATGTAACCAATACCAATATATAATTTGTCACTAGCATATTAGTTGTTCAATGAGGGTGGTTTTGATAATAATAAGCACTGCCACCAAATAATATTCTTCTCGACTATAGTGGAGACATTCTAGTAATTTTTCTATCTCATAATTTACCTGTTGTAGGTAATATATTAAATGGTTCAGTGGTTCAGTAAATATTAATGTACCTCAAGCGACTCCTTTATTGAGAGGAATAATTGCTGCTTACTTCCATTTGTCAATCATTTTGCAATGCAGCATGGAAATGTACATATCAGATTGCATATGTTGAAAAGGGGCCCACTGAGACCTGAGATTTTATTTTCTAGTGCTTTAATGGTTTAGCTCTGTAAGATATTTTTTAAAAAATTATATGGTATTTTCTTAAGAAATCTAGAGTCACAAGAGTGACTGATTATGATCTAAAAGGTGGTAAATGACTACATTCATTTTATTGTGTCAAAAATAGTTGGAGCTGAGAAAGTATTAGAGAGAAGTCTTACACATCTTTTATGTTACATTTCTCAGAGTTTGTAGCTACAATCAGTTTGTGGTTACCATGGAAAGCAGGCTCCTGTGCTAGATCTTTTAAGCCACTTAAGCCATTTTAAGATACTTTCAAGCCACTTAGTGCAGCTATTTTTATGACAAACCTTTGGACAGACACCCTAGAAATCAGCCAACAGCTGTACCTGAGTGGGACATAGTGTGAGGAGTATGGAAAATATTCTAGTTCAGAATAGCTCATGGGCTTATGCATTGGGCTTTCCTTCGGGTGGGATGGAGCTATGGATATGAATCTTCTCAAAGAGAAGGTGGTTAAATCTCTAGCTCCTTCAAGTGATGTGTGCACTTTTGGCACTGTTTTAAAATGAAGTAGTGGGCCACCATGTCATTAGTGTGGTGCAAATCATGCAAAAAAATTTTCATGACTAGTTTGGAGGCAAATGCAGTGTTTAAATCCTCCTAAAGTACAGGCCTGAGATAGCTGTTCAGAACCTCAGCTGTATCTAGAAATTTGTAAGTAATAAGACTTTGCACACCTAGGAAGCATTAATATTAACCAGCCGAGATCTTGTCAGGAATAGAACTTTGAATTCTACCTTTGTTTCATGAGTTTCTTTTCACAGCTAGTCTCCAGAGTTGTGGCTCAACTACTGATGCTATTAATTATGGTGAGTTAATTAATTAAATAAAACTAGCCTAAATGTATTTGTAATATATTAAACCAAAATTGTTTTTATTTTCTTCCTTATTAAATATTTGTTAAAAATTAAAATAAAACCTCCTCATATAACAAAGCCAGTGAAATTTAATATTTTTTGAGATGGTCCTACCTAGTTGCTTAAGTTACTGTTTCATGATGTTTGGTTTGTTGTGAAGTCCTAGCTTCCTACTTTAAATATATTACAGTATAAAGTTGTTTTAATTAATTAGTTGTTTTAATTAATACATCATATTTTATAAATAAATATAAAAGGCTAAAATTTATTTTGAAATTCTTAGTGAAGGAACAGAATAATCCTGTGGAAGAGGACTTTAAAAATTTTAAAGTCCAGCTCCACTCCAAAGACAAGTTAAAGTCAAATATCCTGGAAGTCCCTGAATTGGGGGTTAGCAGAATAAAGACAGTATTTCTTTTTCTCTGAGCTTGCCTTCCTTTGTGTTCTTAAGAAACAAACAAGCAAAAAAAAACCCCCACAAACTCTTTTGTAAGACTTTGAACCTTTTATTTTTGGGCAAGAAAAAGGGAGGCTTACACCTCCAGAGACTTAAGAATGATGGACAGTAACTCGTAGCTACACTTAAACACTAATTAGATATTCACTCTGCTTTATTTTGAATGTTTGTGTCAACCCTGAAATCTCAATTTGCTACGGTAAGTAGATAGACTTTCTGCATAAATAAGGCTATATTAAGACAGTTTATGTGGATAACAATTTGTTTGTAGACTTGATTCATGATCACTTCCAATTTAATTAATTTATTTTTATGTGAATGATAGGAAAGTCATACAACTGCACCCCTGCAGCATGTACCTGGGGGCCTTCTGTTGAAGAGCTTTTCAATAACAGAGGTAAGTTAATGACGGGCAGATGGAATTTACATAATAAGTGGTGTTTTTATGTACATGTGCAAAAAGAACTCCTTTTTTATTGTAATATGACACACAAACATTGCCAAAGGGAAGAAATCTGTTATTGCTTTGTATCCTCATTCTTATACATGGTAATCGTTGTATGAACAAACATATGCACAAAAAAAATCCTGTATCTTGGATTATAAGCAGTAATTATCTCTGGTTAATATATCTGTCAAAATGTTAGTAACCATCTGATAGGGAATGCTTGTGCTATCTTGCATTCATTCAGGCTTTCAGTAATTTTTTTGAATACTTAAGAAAATTCAGTAGAGCTCAGCTGTGACTGAAATATTTGAGAGTACTACAGAATCTGCTTGATTATATTAGTCAGTACTGCACCAGAAATTTGCAATTTATGCACTGCAAATGTGCTTCTAAACTGAAGCAGTCCATGGCTTGTACTCTACTGTACTAAAAATTATTTTGTATTTACGTTTTTGTTTTCCCACTGTAATAAATATCATGTAATAAGGATAATTACTTTCATTCTGGGAACAGTGTTATGAACTTGATACTGCAAATCTCGACAAGAGGCAGAGGATAGAACTTTGCTCTGAAGCTTTGGTTTGCCAGGCTGTCTGGGGGCATGTTCTGCTGATATCCAGAGAATCTCCAAAAAGATGTGTTATGAAGCAGGCAGCTGCAGTTTTTAAGGTTAAGATTCCCAGCGGAATTTGTGGTAGTGCATTGGGTTTGCATAGCCAGGTTTTTGGGGCTACAGGGGTGGCTTCTGCGAGGAGCTGCCAGCATCTTCCCCCAAGTCTGGTAGAGCCAATGTCAGCCACTTCCAGGATAGATCTGCCACTGGCCAAAGCCAAACCAATCAGGAATGATAGTAACACCTCTGTGATAACGTATTTAAGAAGGGAAAAATTTATTGTGCAGATGAAAATTGCAGAGAAGAGCAGAGTAAGAACATGTGAACAACAAGGTGGACACCAAGGTGTTATAGATTATTAGAGATACTCAAAATAATCAAATTATAATTAAAAAATATTTATTAGTATACAATTAAAAAATAGAAAGAATATATTTATTAGTACATAATAGAAAATAAACCAGTATACATTTCAGACGCCCATCGGGGACCCCCAGGTCCCACGAACGGAATGTCTTCCTAGATTAAAATATCTTGTGGTAGTACTTTACCAAATTTAGTATGTCCAATTTTTCTCTTGTCCTTTTTAATCTGTAGATTCCTGTCTCAGGTACTTTTGTCCTGGTTGTTCTGAATGGGAAGTCTGCCACCAGAGCTGTCAGTTTTCTGACAGGATGCATCGTTCTGGGACACAGGTACTCCGACCCAGAACCACTGGACAGAATTCCTGGACGGAGTTTCAAAGGAAACCTGCAGAAATAAAAAGTGCAAGAAATATTAATTACAGCGCTGGGCTTCCAACGCTGGGTGCATCTCTGAGTTACATAGTATCCCAGAAAAGCACACCGGCTGTTTAAAAACTCCTCTTTTTATACCTTTTTCGGTTATATAAGCTGTTACATATTAATTTAAGTTGTTACATATTAATTTACTGTAAAGGTAATCTTTCTCTGGTCTAGACAGGGTTTTGTTGATTGCGACATTCCTTCTCCAGGCTGGTATCTTGAGGGATATCTTTTCTCGTAAGTGTCTTTTCATTCCTTCTTTCCTTATCAACAGCTGTCTGATTCTTTTGGCCCTTCGTTAGCATGTCAAAAGAGTGTCGACTGAGGGTAGAGGCTGTCTCTCTCTGCAGGATTAAATCTGTCTCTTTTAAGTTGTTAAAGGAATGGTTTTCATGTAACTATAACCAGTTATTCATATTTTTATGGACAAAGTTTTAATTCAACCCATTACAAAGGTCAATGCAGAAGGAGGTGGGAAGGGGAAGGAAGTGCTTCAGATGTAGGAGCTGAGGCCCCTGCAGCCCATGGTGAAGACCATGTGCCCCTGCAGCCCATGGAGGACCATTGGGGTGCAGAGACCCACCTACAGCCCATGGAGAAGCCCCTGGAGAAGCCCATGCTGGAGCAGGTGGATGCCCAAAGGATGCTGTGACCCTGTGGGAGGCCCATGCTGGAGCAGGGTCCTGGCAGGGATGTGCTGACTCATGGAGAGAGGAGCCCATGCTGAAGTAGATTTTCCTGGTAGGACTTGTGGCCCTGTGGGGGATTCACACTGAAGCAGCCTGTGCCTGAAGGACAGACCCCATGGAAAAATAACCCATGTTGCAGCAGTTTGTGAAGAACTGTTGCCTGTGAGATGGACTCATGCTGGAGAAGTTTGTGAAGGACTGTCTCCTGTGGGAGGGATCCCACAGGGAGCAGGAGAAGGACTCCTCTCCCTAAGCAGCAGCAGAAACAACCTCTGATGAACTGACCATAACTCGCGTTCTCTGTCTCCCTGTGCCGCTGGAGGAGGAGGAGATAGAGCTTGGGAAGGAGGGAGGGATGAGGGAAAGGTGTTTTTAAGATTTATTTTACTTCTCTATCTCCTGCTCTGATTCTGTTAATAATAGATTTTATTAATATCCCCACATTGAGTCCGTATTGCCTGTGATGGTGATCAGTGAGTGATCTCCCATTGTCCTTTTCTCAACCCGTGAGTCCTTTGTTATATTTTTTCTCCTCTGTCAACTTGCAGAGGGGAGTGACAGCATGGCTTTAGTGGGTATCTGTCGTCCAGCTGGGGTCAGCCCACTACAGGTAGCAAAACCTAGCTTTTATATACATTCCACCCCTGCCTGACAAGTTCTCAGGAAGGACATGCACAAACATGGGAGCTTCACTTCAACCAATGAGACAGTCCCTAATTAGCCACAGGAAAGCAGAGAGGAAATGCTTGTGGTTGAAATAATTTTTCCTATTTCCAAGAAACTAAAAACATTTTCTGAGACTGACAGAGTAGCCCATGTCCAACTGGCACCTATCACTTTTAATCTCTCTTAAAGGGAGGCTAGAGAATTGAGGACAGTTCCAAGGTACGATCATAAAATGTCCTTGGGAGGAGTGCCTATCCTTTTTTATCATGAGTTCAGTGACTACAGTGCACACTTGACAAGGGGAAAAAGTGTGCTTGATACCTGTTACTATGTAAGTAGTTCTCAGAGTGCTCCAAATGTAGACTTTGGTTATCTGAAGGAATGCAATGGCAAAAGCCTTCAGCTTATGTTGTTAACTGATCCAGGACCTTGAAGATCTCCCAGTTTTTGCATTCTGAAAAAAAGTAAACACCTCTGGGGTTAATGTGTCACTGCTGAAACAGGAAAAGTATTAGGCACATTAGCCATAGAAAGACTTCTATAGATGTAAAATGTGGACAGTTTCTCTGGGGGTTTTTGTTTGTTTGTTATTGTTACCTTTTATTCCATCTATTTTATTCCATCTATTCTACGCGTGTAGCTCAGACTACAGGAGGGATTAGGAAGGGAGAAAAAGGTAATTCATCTTGTAATAGTCCTTATGTTCAGAAAGCATTTGGGGATCATACAAGAAGAAGTAATAAAAATATTCAGCTCAGATTTACTCACTCCATATATCTGAAAATGTCTGGTTTACAGTGTGCACACCTAGAAGCTGCAGTGTACTGAACATTATCGTGCAGTCTCAGTAAATCAGAACAGAGATTTGAAGCCAGCTTTTCGGTTTCAATTACTGATTTTCACTGTTTTTAAAGAATTCTGAGATTCTCCAAATTAAGGTGCAGAACTGTGAATCTTGATTATAATTCATTCTGTTTCTTGCACAGTTCCTGAAAGGATTGAAACTGATGGCATATACGAGTTCATTGATTTTCACAGTGTGAAAAGTGCATGCTAAAGCTAAGTTTCCTAGCCTTCATATTCTTTATGGTGTTTTGGACTACTACTAGTAGAAAGGGGAAGGTTATCCCCTATGAAATAGAAAAAGCCTTTCAGCAGTCTAGGACTCAGCTTTCCTGCTCTAAACCCTCAGAAATTGTGTTACATCCAATTGGTTCAGTTGGTTCCTATCTTCTGAAAGTAGTCAGTAGTTCTTACTGTAATTAACTGTATCAGTGAAGGAATCCCAGGTAATGTTCCTATACACTTAAATCTCTACTGCTTATACTGTTAATTGTACCAGTTTCCAGTATTCAAAAAAACCTGGGGCCATTTGATGGTCTGTTTGCTGAGGTCATCTTATTTTCAAGGGTTTAGACATATAATATATGATGCAGGCTGTTCTGTATTAGTTACTTGGACATCAGAGAGCAGTCCTGTAGGCAATGGCCTCAGTGAACACAGTTGCTTAATTCAGGGGCTTAAGAGAAAAACCTGGGAGAAGAGATACTGCACTGGATTTCTTTCAATGTGACAAGCTCTAGGAAGACTACCTGTTCAGCATGTGATCTACCAGTTGTCATGTTAGTTGACTCTTTGTTTCTTTACAGCTTAATTATTTTTGCTTTATTGTATGTAAAACAGTTATTAGAGATAATTCCCAGTCTCTCATGAAAAGCTGAGTGAAGCTGCAAGTTAACAAAAGCCTTTTCTTTTTACATTATCTTTTAATCTGCTGTATAAATGCCACAAGCAGGATCCACTTTAACTACCAGGAAGACCAGGAAGACATCACCAGGTGATGTGATATACAGCTACAAGCACCAGTAGCAGATATTGATTGATCACAGAATGACCCTCATTACGGAGACCCAGCATGAGACCTATAACAGAAGAACATGGGAACAAAGTCATATGGCAAAAATTACAATAGTGAAAAAAAACAAAGCTGATATCTTTGCCTATTGCTGTGACTAGTTGTGCTCATATAATATTGCATTAAATGCAAGAATTAATTATGATTCTCAATGTTGATTTTGTTTTTTGACAAAAGCAATAGCAAGTCCTCTAAATGTTTCTTGGCTTTATCCAGGATAAAGCTGACTGACAGTCAGAAATTGCTTCTGCATAAATGTTGATTTTATTCTGGGAAGACTCATTAGCAACACTCCAACACTGTACAATCAGGTTAATCTCTGTGACTCAAATATTCTAGATGTATTTTCCATTGGAACTGCTTTTGCTTTCATGATAATATAAGCAGAAAATTTTATTGTCTTGCTATATTTAAAACCAGATGGTTGGTCCACTTAACCCCAGGCAAACATTGCAATTTCTCCTTTGTCAGACAGATTTTTGGTATTTCGTTGCTGACTGAAGCACCAGGGTTTAGAATCATTGCTAAGTTACATAGCACCACAATTCTTCTACAAGTCTTTTAATGTGTTTTGTACATTTATATATTATATCATAGAAACATATCCATTCTGCTGCTGACCGAAAAATAGGAACTGTAATCTAAAATACATGCATGAAACACTGAAAAAGACAAAGCTCTGATAAATAATTCCTTGTTTGCAGGCATATCCAAATTTGGAATCGTCAACACAGACTGACAAAATAAAGACATTATCTTTTGAATCAGAAATTATGATCAGTTTAGTTGAGCCTAGTAGTGGAACAATTCCAATTTGTTTGTTTCCAAGATGTATAAATATTTGCAGCTCTTTTTATAATTGTCATTAAACTTTTCTCTGATTTTTTCTGCCAGGGGAGTTATATCAGTATGACACAGAGATTATACTGGATGATCACTTTGAGGCTAATGCTAGTTCACAACAAAATACCTGCTGACCAGAACTTTAGATAGAGAGCTTTCCATATCTAAGATCTGTTATAAGATTTCCATCTGTAATCACAGTTTTCCGATATCTTCCGTACTACAAAATCCATCTGGGTCTCTGTGTAAATCTTAGAAAGCAATTAGGTGGACACCTTTTACTTCTATTCTACAGAACACAATAATTTTACTTGAAATTGCATCTCATTCTGACGCTTTGGAAATGTTTGTTTTTATTTTTTTTCCTGATCAGTGAGTTCTCTGTTTTCTCCATGGCACTTACAAGTCCTCATTTTCTTCTGTGTTTGCTTTTTCACTGAGGATCCTATGAGATCTTTCAGTGTCATCCACCTATCTAGCCAAAGGCAACAGTCAGCAGCTCAGAGCTGCTTCTCAGTAATCAACACTTGTGTTTTCCAAACTAGGGGACTATTACTGCTAATAGAGACAGTCAGCAAAAGCCAAACTCTGCAAAATATAAAGTGGAAACTTGTTTCAAGTCTAGTAAAAGAACCCAAGAAACACCCCAGAAAGACAAAAAACCCCAGCCAATCAAAGAAAAAAAAAACCAAACCCAAACAAAACAGCAAAAACCCCTCCCACAAAAAAATCCCAAGTGCTCTGAAATTTGTGGCTACTACATATGCAACAGAAACCTAATAAAGTATGCTCCAGTTATTGCTGTAAGCTCAGAATCACCATGAGTGCTCTTAGTTGTGAATAAGAGTAGCAAACTTCATAAAAACTCTTTGCCAGCTAGTCAAATTGTATTAGAGCTGGAACAGCCTATGTGACTGGACTGACCTTCGACAAAATAAAATGTAACCCTTTTAAAATAACTATTTAAAATCACCTTTTTAATCACTCTATAGAAATGAAGCAGTGATATCTACAGTCCCTGACAAAATGAGCTCTCTTAGTGAATACAGTGCCTTGTCATTGACTATACTCCATGTACACTAATATGCACTTTGGTACTAGAGAGTATAATGCTCAAAATCTTGTTATGGAAATAAAAACCCCCACCTTATACATAATCTAATTTATCATTAATGTAGTTGAAACCTTTGCAGTTACATCAATGAATTATTATTAGTCCAGATGTAACTCTTAAAAAAAGTAAAGAAAAGAAAGAGTAATATAGACAGAAAAGAGTTAAAATGTTTACAAACAGGTCCCTTTTTTGTAGCATCATAGATTCATACATAGTTGCAAATCATGGAATGGCTGAGGTAGTAAAGAATCCCTGAAAATCACGTAGTCCAACTGACCTGCTAGAAGCAGGAAAAACTACAGTAGGTTTCTCAGGGCCATTCCTGCTGAGTTTTACATATCTCCAAGGATGGACACCACAGCCTCCCTGTGCAACCTGTGTCTCCCTTATGGTGAAGAAATTTTCTCTTATGTTTAATTGCAATTTACTATATTTCAATTCATGCCTATTGTCTCTTGTCCTGTACATGGGCACCATTGGCTGTCTTCTTTACTGCCTTACAAGGTATTTGTACACACTGGTAGGATCCTCCGGAGCCTTTGCCAGCTGAACAGTTTCAGCTCTCTCAGCCTTTCCTGACAGGAGAGATGCTTCAGAAGCTCCATCATCTTCATGCTCCTTTGACAAACTCAGTCCTGTCTCCTGGTCCATGTGCCTCTTTTAATGAGGAGCCCAGAACTGGACCCAGCACTTTAGATATGGTGTCAGCAAGATGTTTTTTTGTTGCTATTTTCTTATTTGTTTCTATAATGCTGGTGTGGTCATCCTTCCAATACTATTCTGGGTTCTAAGATGAATGATTTAATTCTGGTATGTGTGTGGAGTGTACAGTCTATTGTCAACAGTGTGATCATAGTGATAGTTTTTCTTACATGCTCTAGGAGTGATTTGGGATCTTATCTTGTTTATTTACTTGCTACCCAGCACTACACCTTGGTCTTTTGTCTCTGGTCTGCAATTTTACATTATATTTTAATTAACTCTAGATGGCATTTTTATCTTTGTTCATTGGTTTTTCTTATTTTTTACCCCTAAAACTACTTTTACTGAGCTTCATGTCTGCAAGTTGGTTTTAGCTTTCAGTTTCTAGATTTCCAGTGCCAGCCTGTGTCCATTTTCTTGTCATCCTGGTCCCATAATCCCTTTACAGCACATCACGTGTCCTCCATTCAAGGCCCCTGACGCTGTACCAGGCCCATATTCCTCCACATTCCATCATTATCTCAGTGGCATGAATGTTTCACTCTGCAGAGAATAATTACTTGTTATAACTGTCTTTATAAAATTATGGTTATACCTTACAGAGATTAACAAAAGGAAAATGAATTAGGCTTACCCACCTCTTCATTAGAAAACGAATATGGTATACCTAAACAAGCCAGAACAAAGTGACAAAAGGGTCAAAACACTTTCAGGCAAAGCAAGCCTGACAAACTTCAGCCCTAAGGAGCAGCAAACCCAGTATAGAGCCTGTGTTTTTAGTACTGCTGGCAATAGCAAGAATATATATATGAATTCCACTTTGGAGGATCCAGAATGAATTTCTGGATCATGGTAGAAGGTTCTAACAGTTGCAAAAAAATCTGAAAAGTGGGAAAAACAATATACATTTGAGTGCATGATTTTTCCCCAGTATCAAATAAAAGTTTGCAGTGTGTTCTAAAGTGCAGGCTTGCTGAAAGTGTGAAGAAGTTGTTACTGTAATATTTAGCGAGCAATCATCCACAATTGAAAGCTTAAACTTATTTTTTTTTTCTTTCAAGGAAGAACTTGAAGGACTGAAAAATCAACAAGTCTTGATTAATCAAGTAGGCAATGTCAACAGGAAAGCCTTTTAGGCACTGTATTTGATATATGTATGAATCATGAGCAGCAAAAGTACATACAATTGCAGAAAATGTACAAAAGCTGTTGTTTTGAAAGTTATACAGCCTGAAGCAGCTATCCCAGCAGGGCCTTTGTCAAATAAGGGTGTTCTGCAATGAATTAATTACTTGGCTAAGTATGCCAACATATTCATAGGGGTGGTCCTTGGTGCAGCTGTTCCAGCACACTCAGTGTAAGAATTGCTAGAAACATCTCCAGAAGCAATCCAAGATTTAGATGCCTATACGATTTACATGATTCAACAGTGCTAGAGGAAGATAAAAGCACCTTGCCTACATGGGTAAAGCAAATAAAACCTAACAACTCTTGGCTTCACTCTCATGCAGTCTACAAAATTTTGCTCCTAAGATCATACTTTGAAATTGGTATTAGGATGGATGAAAGGTGGGGCTTCCACAAGGCTATCAGAGGATTTTTTTACTTAGTGGCATTGCTTCATGGTTAGTCTCTGATTTCTTCTTTTGTGAGCAACTTTTCTTTGCAATCAGCTGATGAGGCTGTCAGCAAAGAAGGTCTAATGAGATTCTTGGAACCAGGCTGTAGGTTTTTCTAATGACTAACATTTGTCCTTAGCAGGTGATCCTTTCAAAAATTCATTTTGTGAGCTGCACCTAATCTACCTTCTTGACAGCTCCAAGCACCTAAATGAGCAGAACTTTTCTTTCCTGAGGCTGAAACTGAACCTTTGTTTACATGTAACTTGATAAAAGCATTCATCAGAAACCTTAAAGGGACTATTTCCTAGGCATATAGAAAAAATTTATCTTGTTTAAGATCTTATTGGCAAAAGCCAAAAACACTGTCTGAGAATGTTACACGTCTGATACCAGTAGTAGAATTGCTTTTCTGATGGAATGGGAAAGAAGTTCTTATATGTTTATTTATCTGAGCTGCTACTGGCTGCGTTATGTGCATGGGTCATTTCAAAGTGAATAGTAAATGTTTCCTAAGACTGTGGTTCCTGGGTGAGTTTTTATTTCCCAAAAGCTCAGAAATGTTCCCTCTCACTGAATAAGAACCCAAGTTTATTTGTAAAAGCACTGGCAATTCTTGTATTTCTATCTTCTAAATTACCCTTCTTTTCCATCACAGAGCCAAAGAAACTAACTTGTTAATATTTTTTGGTCAAAAGTGAGCATAGATTAAATAATCCTGCAGATTTATCACTGTGTAGAATATATTTTACAGAAAGATTTACCCATCACCACATTCTTATAGTGTTCTGAAGCGTTTTTCCTTTAAAAAGATTTTTCTACCTCCAAAAGGCTATGCTATGTCTTCTTGTTATTTCCAATATTATAAGAATACCAAGAGAATTCCAATAAAATATTGTCTCCTCTACAAATAGAAAATTCCATTTCAAAAAACTCGAGAACTCTTGTTCTACCATGGCTACAGTCAGCTTTATCTTCTACTAGAGCTAATTTTGCATTTGGAGGGCACTGTCTCAGTCTGTACAAGTATACAGAAAGAAAATTTGACAAGGAATGAAACTCCAGACTCTGACACAGCTGTATTGAATGCCTCTTCTGTTCTGCCAGACTATCTTGCTTTTTCTTCTGTGCCGTCTGAGAAGCCCAAATCTAATTAAACAGCAGAGAAATATGAGACATGCAATTGATCTGTGAGAGGAGAAAAGGGAATAAATTAGCATTGAAAAGTTTAAACTAAAGAGTAATTTCACTGTATTTATCAGATTGGCATTTGAAGCAATCCATTTGTTTTGGAAGCCACCTTTACAGTTAGCCAAGAGGTAATCCACCATTTCCCCCACCATGCTTTTTCCTTTCAAAAGCAGAAATCAAATGCTCTTGATATGCCTTCTTGATACAAAAGCAAGAAAAGTTTTCCTAACATCCCATTTTCTTGTCCTAACCTTGTATCTAATATTCTTCCACAAGGCACACATCCTTGTCAAGACCTCTTTTATTCAGCTACATTTTATATAGTTTCTTTCCATGAAGTGCCACCTGGCCTCTTAAATTTGGCTTTGGCAGAGCATTTTAAATATTCAGATAAGGTGTACCTAACCCATTAAAAGGCCAAGTCTGAGTTTCATGATTCTTACTGAGAAGGGAAGAATGAGACTAGAAAGAGCTTGAACTGCCCTTCGTATTATCACATTGTCATATTCAAAGAATATTTAATGGTCTTATTCTGAGTGTAATCTGCGGCATTATCTTTACAGATCATAAAAGCAGGCGTACAGTGCACTTCATAGTCTAACTTTAAAGGGGATACTATTTCATATCTGCTTACTGAGTATCTGCTCTGACTCAAAGCACATGAACATACAAATAAGGACATAAATCCCGAGGAGAAAGAAATGCAACAGAAACTTGGCTGTAAATGAACAAAGTTCAGCAATCAGTAAAATATGCAATATTACTCAATGTTTGATGCCTCACTTTTAGACTCTCTAATCTCAGCGTGTTAAATGTCTCCAGAGCTTTTATTTGACTCACTCATGACATGATCAGAGATGTCATGGGATGCAGTTAGGCAGTGCAAATGAGCACTGGGTAGGGATGCTGTTAGGGCTCTGGTAAAACACACTTTTCAAAATGCTTGATAATATCCCCTTGTAGAGTCACAATCTCAGTGTCAAATATTCCAATTTTTTCAAAACTATGGAGCATGCTAAATTGCCTCCACCTTCCCTTGTATCTTTTAAAATAGGATCTCTTGTAAACCTCACAGGCTTTCTTCAGATGTTTATGTTATGAACACAGCAGGATCTTTTGGTGCCTCCAGTAAGCTTTGTGGGCATTGGTATTACACAACTTAAAAAAATGCAGACCTGGTTATTTTTTCAAGACTTCAGTGGTTCATAATTCATTTAGAGGTGGATGCAGAGTACAAATTATCATTCATATGGAGAAAACATGAAAAAATATATTATTTTTTTAGTTCTGCCCTTGAAAGGAAAAAAGGTTCTATTTTAGTGATATTCCGAGATAGGTTAGGCAAAAATCAGCTGGAAAATCAGGGAAAAGGCCTTTACTCTCTCCCTCTAAGGAAAGCAAGACACAAGGTATCTGCTGCAACTGTAAGAATGAGATATTAGCAAGGCTGAATTACATATGCAATTGGTGAATCGTGTTGGAAAGTAGTGCAGTCTATTATTGAGTATCATGTGGGCACTAGCCTTTGGAACCAAAGAGAAAAACAGATCTGAGGAAACGGACCTACAGTGCACATATAACTTTGATTTGGGTGATTTAGCTGAACACAACTATTCACTTCACATTCAGCTCCTAAAGAGTGTGAGACATCTTTCCTGAGAAATTCTATAATGTCTCATTTTAAGCCATATTTTAGTGTTTATGATTTTACTTTGAATGTATCTCAGTTGTTTTTTTCTTGTGATGATGTTGCAAAACTAGCAGTAGAATTAATACGGAGACAAAAAATGGTGGGTGTTATCAGATTGAAACTATAAATGTTTCTATTCAGAAAAAGGAAAATGTTATTTTTTCCGTTGATAATCTGTACTTATGTCAAAGTATTTAGGTGGGTGCATACAGAAGAGTAGGAGACCCTTGAGGTCCTATAGCTCTTCTTTCCACTGTAAGTGATGAATTGTTATTTCTGCTAATCTGAGTCTCTACTGGAAATCAGAGAATAAAAATATAAACCCTAAAATAATCCAATATGAACTACAAATTTTGATTAGACTCATGAAAATATAATGCATTTTAAAGAGAATGGGATAGCATTCTTCAGACTGTACTTCACACTCAACAAACACTTTTGATAGCTGGATATTTGTTATTGGGTTTTGATATGAATAAGCTCTTTGCTTACTCGTTGGCTGAATTCTCTGCATGTGTGTCCCACTACGCTTCCCTTGCTGAACTAACTGGCTCTTGTCCTCTTCTGGGGTGTAGTCTCTTTGTCTGCTATTTCTTCATAGAAATAAGAGCTTGTCTTAGTCCTACATATCAATCACTCTACATATTTTATAGCAAAGGAGAACAGACTTCTCCTGTGGGTTTACAGGCACTGACACTACTGGGGTTATATGGGTATGTGGAGATTTGCCTTGATAGTTTAGAGCATAAAGTAATGGCATGAAGCTGTACCAGGGGACATTTAGGTTGGATATTAGGAAAAGGTTCTTCACTCAGAATGTGCTTGGGCACAGGAATAGACTCTCCAGAGAAGGGCTCACAGCCTGACAGAGTTCAAGAAGGGTTTGGACAATGCTCTCAAGGCACACAGTGTGATTCTTGGGGCTGTCCTATGCAGGGTCAGGAGCTGGACTTCTATAGTCCTTTTGGGTCCCTTCCAACTGAGGACAATAACTCTTCCACAGAAAATTTAAAAATCTCTAACCTCTAAAATAAAGTGGATGATTTATCTTCAAGCAGTTGTTTTACTTATATTATTTCAGTGCTCTGCCACCCTTAACGTAAGGAAGTTCTTCCTCATGTTGAGGCTGAACTTCTTGTGGTTTAGTTTATGGCAATTACTCCTTGTCCCATCACTGAGTATCACTGAAAAGAGTCTGGAACCATCCTCTTGGCACCCACTCTTGAGATATTTCTATGCATCAATGCGATCCTCTCTCAGCCTTGTCTTTAGACTAAACAGGCCTTTCTCCCTCAGTCTCTCCTCATAAGACAGATGCTCCAGACCCCTAATCGTTTTTGTGGCCCTGTGCTGGACCCTCTCCAGTAGGTCCTTGTCTTGAACGGTGGGGACCAAAACTGGACACAAAACTTCAGGTATTGGCCCTCTGTAAGGCCAAGTAAAGGGGGAGGATCAACTCCCTAGATCTGCTGGCCACGTTCTTCCTGATGCATCCCAGGATACCATTGGCCCTTCTCGCCAGTGATGCCCCGTAGTCAACTTGTCATCCACCAAGACTCCCAGATCCTTCTCAACAGAGCTTCTCTCTAGTAGATCAGCCCCCAGTCTGTGCAGGTACTTTGGGTTACTCCTCTCCAGGTGCAGGACCCTACACTTTCCCTTGCTGAACCTTATTAGGTCTCACTCTGTCCAATTCTCCAGCCTATCAAGGTCCCACTGAATGGCAGCACAGCCTTCTGGTGTGTCAGATACTCCCTGCAGTTTTGTATCATCAGCAAACTTTCTGAGGGTACATTCTATCTCTTCATCCAGGTTGTTGATAAGCAAATTGAATAAGACTGGACCCAGTATTGATCTCTGGGGAATGCCACTGACTACAGGCCTCCTAGATTCTACTCTGCTGATCACAACCCTCTGAGCTCTGCTATTCAGCCAGTCCTTGATCCACCTCACTAACTGAACCCATGTTTCCTGAGCTTACCTAAGAGGCTGTTCTGGGACACAGTGTCAAAAGCCTTGATGAAGTTGAGGTAGACAACATCCACTGCTGTCCCTTTATCAATCTGTTCTGCCATGTCATCATAGAGGGCTATCACATTGGTCGAGCGTGATTTTCCCTAATGGTCTTCTTTTCTTCTTTTTTTCTTTTCTTCTTTTTTTCTTTTTTTCTTCTTTTCTCTTAGCTAGTGTCAGTGTGGGAATTTGAGATGAGCCTCTACAACTGACTCAAAAAAACTCAGACAGAAATGACTAGAAAAACATAGTTTTTAAGAGTTTTTAAATTTGTCTACAATTACAGATTATGAGGATGGAAAAGTAAATTTGCAGTACAGCAAATCTGCATTGAAAATGAAGAAAGTGATATGAAAATATGAAAGTAATATGAAAAAGTAAAATGAATAATTTTGGTGTTGGTTCCCCCCCTTCCATGCCATGTTGTATCTTTTGGGTTATTAAATGTCTTTTTTCTGTCCTATGTACTAAGTAAGTAATGATGACCTGTTTTATCTGGCTCATTGCACAGAATAAAAAACACAAACAAAACAAAAAGCCCCCCAACCAGCCAAACAAAAAAACTCAAAACCACAAAAAAGACATCACTAAAATACTATTTTTGGCATCTATTGCTTTTCATGTAATGAGTAACTTTGTTGAAATGAAATGCTTTCATTATGAACGCTTTACAGTCCTAGGATGTCTCTGCTTCATTATCTTGCGTAAGAAACACTGAGACCAAATAAATGTGATGAGACCAAATAAATGTGATGTGATGTGTGTGTCACTTTGCTCTAAAATTAAAGACTTCATTTCATATTTTAAAACATCCCCTTGCAAATGTTGTTAGTACTATTTTTCAGGATTTCATCAGGAAGTATAATTTAAAAAAAGGAAGTTATCCACTTTTGTTTCTTGTTTGCCTGTAAGAGAGGCTCACCATTTGCTAGGACAGTATGCTAAAATGGATCAGGATTTTTGTGAACAGTGAATAGACCAAATAGTTCTGAAAATCAGAAAGTCAAATGGGAAGCTCAGTCTAACAGATCAGGTTCTGAACAATCATTAGTTTAGGAGTGTGAACAATCACTGTTTTAGGAGTGTGGATCTAATGAGGAATACAACAATAACATCCCTTAATTAAATGGACTGCTTCTGAAAATTAGAGGTGAGACGTTAAAAGTAAATAGCATCCAGTTATGTAAATGTAATTTGCATACCTATTTCTTTTTCCCAGTACAATATAATGTCCTCCCTGGTTTAAGAATCATTAAACGCTTTTTTTTTTTCAGTTTGAAAATATTTTCTTTCTATGTATATTGATACTTTTAGGGCTAATTTTTCATTAATCTTAAAAAATCTGGAGGAAATCAGAGCCTCATTTTGATATGCATTACAAAACAATAATAATGCAGTCATAGAAAGGAATTTTCTCTTTCCACAGACTTTAGAGGAAAAGAATTAGAAAGAAGATTATTTTATTAAGGCAATTTTAGCATTTCTAATGCAAACCCACTTATCTCCCCTGCCCTTGCCATTATTGACATTACTTTTGTGTTGAAAAGAGGCATAAGTGGTTGCAGGAGCATAGTTGAAAAATATGTATATACAGAGAAAAATAATAAATGCAGGCAACATTTTTATAACTATATGATGCCATCTTTTGAGATGTTACCAGCCTTTGATCTATGCTTATTTTTTTTGGCAAAGGTAATAAGCTTTAATAAACTAGCTGATATAGCTTGAAAAACTGACACGTTTTCAAGCATGAAAATTTTCAGGATTTGAAGAAGAGCTTATGTGTCTCTTCTCCAACTGTGTCAATTGGTCTAATTAAAAAGGTCCTTCCTTCCTATAAACGTGGCATTATTTATATCATTATGACAGTTACCACAACATTACTAGATTGTTCCTCTAGCATGATAATAATTTCCTTCGAATATTCCAGGTTTGGCTAGGTATTGTACTGAATTTCCCAGTCATAGATACATTCTGTTTTCAAACTGTAGATTCAGTTTAGTAAGCCTGAAATGTCCACTATTGATTGAAACTATTGTATGAGAATATGGATTATGGTCCATCTTTAATTTCTCTGTTATAAAGGAAATATTATACATCTTGTTCTTAAGTGGTCAAACATCTGAATTTTTTGGTAATAGTATTTGACAATAACATTGGGTGTTTTCCTGACTGTTACCAAAAGAAATCCTTACATATACACATAAATATATTTATTTTAAAAAGTAATTTTAATAAATCTTATAATTTCACTCAGTTTTTGAAATGAGAAATATTTTATTAAGAGAGAGTGTATGTCCTTGGCAAATAATACCAACCTGGAAATAAATGGGTTTGAAGAAATAAAACAGAAAGAGGGATCATTAGAAAACCAGCAAGCTGTTGAAAGAACAGTCAGTCTGACACTGTCATAAAGATTTGAAATGCAGCATCTTCTCTTATGGCAGTTCTCATTCAGAAAGGTTATGATGGTACGGAGAATGAAGGGTTATCTTTTATGATCTCTAGCTATTTAAAATAGTGTAAACAAATAAATCCAAGGAATTGGAAAATATTATTAGCCTTCAGAGACTTTGCAGGAATCTAGTGGGGATACTGAAGTGCTATGAAATTCACAGGAATGATGAGAAGATCAGTAGCTATTAATCATACCCTGTAGATTTTAATACCGCAGAGAAATATTAACACAAATTCCACACAGTAACTTCCCAAGCAAAATCCTGAGGTTCTGAGTTCTGTAAATGTAGCCAATGATTGATCATGCATTTAACATTACTGATTTGTCTAAGCATCTGTTGAACATGCTGCCATCTGCCTGTAAAGTTGTGGCGATCAACAGCTTTTGTAAAACTTCCTGTAGAGAAAGGGAGAAAATTTTTAGAGACTCTCTTTCTTTCTCCCTTGTGTGCCTCTGCTGCCAACCACCCTCCCACCCTTTCTTTCTTCTGGGCAAGTTTTAAAATGATTCAGAGTGTGGAATGGCTATATTCTTATGAGCATATAAGAATGATGCTATTCTCCACAATTTTGTTCTCGAAACATTTTGAATGAGGGAATATCTAATCTTCTATGAAGCTCAAGCTACTAAGCTAACAGATATATTTTGCTTCTGTGAGTTCAACAAGCAAGAAAATAGTTTTGGCTAAACATTTCATCACTAGGCTCAAGAATTTCTTATAAATCAGCTTGAAAAGATGGCAAAATGTAGAGGTGTTTGTATTTTTGTTGTAGGAGATGGTTATTATCCTCAAATTATGAATGACTAAAAAAATTAGATTAAAATATTGAACAAGTATAAACTCCAGCCCATATGGCTGTGCCCGCAATAGACACTGCATTGTTTAGATTTCATGTTTGTTTGTTTTTTTTTTTTAAGGAAGAAAAACTCCTGATGGATTTTTAATAACGTGGTTTGTAATTTTTGAGCTTACGGTTTCTATTGACATTAAAATAGATATGGTGAGCTGACCGTGGCTGGCCACCAAGTGCCCACCAAGCTGCTCTAACACTCCCCTTCCATCAACAGGACGGGGAGAAATCATGACAAAAGATTGTGGATCAAAATAAGGACAGGGAGATCATTCAGTTATTCTTCTCACAGGCAAGACAGACACAAGTAGGGGAAATAAAACTTCTCCAATATGGATCCTTTCCACAGGCTACAGTTCTCCATGAACTGCTCCAGCGTGAGTCCCTTCCACGGAGTGCAGCCCTTCAGGAACAGACTGCTCCGGTGTGGGTCGCCCACAGGGTCACAAGTCCTACCAGCAAACCTGCTCCAGCACGGTCTCCTCTCTCCCTGGGGCCACAGGTCCTTCCAGGAGCATGTTCCAGTGTGGGCTCTCCATGACATGCAGCTTCTTTCAGGGTGTGCTCTGGCCTGGGGTCCCTCATGGGCTGCAAGATGCCTGTCTGCTGCACCATAGTCCTCCATGGGCTGCAGGGGGACAGACTGACTCCCCATGGGATGCAGGGGAATCTCCGCTCTGGTTCCTAAAGCACCTCCTCCTCCTCCTTCTTCACTGAGCTTGGTGTCTGCAGGGCTGTTTCCATCACATATTCTCACTCCTTTTTCTGGTGTTGACTCTGTTAGACACAGGAGAAATTTCTGACACCTTCTCACACAAGCCACACTTGCAGCACCCTCCTCTCTCCCTTGTCTGCCACTTTTCAGAGTTCAGCTATGCTGCAAGTTTATTCTTTCATAAAGCAGAAACATAATGTTTGTGATATTGCTCCTCATTTCAGCAGAAAGGATTATGCTGTTATACCTAGACAATGATGGCTTAAAATGAGGAACGAGCACATAAACTCACAGAAACAAAGCTTCTTTTTTTTTTCCCCATGCAAATACCTCTGATAACAAAAGGAGTCAGAAAAAGAACATTATAGAAAGCCTATGACATACAGATTATTTTATCAGAATAAATTTTTTTGAAGCATCATTTCCTCTAGGAAAAATACTTAAAGATTTCAGAAACTATATATCAGCAAAATATCAATATCATGTAAGCATGATTTTAATACCTGAATTTCATAATATCCAAACAAGAGGTAGCCAGAGAAATGTAGATTTTTAGGTTTTCATCACCTAAAAATTTTAAAAGTCTTGTTAACAAAATAAAATGGTAAAAGGGAAGCATAAGAAATACCTCACTACAGGATAAGATTAGGAGAGAGTGGGGTGTTTTAAGTAACCTGATCCATCTTTAGTTCAGCCCTGCCAGTTTCTCTTTGAGTTGACCTCACATCACTTCTGCTGAATGTCTTAGCCTTCTTTTCAGTTATGCTGATGTGTATTATCCTGAATATAAAAACAGTATAATTTTTTTTTAGCGGAGCACTGACTGTATTTGCAACTTAGTGCTGTCATACAATTATGATGACAATAGGACCTTGTTATAAAGATTTTAGAAATTAAATGCTTGAATTTATATTGAATTTTCTTGAACAGAGAGCAGAGTTTTATTTTTTTTTTCTAGGAAAGGTATGTGATAATAATCTGTCCTGACTAGTCTTTATGCACCCTGAAGGAAGACTGTGATGTAGTCACCATGTCTCTCCTGTTTCTTTCTTTGATGAGTATAATGCTGCTGAATGCAAGGTTTGTCTAGTTCAATGGAAATTAGTAGAGACATGGACCACTATTTTTCTTTCTAATGAGCTCTTGGAGACAACATCCACTAAGACTCCTTTCACTGCCTATGCACTTGTATGCTTTTAATTTGGTCAAAATTCAGCAGAATATTTTTTGCCCATTCCATACTACTTATTGTTTTCTCACTATATGTTCCTAAAATACAGTTCTCTGACTGGTATTAGCATATCATAAATCAAGTCTATTCCACTGAAATCAATAGCAATTATCCTAAAAATTTAAAATTAAGGTGGCAATAACTCTACTAAAAAAGAAAAAAGCCACTTCTCATGGCTGTTCAGCTGTGTTCAGCCCCTCTTGTACATCAGCCTACAAGAAGGTAAGTACACTAACCTGTTTCCTTCACGTTTGCCCTGATGTATTGGGTTTGTGTGGCCAGGTTTTGGTATCAGACGTGGGAATGTGGCCATGTGCTCCACAGGCATGGAGCAGTCTTGGACATAAGATATGTACCATGAAACTTGTGGCATCTGTAGCAAAAAGCCTTTTAGTAGCAGTTCCATGTACATTTTTTCCTCAGGTCTGTTACAGAGCACATATTCTTAGTCATGCTGTCCTCATTAAGAGAGGCTTGTGATTTACTCTGATTTATTGTATCAGATTTCAAAACCTCTCTGATGACTATGGCTGATTTATGCATTAACACTGCAAACACCGATATTACATATGATGGCTAAATAATTTGGAACTTCAACCTGTCTCCAGGGCAAGAATTATGCTGCGTTCACAGCAAACAGTGCTAACATTCATTTAGCAGGGATACCTGTACCATTCCATCAGCTAGCTATCCCAGTTGTCTGGACGATCAGAATACTGATATGGCGTTCCACCATTTTTTCTTATAAGTTGTTGATTCAATTTATATAGTGCTGTCTATAAGATCAGGACTGTCATAAACTCTCCATAACATAATTGCACACTTTTAAATTCTGTTCAGAGATACTCTACTGCTCCCAGCCCTGTGATGACCCCAGATATGGCTGGATATAGTTCAAACATAAGAAAGGCTGTGTGTCATTAGCACATACATCTACTGGGTTACCCACTGCTGTGTCTCATAATTTCTCTTAAGATCTGCACCTGCTCCTGAATTTGTGAGAACTGTCCAGGGGTTTTCCTTCTGCATGTACCTACAAAGCTGCCACAGCCGAGTGAAAACACAGCCCTTGTGAGTATGAAATTAGTGCCTGAAATATTTTTGTGTTATAGAAATGAAAGCACAGTAGGAGTCTTGCTATATCTATTACCAAGTTTGGAGAGGGAAAGAATTCTCAATGTTAAAATTTATATTTTTGTATATATGAGTTCTAGTTTGTTTTTTTCCCCCAATGCCTTGTATACAATAATAAGATGGGTGCCAAAGATTAATACTTTCAAGTAATGAAATCTGAAGAATTCTAAACATGATTCATCAAGAATTATATTTATGGTTTGTAGGCACTTTTAAATAACTCATCTTCTCACCTCATATATTTGTCCTTCAGGCAGCCGTTAAGAAGACTTAATGCTGCTTTCTGCTTTAATCTCCTTGCAGACACAGATTAGTCTAAGTTTTGTAAATAAGTAATCTAATAAGCTTTGGGGAGCTTCAAAGTTCTAACACCAGCTGAGGTGTTTAAAACATAAGAGTTCATAATTAATGTAAAGTTATGTCTTTTTTATTTTTTTTTTCACTTTTGGGATGAACAAACTGATATGGAAAAAAGGAAAACTTTTCTGCTCTGTTTTGGAACCTTCTGCTAGGTTTAAAACACAGGTTTGGAAGTTTTAAACTGTCCAGATGCAGTCCTTCAGCCTCTTTTCCTCTTGGTGCAGAGATGGGAGAAATCTAGCGGTTCCATTTCTTCTGGTGAGCACTTACCTGAAACAACTCTGAAGTAGAAACAACTTCAGCATGTGATGGTGGGATGGGAAACCGATACGAGAGAGAGGGGAATTTGGATAAAGTACTAGGAGTAAATAGGAAGGCAGAGGGGAGAATGGAAACAATCAAGCTATGTCAGCTGAATCTCCCTGAAGGCAGACTGATGGGCCAATTACTTCATCTCAGCAGCAGGAGACAGACATTTTCTGTGGATCCCTGGCTAGTAATGCTTTAATGTTGCTGAAACTTGTTGTCAGGTGGTTGCACATAGCACAGCTGTGTTGAGAGATACAATTTCTGTTTAACAGTGATTGAAAACCACTCATCCGTGGAAGATGTGGTACAGAAACAGACCAGGCAAGACTTCTTTGACAAGCAAAGTAGTCTGCAACAGATGAGTAAATTCTGACTCCTGCATTTGCTGTGAGGCTGAGGGGGAGAGAGAAACACTATGCCTCTACTAGCAAATAAATTAATTCAGAGCCTCTTTATATAGCTCTGAGGCCAAATGCATTTAAATAGCTTGGCATATTGTGGTAACCACACAGCAAAGGTCACACCAAAGCAAGGTGGCTACACCTAAAGCAAATTAAATGGTGTAGTCCTTGTCTTCTGGTGTCCTTGAACTGTGCCTGACATTGTCGGGGTAAGAGGTAGGTGGTGTGGCCCAGGACCTGCATCTTTGAGAATGGAAGAAGGTAAGCAACACAGATGTCCAGAGGAGCATGCTCAGCCTGTCTGTGCCCTAGTCATTTCTTGATATGTTCATATACAGATTTTTAGCAAATTTTGTAACTGCTGATATCCTTTCTTCTCAGTGATTGTATCAGATGCATGTTGTCTATTCCTTGATTACATGCTCTAAACTATAGACTTGCCATCAAAAATGTATTTAAATGAAGTTCAGGGAGTTTTCTCCCCTGCATGGAAAGACATGGACAAAAACACTTAATTATCTTGATACATAACTTGTTACACCCAGGTTGTTTGCAACGTTTGTTAAAATTAAAAAACTACTTTTATACAGGCTGCATGTGAATAGTAACATATTTATTTATAGCTGTTTGTTTTAGTGAGGGGAGTGTTTTGCCTCACTAAAAATAAACTCCCATGCAATCTTAGGTAAAGACATGTGGAGTTTGAAGAAGAATATGTCCTCCTGGCCCATAAATTTATACTCATAGGTCTAATTGCAGTGTCTAGAATGCAGTTTTGCAATCTCTGGTTAGTTGAAGCAATTTGTTCAATTTACTTTATCGGGCAGTAGAACCAAATATTTGGAAACATTTTGTATACTTGATAAGAACTTTTAGTGTGAATTATGGTGAAGCAATTGTTAAATGTTCCCTTTCAAACTCTTCAGTTAGAAAGCAAATTTTCATAAGCACTGGATTACTAAATGGCCAGGTAATGAAATTACTTCAACAGGATGTGAGAAAGGAGTAATGTGTATCACAATTTTCTGAAACTACAGAATGCTATGAAGAGAAGCTTTCCTTGTCTTATTCTTTTTTGTGTGCTCTTCTTTGTTCACAAAGAAAACTTCTCTTTTGACCTGATACGGAGAGTTCTAGGAATAGTCTTATTGAAAAAGTACTTTTTTAGAAATAATTTAGAGTGTTTTTGGAGAATCCATGGAAATAAGTTTTGCTGGAAAATAGTTTGTTTAAAACATTTTAGCTATATAATAAATATTTAGAAATAGAAGAGCCTGTAGAGCATGTTTATTTGCAGTATGTGTAGTTTAACAGGCAACTTCTGTAAATATTTAGATGGTTAATTTATAAGTAAAGTCACCTGATAGTATTTTTGGTTTCTAAAATAAGAAATCTCAGTCAAGACCTTTTGTTTAAATTGTGATATAACTAATCCTACAGCAACATGAAACAATTTAGCTGACAAAGTTGCTTCTCCAAAAGCGGTTAAGAAGAGGAATTCATCCTTTGCATGTTAAATATGAACTTTTTCAACACATTAACAGTAAAAAAGGAGCATGTCTGCAACTATGAAACTGAACTATAATTACATACCCAAGACTTTTCTCAGGAATGAACTGGACATAACAAATTAGAGTTTTGAACTGTAAATGACATGACAAGTCACAGCTTCTGTATAAATTGTATATTAAGAACCAGAAGGAGGCATTAGCTCTAATCCATCAAGGTCAGATCCACCTGTGCCTCCCCATTGACTCCTTCCTTGCTTCATTAGCTATATAGTTGCCCAGTTTTGAAGGCACAGTGACATCTTTTCCCTGGGAATCCCTTGGGTCTGTGATTATGGCTCTCCTCTTGAGCCAGGAAGTTGGGAGTCTGAACCAAGACCTTGCAGTACTTGTGCCAGTAATCTAAGCTTTTGTGCAAAACATGGAGAATGCTTATTTTACCACCCTTTCAAAAAATGTCTGTACTCAAAAGAGTAACCTATTCATATGACTGCACAGACAGATGTGCCTATCTTTTTTGTTCCTTATAAATTCCTAGTCATACCCAGCATGTTTTACTCATGGAAAAAGACAGATAGCCCCTTGAGTGGCCTGGTTTACCTGTGGAAGGGCTCAGCTTCCTGCACAAGAATATGTGATTAGTTGGTCTGAGTTGTCCTTCCCAATTTCCAAAGGCTGTATCTAAATGATGTGACAGAAGACTTATTCCCAACTGTCATGTCAAGGTGTGTAACACAGTCACACCCTGACTATGTCTTGAGACAAAACTTGGTGATATTCCCTTCTAGTCAACTCATTGAAGAAAATCAGGCACACAGATAAAGCTGGAGCAGTGGTGACCTCCATTAGGTCACTCTCCTGTCACCTTAGATGTAGTCAATTGTCACTGCTTTTCATTGACTATATAGGGATCTTATGTTAACCTCAGAACTGGCAGCTCCCAAACTAGTTATGTATCTTCTGTGTCACAGAAGTTGGGGTATCTTTAAACTATTACACATTAATTTCATGATGTTCTTATTCTTCGCTGTTACCAGTCATTTTTTGCTTGAGCCTGGACATATTATATTGGATGTATTATACTGGATTTATTATATTGGCTGTATTCCTGTCTGTGCCTTGCAGAGCTATCCAGCAGTATTAAGGCACAACCAGACATGAAGCTGGTATTTATATTAATGTCATGGGCTCTGGGTCCAGTTTATATTTGGTATTTTTAGGGGAAGAACCCCAACCATTTGGCAAAACCAAAATAACCGCACTGTCAATGGATATGATGATCCATCAATGCCTCCTCTGTCATGCAACCAAAGTGCTATGCATACAAAAAATGGTTCTACCTTGAGATGATCCCTCTATGCCACTTTTGTGGTCAGTCTGTTTGCAAGGGAATGCGATGTTGCTGATCAAAACCAGGTATGGGATTCAATCCAATGTTCATCATTTCCACAGCAGCCATATGGTTCCTTTTTTTGGTTTCACAGTGCTAGGCAAAGCTCATGGTAGGATCAGTGTAGCATGGTTTAATTATAAGCCATGTAATCTTTTTCTTCCGCCCTTAGTGGGCTTGAGGTAGTCCCATTAACTGAGAACAGTAAAGGAGAGAAAGCTTTTTAGGTCACAAATGAAGAGTCATGCAATGCAATAATAAACCTGATTTTTCACTTTTCTCCCCAGAAACAAAATCCTTTGCTAAGATTTCGTTTTTATTTTATTACTTAAATATGCAGTGTCAGTGCTTGCATAATGTTTTTAACTTTTTATTTTCACAATGGGGATTTCATGCTTTGTGTATAACTGAACTGTGTAGAAGTACTGTGAAATCTTACTGAAACATATGCTGAATTTAATATATATAATATTTTTATTTTTCTGCTGAGAAAAAAAAGAAAAACAGTAGTGTTAGTATGAAACACTTAGGCTTCATACAAACCCCAGTAATTTATGATATCTGTCCCTCATTAAGGGAAGATTCTCAGAATTCTTGTTTAATATTTGAACTATAAAACCCTTTGCGTTATATTTTAACATTCAGATGAGGTGTTATCATGGTTTGCATTACTTGGAAATATGAAGTACAAGTTTTGACTTTAAGACGCAGCATCTCAGAAATGGGAGTGAACATACTCTTGGATTTTCATGCACCAATACTATAGCACAGATCATATATTTCCTGGGTAGAAATCTCAACATCTCTTCAAATATGGGTACAACTTACTCTG
>JAWWES010000001.1:59901840-59915762 GCA_035583135.1 Lophotriccus pileatus
CGCTGAGGCTCTTCTACCACCTTCCTAGGTAACGCCTGTGGCGCTCCTATACGGAGTGGTCCACAAGGGTCTCGGCGCGGTCGCCGAGGGGGTTCTGAGAGCTTTCTAAAAGCCTCCCCCGACACAATACTATAGCACAGATCATATATTTCCTGGGTAGAAATCTCAACATCTCTTCAAATATGGGTACAACTTACTCTGTAATTTGGTTATTACTACACTCAAGTGCTGTCAGCTCCTATTTTTTGTGCATGGCTGCTGTGTCTGTAGTCCTTTCGGGATGCTGCATCTCTAGTTCACTGTGTTCCAGGAAGGGCAGCAAATTTCAGAGGGGAGATGAGGACGATGATAGATAGCATCAGGATTAGCTGCAAGGTATGATGTGTCACAACAGTTTGAAACACAGGCAGGAAGAAAGTGCTGTGAAGAAAATGATGGAGATAGATGACAATGCGTGGGATAAAATATGAATGGTATTGTTTGTGGAAGAGGTTGGTGTTCTAGTTTAGAAATAGTATTCTGCAATTTAGTAATTCCACTAAAAAGAAAACCACAAACTGCTCCCCTCCCCACTCTAGTGAGAGACACAAAAGGCAGAGGGTTGAAATAAAAACAATTTACTGGAAACAGCAATTAAATGAGAAACCAAACAGTAACAGCAACAATTCTAATGAAAACAATGTACAAAAGAGAGGGTGATTTACAGGTAAAATGCTTATCAAGCTGAGACAGTGAACAGTGGTCGAAGTACCCTACACACCCACACTTTCCCCCTGACTGCAAGCCAGGCCCACCTTCTTCTTGGAAGTGACAATTCCTTACTTCTGTCCCCCCTTCCCCTGGTGGTGACAGGAAATTGTACAGAATAACAACCTCGTCACTTAAGAAGAACCTGTCTCCAGGATCTGCCCCCTCATTGTTCTTGCGAGAAAATGAACTCTGTCCTGGCCAAAAGCCAGGACAGTTGGGAAGCGTGAGAAGGCTGTTAGCATAGAAAGCTAGCTGAAGGAACAGATTAAGAAAAAGAAATTAAGTGTGAAAATGGGAAACTTAATCTGCGTACCTCATGTATCACAGAGGATTTGCTGTAGGAACATCAACTAGACCAGTTTGGTCAAAACACTGTTGAACCTGACCTTGAATACTTACCTAGGAAAAGAGGCTGATCTTCAGGTGATCAGCCACCTTGCTACAAGGTCCTTCTAGGTAGTTGTAGAGAGCAATCAGGTCTCCCCTGAGTCTCCTTTTCTTCAGGTCAAACAACCCCAGTTCCCTCAGCTGCTCCTTATATAAGACTTGTGCTCTAGACCCTTCACCAACTTCGTTGCCCTTCTCTGGACATGGACCAGTATCTCAGTGTCTTTCTTGTAGTGAGGGGCCCAGAAGTGGACACAGGCCTCAGGGTGTGGCCTCTCCAATACCAAGAACAGGGGGACAATCAGTGTCCTGATTCTGCTGGCCACACTATTTCTGATTCAAACCAGGATGCCACTGGTCTTTTTGGCCACCTGGACACATTGATGGCTCGTGTTCCCAGCTGTCCATCAACATCTCCAGGTTCCTCCCAAAGAGATATGGCAGGACAGATTGGATGACCATACAGTATTGCTGCAGACAAAAGCAATTCCTTCACCTTTCAGCAGATGCCAAGGAGTATTGCAATTGTATAATAAAAAAGTGATTGAAAATTTTTGATGAAGTACTCTTTTTACTGAAAACTGAACCTTTTTTTGGAACTGGATTTTTCATTTGGAACGTGTCTATTTCAAGAAGGTAAGAGGCTGAACAAACAATTTTAACTTTTTGTACTTATTTTGCCTAAAACACTAAGTGTTTTATTTTGGAATCTATATTTTTCATTTATTTCATTTTGGCTAATGTATCACAGGATATATGTTTTTTAAATATGTATTTTTGACCCTAAATATTGAAACTTTCAATGGGATTTTCTGCAACTTTCTACTTAGACTTCTTCATTTTTTTATTCCATAATGGTTTACAAATATTTTCTTTTCTTCATATATGTTAGAATTTTCACCTTCTGATAATTTGAGGAAATTCTCAGCTCACAGATTTCTTGTGTGTGAAAACTACCAGGCTGTATATTATTTTAATGAAGACAGATCTTTTTTATCATACTTGCATTTTGGAGTCTTGTCTTGTTTGCATCCAGTTGTGCTATTTATGGTCAGTGTACCAGAGTATTGTCTTTTTTCCCTGCTAGACAGGTGCAGTAAAGGCAGCCTACTTGAATACGTATGTCTGTGCATATTTATTACTTTAGCCCTCTAACAGGCATGTGTGTGTGTGTGTGTATGTGTGTGCATGTTTGACTGTTCATTTTCACAGTTTGTTTCTTACAGCCAATGATGTGCAGGCCATGGTCTGGTCTTGGGCTAAATTAGGGATATATTGTCTCCTTCTTTTCTTTATGTTATTCTGTTCCTATGAAGGATTCAACAACAAGGTTTCTCTCAAGGTATTATGATAGTAATTTTTTTTTTTAAGGTAAAAATTTAGTATAAACAGAAGATTAGGCATCATAAAATTGATATAAATCAGATAATTTGATCCAAAGTTCAATGGTTCAGGATATTCTTATGAAAGGTTTTTACATTTCTGCAAAACTTATTTTCTTTTGTCTATATCTGACATGAATTCATAGTTCTGAGATACTGTCCTAGTTTCAGCTGGGATGGAGTTAATTTTCTTCCTAGGATGTGATGCAGTGCTGTGTTTTGGATTAAGTATGAGTATATTGTGGATAGCACACTGGTATTTTCGTTGTTGCTAAGTAGGGCTTACTCTCAATCAAGGACTTTTCAGATTCCCATGCTCTGCCAGTTAGCACGTGCACAAGAAGCTGGGAGTGAGCATAGACAGGACAGCTGATCAGAACTCATCAAGGGGATATTCCATACCATAGAATGTCATGCCCAGTGTACAAACTGGAGGGAGTTAGCTTGGGGATGCTGGTTGCTGCTGGGGGATGGGCTGGGCATCAGTCAGTGGGCGATGAGCAATTACATTGTGCATCTTTTTTCTCTCAGGTTTTATTCTTTTCTCTCCCCCACCCCCTCCTTTTCATTACAATCATTATTATTTTAATTATTACAACATTTTACTTTATTTTAATTATTAAACTATTCTTATCTCAATCTATGAGTTTTACCTTTTCTTCTTCCAATTCCTTTCCTCACCCCACCTGGCGAGCACTCCAGATGTGGCCGTACTAGAGCTGAGTAGAGGGGCAGGATCACCTCCCTCAACTTGCTGGCACAATGTTCTCCCTAATGTACTCCAGGATACCTTGGGCTTGCTGGCCACAAGGACACACTGCTGATTTATGGGCAGCTTGTTGTTCACCACAGCCCCCAGATTCTTCTCTGCAGAGTTGCTTTCCAACAGATCACCCCCAGCAGATCATGTACTCGTCCATGGGGTAATTCTTCCTGAGGTGCAGAACCCTGCATTTGCCTTTATTGAACTTCGCTTTTCTCTGTCCATCTCTCCAACCAGTCAAGGTCCTTCTGAAGGGCTGCACAGCACTCTGTGCTATTAGACACTCCTCCTATCCTTGTGTCATCCATGAACTTGTTGAACACACAGTTGTGTCCCTCAAAGGAGCAAGATTTCTTCTTTAAGACCTACTCCTGTCATACTGCTCGTCTTGCTGATTTTCTGGGAACCATGGAAGTGGGGCTGCTCTGTGCATTTGGAAAGGCAGGAACTGGGGGGGACCCTAGCATGGGCAGTTCCCCCACTCAAGCGGTGCCATCCTGCAGAGATTGAGTATGATGGGCAGAGCAGAGGGTGACAGAAGGGCGCTACGACAGCTATATAAGGTCTCCCAGTTCTTTTTTCCAAGGACAGTGTGTGCCTCTGGAGCTATATCCCCCAGTTTGACATGTGGGGCTCAGCTTCCATTATGGGAATCTGCATATAAATGACTAGGTTTGCTGGTAGAAAATTGAGATATGATCTGGTATCAGATAATAAAATCTAAAGCTATCTTAAAATTTGCATTTGTAAGATTTCACACCAGGTGTTCCATATTCTCCTTTGGGACACAAAACTGTTAAATCATGGCAAAGAGTGCTACCATTGATTTTATTAAGATTAATCTAAAACTTACTTTCCTATAGAAAGTTAAAAATATTATTCTCTCTTTTCTTTTTACCCTTAACATCTATTTTCAGCTGTCTTACTTCAGATAATTGTAGATATCCAGGCTGTTATTTACAACCACTTCATACAGCAACCTTCTTTTAATTTTGATCATCTCAAGATTTTTTTCCCCTTAGTGATTCATTTTAATGTAAAAAACCTGTAAGGTTAGCTATCTAAATGTTAAAGTTAGTCATCTAGACAGTCTCTAAGGCCAGTGGAGAGGGATGAACATCTGAAAAGTGATTTAATCCCATGTATTTTAGACATCAGATCTATGGTGGGCTGAACCATTTGTGAGGTAATGTCTCCCTACACTAATTGTGAGTAACCCAAATGATAATTTACAAAAAAACTATTTAAATGGATAAACTTATATAATAAGCTTTTCTGGTTTCAAAAGTATGTATTTAAACTGCATTCCTCCATATGGATTTGTACATCTGACATTCTTGTATCCACTTATAATGGATATATTTTTCTACAGTGTACCCTTTCCATTTGTTTTTTGTTTGCTTGGAAAAAAAAATTGTAATTCTGTGCACTCTTGTCTGAGGTATATGAGAAAAAAAAATAGTGTATATGTTGCAAGTATAACTGAGGCTTTAGCTGAATTCTCTTGAATCTTTTTTAATTCTCTTCCTAAATAAATTTTCCACTAGGATAACCTACAAAACTGTGGAAGAACACTCTCAAAGCAAAACAGACAAGGCAAATGGAAAAATGATCTTCAATAAGAATAGCTGACGTATCTTATATTATGAAATATGATGAAATGGTGTGCATTTTTAAAGAAAGCTGCATTACATTCCTTTATATTCTTCTACTGTACTCTATCATTGTCACTTTTAAAGTAGGAATCGCTCTTTTGTGGTTCTGATTCAAGTATCATGATCTATTTTTGTTTGCTATAAGCTAGCCCTTAGCTATCAAACTAACGGGCCTAAGTGTACATTTAAGTACCTAAATCACCATGCCTAAATGCAGATTTCTAACTTTAAGAATAAAATATGAAAATTGGTTTCCTTAAAATATAATTACAAAAGCCAGACTCAGAGATTATAATAAGTTTCAGTTTTACCAAAACCGGTATTTTAAAAATGCTGTCTTTTGGGCTTAGATCTCTCACAAACACTTTATCATGCATAAACATGACTTGAAACTTCTGTATAATAATGCTTTTGAGAGATCAGAATATTCGTTATTTGTGGCTATTACAATCTGCTCATGTATAGCAAAGTTTTGCACTTACTTTATAGTTAATGTTGTAGCTTTTGCATTTAATGAAATGAGAAGGGTGTTTTCTTAATCTGTTGTTTTATATAAAAAAGCATCCATAAGTCAATGCTAAAGAGCTGAGATACTTTCCTTTTCACTTCTCTTTTTTTTCTGAATATGATGGTACTGAGTACATACAATTCCAAATATATTGTGCCTGGGTCTTCAGTTGTTGTATGACAAAGAACAGCCCTCAGAGCTGGTTTCTCTAGCTTTTACAATTTAATGATATTGCATCAGAGCAATAAAACCCAGAAATATGCTCTCTGTTTTTCATAAGGCAGAGACAGATGCCCAAGTTAGGATCCCTTGCAGTCTGGACAAGGTCTTCTATTACATCTTGAGTCTCCTAATCTAATGCAGATAAGGAACATGTGTGAGACCCTGCATTGCTACTAGGTGGTAGAACATTCAGTGGTAGAACATTTTGACTCTCACATTGTGTTAACCCTAAAATGAACAAACTCTAGTGATCTGAGACAGGAAGAGAGCAACTTGAATAATATTACACAGTAGTTTTTGAAGGGGTTCTCTTTAGGACTTTGGTTTGTTCTGCTTGATAAAGTGGCACAAACTCTGGCCAAAGCCACTTCTGTGTTTGTTTCCAGTCTCTCAATATTGTTTCAATTTTGTACACCTGCATGGTATCACACCCTTAAGGGGAAGGAAGCACACAAGATTTGTAAATGCTCATGGTCCAAAGAAATTATAAAAGTCAGAGGATCTACAAAAGCTTACAAAGTTTTATTCATGAATTACACACTTGACACAGGAACAGGTATGTCAGTCCCTGATCTCCTCATATAAGCAAGTAACAGTGGGTTTTGAACAGAGGGGTAGAAGGAAAGGGAAGAGAGAGAGGGAGATGGATTAAAGAGAGGGAGAGAGAAAGAAAGGAAGAAAGAGAGAAAAAGAGATAACCAATCCTGCTTCTGGTATTGATCCAGCTGGGGTGTTCAGGGTCTTGGGGGTGCTGTTCAGACTTCATGGGGGTACCTTTTCATAGATAAGATTTCCCCACCCCGGAGATAAGTTTCTTGTTTTCTATGCAAATTACTTATCATATGTAGTCCATTCTTTTAGACCTTCCTGGAAGTGGGATGGAGGGCTTCGGCAGTCTTTGGTAGTCTTGATCATACCCTACAGTTCATGCCTCCTTCTTGACTTCATTCCTACACTTGTGCTGTACTGTGTTGTGCTCATCTCCAGGAACTAGAACAAAGATGTTTGTCCCAGAAAAATGCTTCCCTACCTCGGTATGGCTCCCTTCTACAGTCATATCCTGTTCTCACAGCATGCTGTTGCCAGCAATCCTTGGTTGTTATTACAAGCAATCCTTGTTTTTTATTACCAACAATCCTTGTTTGGCTCTGCACCTAGCCAACTATCAGTGTTTGAGACATACACAATAGCCCCCCTATCTTCTAGGCTGCTGCAACCACTTCATCTCCGAGACTTTTTAAGGTAGCAAATTATTTCTTTCATATAGTACTTAACTGCTTGACTGATTACAAGCTCTTCACCTAATTTTACTTGTTGACCAGCAAGGTAGTTTTGGGCCTCTGACCACTGTCCACATTTATCAGTGTGTCAGTTAATTATTTGGTACTTGCTTTTCAGTCTCTTGCTAAAGCATCAGTGGCCTTGTGGCTTTCCCAGCTGCTAGAGTTATATTTTTAACAAGAAGTAGTAGATACGAGAGAGGTGGGGAGAAAAGAGATAATGCATGTACGTTGCACCGTGCTGCTTTTTCTGCTCAGGAAATCCCAAGTTTTTCTAATTTACAGACAGCTGGTCCATTACTAGCTTGTCACTCATGGTAGAAAATGCACATGTAAAGAAAGAAAGGCATTGCATAGACTAAGGGAAGTCATTCATTTTAGCAATGTTTTTTTCTGTTTTGCAGCACCGAAAATTATCTCAGAAAATTAAACCAAAAATTCAGCATAGACAGTGAAGAATATAATAGGACCACTGTGAAGACTTGAGAGATTGTTTAGTTTGATTAACTTTGAGAAAGGTCCCAGTCTTCATGTTTATTAAGTATGGCTTAAATATGGAAATCCTTATTATTGGTGAACAAAAGTGAAATTACATCTTCAAGGTGGGTATCTCTAGACATGCATGGAAAAGAAGGATCTTTTCCATGGTAGTTGCAGAGCATGGTGGGGTGAATTATACAAGTTTTCCGTTCTAATCTTGGCAAACACGTGTACAGAAGCTGTAATTGATGAAAATTATCCATTTTGTTTGAGAACACATATCACTTATCCTTCTATCAAGTGGAAGGAGTTGTGACGTCAACTTTCTGACGTTTAAAAAATGAAAAACATTGTGCAAAATAAATTCCATGATATAATGAAAAAAATCATCTTTTAACTCTACTAGTTGAAGTTATCAGGTGTATATTCTTGATATCCCTAAATCTTTTCCTTGTGAGTGTCTATTATCAGCCCAAGTTTGTGGATTGTCATTGAAAACCAGGAGTCATCAACTTCTATCACTATAAGAAATTACAGTTACTTTTCTTCTTCTTTTTTTTCATTTATGTGTAGAGCTGTAAAATTTTATTTTATACCCTATTGACACTGTAAAATTCTGCAAGAATGAATAAAATTTCATTTTCCCCCTTTTTCTCCCTTTCTGAACCCATTCTGCTTCATTAATTTGTTTCTTGAATTGATAATTCTTCTGCATTTAGTTGATAAATATTTTTAGCTTTTTCTCCCTCAAGTTTCTAGTAGCAATGATAATAACGACAAATAAATAAATTAATATTTGGTCAGAATCTCTTTCGATGTAATATAATTAGAGGTCTCACAAAGATGATAAAGGTCTTCATTTGCTGAAGAGAGCTAGAAGGTACCCTTTTACATTTACAGTTCTCCTGGCAAGGATAAAACCAGAATATAGTAGCCTATATTACTGTAATTTTGCTGTATGAAATAATGTTATGTTTTTAAAACTGAGTATGATGTTCAGAAAGCCTAAAATATGCATAATTTTCACATCAACAAGATCTATTAATTAGTTTCCTCAGGTCTTATGTGAACACAAGTGATGATTTTAGTATGTAGTATGAAGTTTCAACTGTATTCTCTATATCTAAGTGATTATATTCTCTCCCACTATATCTCTAGGAAAAAATCTTATTATAGTTACAGAGATGTGCTGGCCTCTGTGTTAATAATCTAATTTGCTTATTCTGTCCTTTATTAGTTAAGATAAGAAACCTTGTAATGGCAGAATTGTTTAAGTGGTTCCATTAGTCTCTTTTGAAGGAACCATTGATTTTTAATGCTTTTACTTCCTAAGCTCATTTTGCCAATGTTTTATTTACCATTAGGTTCCAATCCTTGCATGTTAATGCTTTTATTAACCTCTGGAATTATCTAAGAATCCATGTTAACAAAAGCAATGAGCAAAACTTAAAATGTTTGGCTTGGATTTTACATGCTCCATGCAAAGCCTAATTCAGGAACATTCATTTTTAATATCCCTGAAATTAAAGAGCCCCTGTGTTTCAGGAACATGAGTACAAAAAGGCTGTAGAGAACCACAGAGAAAGATAGGTTTTGCTATATTTTTTTCCATCCTTTCCCATTTTTTTTTTCCTATTTGGACCAATCCAAACCAGGAGAGCTGCTAAGAGATATTATTCTTTTTTTCCCCACCCCATTCCATTCTACAATAATGAGTGTGTGACAAGAAACCAGACTGAGGGTTAAAAGAGGATTGGTTAAACAGTAAATTTAGCCCTCCTTCAATCATTGCATTAATCCTCAGCAATCCTGTGCAATCACCTTGTAAGAGGGAAAGCTATGGAATTAATAACTGCCTTCGAGATATCTGATCCGGTGACTCGCAGAAAGGGCAGACTGCTACTGCACATTGTATTTCATTAGATAACAAGTTTCCCATATTCCATGGTCGGTAGATATTTTTCACTCTTTAAGTAGCAGTATGATGGAACTGGTTAGCTCACTTTTATTTTGAATATTGTTGTCATTCTCCTTGGAGCAGAAGCCCATCAGACTGCAGCCCAGAGCTTAGCCCACCAGATCTGCATTCTGACAGGACGTTCTCTGGGAGCTGTTGTAAAATGCACTTATAATTGCTATTCACTTATCTTACTTACATTTCTCAACAGAGGCATGCCTTCATGAGCTGCTTTCCTTGCCCAAATCCTGTGACGCAGCAGCCATTTGTTTCTGCAAACCAACAGAGAAAGTGCTTGATGTGGCAATTGCTGAAGACTTGGTCTTAGAACTATGGAAGAAAATGTGGACTCCCTCCGCAGGTCTCTCAGCCTTTGTGCTCTGGAGGTGGGTTCTGTAAATCTGATGTAGAAAAGAAGTGATTTTTGCCAAACCCTGACAGAAAGGAAGGGATGAGATAGCTTTGACTGGACAACTTGAAAGGCTGGAGAGTTGTATGTGTCTTGCAATTCTCACATTCTTTGAAAACTGAAGCCTCTTCTGCAACGCTGATATAAATGCCCATCTGATATTAGGATTAACCACATATTTATTTTTTTTATAAATATTTGTTGTCTTTTTGACCAAACAGATCAGTTAAATCTCCTTCTTTGAAATTTTAATCTGAAAATATGTGATATTAAAATGGTAGACAAGGGAGTAATACATTTGTCTGGGAAGTATGAGCATGGAAGATGTTCTTCACTGCCTCAGTCTTTGCATGTTTTATGCTGTGGCCCTGGTTTAAAATGGACCGATGACCTTTAGAAGTGGAGACCAAAAGTTTGCTGTCATGGAGTGTGACAAAAGTATGTAAACATGGCCTTTCTCGAGTCTATATCTGGTATTGTAAACTTTTTGTAGTTGACTGGGCTCAATGGCTATATTTCAGCAGAAGGCATGGAGAGAATTGGGCATTTATCTTTATTTTAAACTCTTTGGTGGTTTGGTTAAGTAATATTGTAGGTTTTTTAGATGAAGAGAGAACCTAGTTCTCAGGAAAATGCTGTAGTCACATCTCATAAAAGTTGGCAACTGGCATTACTTCCTTTTTACACATTTGAATAGCACGAATGGATATACTTTGTATTGTATGCAATCGTGCTTTGGTGGGTGTGAATACACACAGCAGTTTAGTGTTTCAGGAGATGTCTGAACCTCAAATTTGCATGTTTGGAAGATAATTACTGTGGTCATTGGCTTATCCAAGGTGGTAGCACCTAGTACATGCATAAAGCTTTCAACATCTAAGTAATTATACAAGAAAAAATCATAGGTAATATAGAATCTTCTCCTAATACAGATGCCTTAAGTTAGAGGAACCGTACCCAAAGAGTACGGACAGGTTTAGACAGAGATCCTACTTGATAGGCATGATACGTCCCACTGCTGGTACCTAGAAGGTGTCTTTCTGGATCTTGTTCTTGATCATGTAAACTAATAGTCCAGATGCTGAAAAATATTTAAATTGTAATGAATGCCAACTGGAGGCAGAAATTTGGAAATAGATACTACATTCATGATGTCCAAATGACATTAGTTGAATTTGACTAGACATCCTTCATCCTCACAGAGCAGCTGGGCAAAATGGAAAGAATTAATTTACTCAGTGCATAGATACCGTATGGCCAAAAACCTCAGCATCTGGAACCAAGACAGGTGCATACAAGACCAGAGTGCACAGTAGCTGTTGTATGAATTAGAAAAGTTTCAAAGGATAACTCAAATAGCTTAAAATGTGAGCACACTGATTTGGTTTAGTTTAAAATGGGTCTTGCTTAGAAACGACATCTTTAGTTTTAGTGGTACCTACTTTTTCTTTACATGAAGCCCTGGATATGAGCATACAACTGACAGTTGTCAGGTTCTCTTTACTGATCTGGGGTACATGCTTGTTTCTCTTTAACTTAAATGTTCATTATTACCCTGTTTTACGGGGACCTGTAAGTCACACTGACAGATTACCCATAATTCAGTGCTGCCTAATTCTCACTGAAGCCCCTGGGTTGCTCCAAATAGCCTTATCCAAGAGCAAACTGCTTTAGAAAGGGTGAATTCCTAAATGATGTAAATTAAATCAGTGCACTTCAGCCTTGACCTCTTTTTTTTTCAGCAGTAAAACCCTAGCTTCTGTCTCTAAAGATGGTAGTGACTGGCTTAACTACATTCTCTCTTAACTAGTTTGCATTAAATTGGTGTCTGGTTGGACCAAACTGATATTAACTCGTTTTTTTTTCCTTCAATGGAAGAATAACTTTTGAAACTCAATCTTTCATGACAGCTAAGGAAGCATGCCATCTGTAAAATTTCAACTATTTTTGATTGATTCTTTTATTGCTGTTTAAAAGGCTCATTTGTAGTGTAAGCTGTCATGTTTCTACCATTTTTTCATTACCATATTCTGAGGATTTGACAGTTTTCAAATCCAGTGCCAAATTAAGGTGATTTATTTCAATACATCAGCTTCACAGTTCATAAGTTTATGATTATTCTTCCCAACTTTTCAATATAACCATTCCTTGAAAATTTCTAGAGTTTATAATAGCCAGTAAAAGTTATACAGCAAGAGAAAACATAATCATCTGGTTTGGTGGTGTCTTGTTGTTTGTGCCAAATTTGCTCACTGTAGGAAGTCAAAAGCCACAAGGTGAAAAATACTTTGAAATACTTACAAACCATGAGAGACATTTTCAAAAAGCCTTAGAAACATGGTATGATTTCTTGGTTTAATGATCAAGGTTTTTTTTAAATTAAATATGTTTTGGTATTAGACACACAGTGCTGTGAGGTACCCTGAACGATCTTGTCAGAAAATGGTGTTCAGGACTATTGGGTCAGCAGTGGTGATACTGCTGGAAACTCTGTATCACTTCTTCTGAAAGGCACACCAGCGTACTCTGAACTAGCACAAGATCAGAGAAGCCAAATGTCAGATTTTGAAGACAACTTTTCTTATGTTTGCCCTTTTTTTTTTTTTTTTTTTTTAAATTGGTTTTTAACATTAATGGAATTTCACTTGAATTTCATTTTCATAGTTGGTTACTCAGAGGTAAGCAGTTAGTTGGATTTCAGAAGTATAAAGTCATTCAATGGGAACACATCATCAGGCAGCAGAATTAATTAGGAAACAAACTGAAAACATTTTTAATTTTTAATTCAAACACACCTTTTATTTATCATTTATTGGTGAAAGCACAAGAAAAAAGTAACATTATTTGTTTTGTTTTTAAAAATATCTATATTTATATTAAATTAGTCCCAACCCTTAATCTTCAATTAACATTTTAATCTTGAAAAGTGGGCACCCCAGTTACTATTTTAAGTTAAATACTTATGTTAAAATACTATAGCAAAACATATGCAATGAGGAAATTCTGCCAGCAGCTCTTTCATGTCTTGGCAGTCACATGTGTCAGTAACAACAGAATAAGAACACTTCATCTTCTCATTTCTGCAAACTCAGCTGGAGAGGAGTGAATATGTCACAGGTCACTGCAGTCTTGGCACTAGTCCAAAGAATGGGTCAATAAGGTATAACCTCAATTTATCAACAACATGATCTCTGGTTAATGTGTCACATAGTCCATATGATGACAAGAAATTCGACATAATTCTAGAACAGAGCTGTGGTGCTGCACCAGATCAAGCTCTGCTGGTTGTTGAAATGACTCTTCAGGGAGTAAAACTAGGGCAGAACTAGAAACATTTAACTACGAATACTTTGCTGAAGGAAATCAAACCTATTTACTCATGGCTATAGTAATACAAACAATATGGCTAGAAATGTATGGCGTTTGTGTGTCTGTGTGCATGAAAGCATTATACTCAATACTTCTTGAGAGAATTTATGACATTATATTAAGCTAGAAATATATGATACCATGTAACTAATCTGCCTTGCTCCAATTTATCTACTGCATTTTTTCCAGCCTGGATAAACATAATTGCCTCTGCCCAAGGAGACCATGTATAGAACAACAACTATGTAGGCAGAATGGTTGACATGTTGGAAATGATTTATGACTGTGAGGTAGGAGCAACTGGGCTATAATGAATGCAAACTCAGTTCAATTAAAAAAAAAGTAAATAAAGAAAATTTCGTGCGTCAGTATGCTTCTAATTTTTTCATCTAGTTATTATGATTGGCCTTCAAAAATTTTCACAAAATGCGTGTACAACAGTTGCTGGGGTTTATGTGTCGTTTTTTGTGCCTTACTAGGCAAATAAGATTATTTGTAAGTTCATATAATTTTCACCAAGATGGTAGGAGGTATGTCAAGACAGCCAGCCTTGCTCATCTTTGTGAATATATGTCAGTCATAGAATCATAGAATATGCTGGGCTGAAAGGGACCCATCGGGATCATCGAGTCCAACTCCGCGCCCTGTACAGAACACCACAGAAATCACACCGTGTGCCTGACAGTATTGTCCAAACACTTCTTGAACTCTGTCAGGCTTTGTGATGTGACCACTTCCCTGGGAAGCTTGTTCCAGTGCC
>JAWWES010000001.1:59929728-59955533 GCA_035583135.1 Lophotriccus pileatus
CTTAGGGGGAGGAGTTTTGGGTCTTCCTCATAATTTATTCCCAGCAAAACACTTGTGTCTCACTTAAACTGAGACAGTGCTTAACATAAATTAGCTTTTCAAAACATCTCATCACTTGAGATCACTTGTTCATACAGTGAGAGTAAAGGGCAACATTGAAGAAGTAGTCCAAAATCATCAGACTCTGGTGCTAGAAGGAAGTAGAATTATAGCATTTTAGTGACTCAAATGTAAGTACCTACCTGGACAGGATAAATTTAACCATCTGTGTTAAAGTCATGCTACCCACATATATTCAGTGAGGAGTATTGCCTGCAAAAGGCAGTTTTAGAAGAAACTAAGACCTTTTTCTCCTGGACAGTATAGGAATTTAAGTGACTCATCCCAAGTAAGCAATGTGGATGAGATTACCCTAGATTTTTACACTCTCTGCACTTCAGTATTACCCCAAAATGCTTTGCACCTTCAGGTGCCATCACCTACCCTACTAACAATGTGCTGACTATGCAATACCGTCACATCTTCCTGTTTTCAGAAAACAAGTCTACGTGGCTACAGCACAATCCTCAAATTATTTAAAATGCTTGAGCTGAAAACAGCATTCAGTCTCTCTCATCCAGTTTTGTCTTATGACAACAAAACCACAGTATGAAGCCAGGAGACCCAAAGCTGAAACTTCTGAGGTCTTGATGTGTCCAATCTGCTATAGATGGGGCAAGACACAAGCCTGCATAACTCCCCTTGATTTGTATTCCATGGTGGACATATTCAGCAAAATATCTGTAGTTTTGTGTTGAAAGTAATGCCATACAGTTTCTTCCTGGTTCAGGACAAAACCAGTTACGTATTATACTTAAGTACTGTATGTGACGTTGAATTTGTTGTGGAATTAGAGTAATTTATTTTGGAATTTTGAAGAATTTTCTGCATAATCTGACAAAAATTATTTTGGCAATAATAATATTCTTTTTTCATTGTGCATTTACCTGGAAATGTTTTTAGGCAGTGTTTAGTTTACTAAAAAGTTGTTCACATAGGAACACAAATCTGTTTCTTTCTGCTATCAGTCCAACAGCAGAAGGTCCTTTCTTATCTAGAAAAGTCACCAAAACACTGCCTCCCTATGTTCAGCAGCCAATCCAAACATGGCTTTTGTGTGCCCTTTTATTCCTATAGAATATTAGTAAGCTAATCTGTTACTGCAAATTAGTAAAGACTAAATTAAAAATAATGACAGAGAGAAAACTCAAGGATAGTATGTTAAAAGTGAACCAGTACCTCTTATAGTAATAAAACCATTAAATATTTTATCTCATATTAATAGTGCTTTTTATTTTGAATAAGTATAAGCTAATAAATTCTCAAAAAATTTAGGTGAGGTAGGTAAAGGTAAATAAATGCCTTGTTAAATATTTAAAAAAATAACAATCTTTTTTTTTAAACATTTTTACCCAGGGAATCCTAACCACAGTACAGTATTACAGGGGACTGCTACTGAATATTAACCATGGTTCAACATTTTTCTTTAATTTTTTTCCAGTTTATTATTTCTATGCAATGATCACATTTCCATTTTTTTGCATGCATCCATTGTCAATTAAGTGCATATCTTGTCATTCATACAGAAAATGCTGGTACTTTTCACAGGAAATTTGACACACTTCAGGCTGATTATTCTAGGTAAGGATTTTTAGAAGAAAAATAAGTCTTTGTCTTGCACTAAGTAAATGATGTGAGGTGTCTATTGCATTCCATGCACTGAATATCAAGTAACTGTTATTTATACAGTTACAGCTGATGAGGGAATATATAATCTGGAGTTTGTTCCAAAACAGTTGTAGCTATTGCACTGGCTTTGACAAAAATCATATAAAAGAATTAATTGTAAATGAAATAAAGATAAATAATTGTAAATAAAATAAAGGTAAATAAAGAAGTATTGCAATTTCTGTGGACTAAAACTAAATTTTTAGTATTGCTTCTTTTATCACTATTATAATGTTTAACTTAATGCAAATTTATGGGAAAAAATCACAGGGTTTTTAAATACTATGATATTACCTCCTTAGATCTAAATATTAATTTTTCTCTAACAAATATACACTAGTGATCAGAATATCATATATTCCATGAAAGGAGTAAAATAAATAGACCACAAGATCTGACTCATTCATAAAGTCATGTAAGAAGGCTCTATAGAAGACAGAAAGAATACATTATTCTAAAAGATTGAATGTAATCCAATGGTTTTGAGCTTAGTGAAAATGAGATTCCTCTTGCTCGAGTTCTGACATCAGTATTGTGTTTGCCTTTGAGTACTTTAAACTCTCTTTGACTGAACTCTAATATAAATGTAAAAATAGATCAGAAAAATACTTGATGTCTTTTTCTCGGTGCTATCAAGATTTTAAATGTTTGTAATACTTTGTTTTCATGGCATGACAGTTTAATATATCACTATAATTTATAATTATTAAGAATTAAATATAATGTAAATTATATTTAGGGCTAGAATAGAAATATGTCCATTAATGAAATTCCAATTTCAGCCAAAAGGAAAAGATTGTTTCAACTCAAAGGTGAAGTTTTTTAAAGAATTAAACATTAGTTCAGTATTTATTTAGGGTAAATATAAATCCTTTTAATTTAAGAATTATATCGCATTGGCTCTTAGATTTCTTATTTTTCAATGTGCAATAGCTTTTCCTTCGATATATGAATAAGTGTGCAGTTACAAATTTATTTTAAAGCTTGATGCATTTGAGGTTAGACAGTCTTCAGGCCAACCTTTTCACTACTTGTCATGATACAAATATCTAAAGAGGAAAAAAAATAAAAATAAAATCTAGCATCTAGTGCTAAATGTTAAGCATTTTACTGCACAGTGACTAACTTCAGTGTATAATAACAACTGACAAATAGGCTTTTACCATCAGAGGGGAGGCATTTAAATCAGATCTTAACTACTTTTATTAAAGTCTTGAAACGTAATCACTGAAATTATATTTTTTTTCTTGTGTGTTTATGCTTCTGTCTAGAGTCTTTAGAGATTTTACAGTTACAATCTATCTACTACCCATTGTGAAACACTGGTAACGAGATAATACAAGCAATTGGAAAAGTACTGCTCACTCCTAAAGAACTGTTATTACCTTAAATTAAGGTTCCAAAGGGAATACACAACAGTGTTTCAGTGACATTTTTTGTTCCTATATTTTCCTAAAGATACCTTTTGTTTCTTACATATCCTGTCTAATCAGTAACTCACAGGTGGCTGCAGAACAGTGTCAAGGCATTAAATATACTCCCTTGGGAGTAAGTAACCTTAAATTTCAGATCCACTTACCCAACAAACAAGGTCTATCTATGATCCCTTTATACATTATGTCAAAACAAAGTATCTTAAGAACCTTTTTTGATTAGTTTTAATTATACGTATCTTAAACTTTTCAAAACCTGTAGTAAGTAATTAGACATTCCACAATGTTACACACTAAGGGTGAGATGTAAGCCCTCATATGTCCCACTTGTCATGCTCTGTTGCATGTGTTTTCCCAGCTTGAGACTGCCTCTGATGGTCCCAGGTGGCCACCCCAATCTGTGACTAAGTGCTTCTCATATGGGCAGACAAAACATGGGTTCTGATAAGGCAGAGTTATGAGGTGAAGCTCATCACTTTGCCCATTGGTCTGCCAAGGGCTATTCTGCTGTTTTGCCTCTTATCTCTGCCAACTACACTGTTGCTTATTTCTAACGCAGTAGGAAGGGATCTACAAAGAGGTTACTAGAAATAATAGTGACATAAATTACAGAAAAAACCCACAACCCTACTATACATAACACCAGCACCCTTTGTATTAGCTGTTGGGTGAGTCCTTCCCTGTTGGGCAGATTGATAAGTGGGCTCCTGCCCTGTTTTGGGAAGGCCTACACCATGAAGTACTTCTTGGACAGTGAGCTCTGGAACTGAAGCCGGTGGAGATGAGTTCTCATGTCCTCAAGCCCAAGTGAATTCTCTCACAGACAGGCTCGACACATCCACGCTGCATAAGCTTTGCATTTGCATTTCCTCCAAACCCCAAGTATAGATTTTTAGACTTAAAAAAGTACTTTTTATATGTGTGTCATTGTTTTTTTTTTTTTTTTTTTTAATTCAAAGTGAACACAGCTCACATTTAACATGAAAATTAAGGTGTGTGATGGCATTTGAGGCGATACAGTTTGCTGGGATGTTGTTGCAAGACTGTGTAGTAGTGGAATAATACTTTGCTGCTGCAGTATTCTATCCATACAGATTAACACACAAAAAAAAAGAGACCAAGATTCCAGGATAAATTTGATTGCAAAATTATTTGACAGTGTAGATGTATCCTTTATTTGTTTTTGAATAGGTCTATGCCTAATTAAATTCGGGCTCTGGAAAACCGATGAATTGGCCTCACAAGGGTACCAAGTTCTTTGTGTATTTTCTTGTCTCTCTCCTTCCACAATCTGCAAAAAATATTTACAAAGTAAATAGATCCCATAACTTCTTTTACCAAAAGGATAGGTGATCTTAATGCACAAATATTGAAAAATTCTGTTCAGAAACCAGAACTGTTTGGGGCTTATCAGTAACTTATTGCTTGTAGTAACCACGGTGGTGGTGGATCAAGGGTTGGATTTGATGATCTCAGAGGTCCTTTTCAACCCGGCTGATTCTATGATTCTATGATTCAAGGTGGAGAAAAAGGAAGTACTCATGTGTTATACTCAGCCCTACAGAAAATATAGAATTGTAGAATCATAAAATGATTTGAGTCAGACAGGACATTAAAGATCATCTATTTCCAAGTCCCTTGCTATGGGCAGCTACGCTTTCTGCTAGATCAGGTTTCTCAGAGCTACATCCAACCTGGCCTTGAACATTTCCAGGCATGGGACGTCAACAACATGGGATGGCAACCTGTGCCAGGGCCTCACCACCCTCACAGTGCAGAATTTCTTCCTAATATACAATTTAAATCTACCCTTTTTCAGCTTAAACCCAAACATAATGCATTTAGAATGAGGAAAAAAAATTACTGACTGTGACAGTATTATAATATACAGTAAAATACAGAATGTATAATTATCATGCAGACTACTTTTGGGTTTGTTTTTTTTTTTGGTCATGCTATCTCTTATATACTACTTTGCTGGCAACTTGTCTTACAGCTTGTCTTACAATTTAAAGGAACACTATTCGTCAGGTTTCAGGTAAGTAAAAACATACTTCTTGTTTTCCCCTTAATGTGTTTGTTAGTTTAACAACTGTGAGAGTTTTTTAGCTATCAAAGGATATAAACTAGTTTGCAAAATCAGGTGTCATGGTCAGCTGAAGTCAAAGTTCTCAAGCACATTTTTTCACCTGTTTTAATAAGATGCATACAGGAAAGTTCATGTCCACCACAAGCTGTCAAGTGAAGTAGGAACTTACATGATGCAACATAAAAATGATAGCACTTTACTTGTACTGCTGCACGGTTTTCTTTAAAAAATGAACAAAACATAGATTTATTAAAGTTAATAGATTTATATTATGTCTCACATAATATAGACGCAATAGGTGCATTTACAGTCAATTAACACTCTCTGCATGGTGAGGATACAAGTGGCATTTATTCCCTTTGAGCCTCTTGCTTTATTGATAGATTCAGTGCCTCAGTGAGTAAACTGGAAAGGAAATTTAATGTCTAGAGACCACTTCATACTGTTTGCTACCCTTGTAGTGATGATAGCTCCTTCAGAAAGCCTGTGGGTGATACTTGTCATGTTAATCTCCTGCCAAATCTATTCCACAACCTATGCAATTAAAATCAACATGATGAAAAATGCAAAAGAATAAATCATGAAGAGCCTCAGTTAATAAGGGGCTAAAAGAAACTTCTGCCATTTGGTTTGTACATATTTACATAAATAGAGAACCTCTTTGCAGTCATGCAGGTCTTCCCCAAAGACATCTGCACTTAAATGGAACTCTGACATCATACTCAGGTTGACTTCACCAGGCACTGAAGGATGGGAAGTTTTGTCTAAATTGTCCTTTGCTTTAGATTTATTTTTCCTTTATCACCAAAAGGGGATGCTTCCAGGCTGCTATGGGTTGGCACTGGTTCAAGAAAGGTACATTTTTGTATATGTACATTTGGAAGCAGATGTAATTGGTAGCAGGTGGAACTGGTGGAAAAAAGAGTCTTATATATCATCTATATTTTGAAAGTGAATTAAGGAAATTTTGAGAAACAATGGATATTTAAGCTTGAATTCTGCAGTGTGAATACATCAGAAACACTAATCTGTTACAGTCCCTAGAGTACTATCTAGTTAACAGTAATTTAATTAAGTATATCAGTACATTTATGTAAAAAAAGAGTTTATAGTTGATATTTGACTTTTTTTCTGAGAAGAGGTAACAAAAAACTGACGAAAGAAAGTCATAGATGTAATATGTCTATGCACTAATTTACAACTGCATTTTCAAAGTTTTACACAGGCTATTGGCTAAGCATTTCCCATTAGAGAAGGCAAATGAAACCTTATTTCCTGCTTTCAAATTGCAGGTGCAAGAATGCTTTTTGAAATACCTACAAAGTAGGTGAACGCATTACAGTGCTGACCTACTGGTTTGGAACTCCAAGAGAGAAAATGTTTTAAATAAATGGGCAGAGGAGGGAATGACTGCTAAAGCAATTCTGTTCACTTTGTAAAGCAATGACCCAGAGGAAGAGATGTGCAGTAGAGATATAAAATGTCCTGATACTAAAATTCAGAGCAGCATAGTAGCCATCGGCAGAAAAAGTATAGTACAAAATTACTTGGATAGACTAATTGCCTGAACTGAAAAATACAGTTCATTATTGAAAAATTTAAACTCCTGTAGCTAGAGCTCCTTTTTCATACTAAAAACAAGAAAACATAATTTAATGACCAACCAAAAGAGAATGTTGAGACTAGGACAAATAAAACAGCATTTTAAATATCTTTTTCCTATACAGAATCACAGTGTTCAAAGTGTGGTGTGGACCACCCTCCACATACTGAGTATAAAACTCCCTGAACATGGCTGGTTTGGTGCCTTGGGAGTCTTACTGGCTTTTTTTCATTTCACCTGGCAAATCCAAAGTGTGAGAGACTGAACTATTAATGGTTAATGACTGGAAAGATTTGTCCATTTGTGGAGGCATGAAGGTGCTTTGCTCAAGCCGAGTTTTGAGGTCAGTAAGAAGCAGATCCTGCAAGACTCGATGGTGGTCTTTATCAGGGTAATTGTCATCTGCTGATTTGTAAAACTCCCCCCTACAGGCAGAGAAGGTCTGATGGGGCATTACTGGCTCAACTGTGCTGACATGAGAGGCAGCTGTCATGGCTTAGAAGGTGTCATAAATCCTTGAAGTGCTCCCAGACTAATTTCTAAGGCATTCCACCAGAGGACTGACAGCTCCCTCCACATACAGGAGAGGTATTTTTTTCTTCCTCCCTTCCAACCAACCTCCCTCCCTCCCTCCCTCCCTCCCTCCCTTCCTTCCTTCCTTCCTTCCTTCCTTCCTTCCTTCCTTCCTTCCTTCCTTCCTTCCTTCCTTCCTTTCTTCCGTCTTTCCTTCCGTCCTTCCGTCCTTCCTTCCGTCCGTCCATCCTAGAGCTAGCCAGGATGTTCCACCATATCAGAAAAGCAACTGTTAGGCACTTTTTGGTTTTGAGCTGTGACTTGCTGCTTGTGGGATCATAAGGTAATTCAGGCTGGAAGGGACCTCAGGATAATATCCATCCTCTTGCTGAAAGCATGGTGAGTTACAAGGTTAGACCAGATTGCTCAGGGCTTTACCTGATCTGGACTTGAAAGTATTCACGGACAGAGATCACACAGCCTCATTGTGTAAAATCTTTCAAGGCTTGTCTGTCTTTGTGGTGAAAAGGTTATTCCTAAACTAGGTAGGCAGATATTGCTCATTGAGTTTTGTGGGAGCAAGTTTCAGATTTTCCTGGTTAGAAGACGTATGGCCTGATTCAGAAACAGATGATCACATTAAGCAGCAGAGAGATTTGTATGAGAGATGCAAATGACTGTTTTCATAGGGCATTCATGGGGCTCTGATCACACTGCAGTAAATTCTCACTCTTAAGAAGAATTCCACTCATGTCAGTGGAGCTGTTGCACAGACATTTTAGGTTGGTAGCATGAATCTTAACGTTAAGCTCATAAAAATAATCTGAATTAAATTTCATTAACTCAACATGGAAATGATAGCTCTCTGTGAGTAAAAGAAGAGTAGCTGTGATTAAGGGAGAAGTAACAAGACAGCTTCTCAACTCATGCTGAGGTAGATCTCTGGACTGCATGATGCTGTGTCAAGTTATACTCTCAGAGGAACTAGTCTGCTTAAAATAAAGCTAAAATACATGATGCTGATCCTAAAGCCAAACAAAGTCATGATCTGAAATGGTGTTCAAGGTGATATGATGGGTCAGAGAATCTGTTTCATGGATATGACTGCATTAAATGATGCAGAAATTTACATGCTCTTGTATGTCAGTGCCAGGAGTAGTCACACTGAGCAATGCCATTAACACTGGTAGAATATTTTATCGTTTTTCAGAGAAGTAGAGGTCATGTGGTTAACTTTGCCTCCTTACTTTCACAGAACAGTCAGCTAGAGTAAATTTGTGGATTCCATGAATTCATATCATGCAAAAAGCCAATAATAAAGGTGGTTGATGAGCTGCAAATTCATACAGACCTGTCACTGTATGTCAGGCAGTCCAGCTCCCAGGTCACTATATCAAATCTTTCTATTTTTTCAACATCCTCCGTGAAATTCTTTAACTGGGAACATTAGATGAGGAATAACATATAATAATAATAAATTTATCACTATATGTTATTTGTTCTACATATAATTATAATACATAATGTATATTATAAATAATATATATCCTTATATTATTATATGTAATAAATTTAGTACCACTTTAATACTTGTTTGATTTTTGCAGGGTTGTATGTCTGACAGTTCTGCAACAGTGACATGGGTGTAGGAAGGGTTTTCACCTATTTTTAGATATTGGGAGTGAAACATCTGTACCTGAGGTAGTTACAGTCAAACAATAAACATCTTCAAAAGGTGAGTCATTCTAAGCTCAGTACTGTAGTTATCTATCTCTGGGGGAAAAAATTTCCTTCTACTGATGCCTGTCTATTGTTTCCTATTAGAGGAGACAGGATTTTACCTTATCCATAATGAGACATCTAATCTGGATTAGGGCAGATACTTTCTACCGTATTTTTTCATGATAGGGTTTTTATTGTAGTGCTTTTCATGTAACCATTTCTAGCTTTTCAAAGGTGATCTGCATTTCTTGTCCTGATGCACAAATGGCCTTGCCAAGTCATTCGCATCTGTTTCCATATGGAAATGGATAGATTCAATACATGATAACCAGAATGCTAAAGGGAACATAAAAATATAGAAATCCAAGAAGAAAAAAGTTGAGTGAAAGTTGAATATATAACAAATTATACCTAATGGTGTTCAGCTACTTGAAGAAATTGCTTAAGCTCTGTGTATAACTAAGCCATGGAATCTGTTCTGCAAAAGAAACTGCAAGAATTATTTAGTTCTGCAGCTAAAAATATTACTAGCCACCAGCAAAGGTAGTAAAAAAATATAAAAGATAACAGAGCAAAGCTGAATTTCAGCTGGAGCACAGTAGAAGTGATATTCTTTACTGATGCTTTCCATTTACACCGTCTTATGTTTATTTTTTAAAAAATATGAGGAATTCAGGTTTATGATTTTTCAGTGGGTTTAGTTTGTTTTGTTTTGATTTGTTTTGTTTTGTTTTGTTAGCAGAAGGCTCATTTGTAGCTTTGTCAGCTCACTGCTATGAGGTAGGAAAGCCAGCACTGAAGAATTCTAAATGAAAGTTAGTTGTATAAAATATTCCCTAGTCAATAAGTAGGATTGGTCTGTGTTGGTTGGGTTCCAGTGTTGACTCAAAATGTCATTAATATTGACATGCTGGAACTGATACTGTGTCTATAAAGCCTCACATACTGCAATATTTTTTACAGCAAGAGGTGGACAGTATGATTCTAAAGTCTACAAGGACTCCCCAGAGCTAAGATGAAGCCCTGACTCTATTTCTTGTCTCCTGTTAGTTGCTTGGCCTATTGCCTGACCATCTGTAGAACTCTTTAGTTATGCCACTATTTCATTTGCTTCTCTGAGATGAACTCTGTGGGGGAGGCAGCAAGGTGATTTTAGCGTCGCTGCATAATGTCTTATGATCTGTTGTTTAAATAGGGCTGCCCTAATCTAGCAAGCTGAATAGAATCCTACCTTTGTATTAACTCACAGGCTGGGTGGCAAATGAATAGACAAGAAGGGAAGGGAAAGTTCAGTGACTTTAAAGGACTTCTTGCAATCTGATAATAAGACAGAATGAAACAGTTGTGGCTGTTACAGCTGAGATAGTCTGATAACAGACATAAGAAAAAGTTTGCAGGTGAATGGAAGAGAAAAAAAGGTGAAAAAAACCCAAAACAGAAAAGAAAAATCAAACTCTCAGTAATACAAGATCTTCTAAAGTAACTATATGCACTGGGGAGTTACATTTGAAAGAAAAACTCCACCTTGCAGTTCCAAGGCATTTCTGTTTACAAAAAAATGAAAAATTTTCAGGTCAGTGAGAACTGTGGGTATCAGAAATGTGTTTTAAGTTATAACTTAGGAGACACCTCCTGATATGTTTTAGCTATCAATAAAATTTACATAGATTTGTTCCACATGACTTCCCTTTTGAAAACATAGTATATGTTGGAAAAATATTTATGGTTTTATCCTTCACACAAACAGTAGTCTCTGTTTAATTCTCTCTCCTCATCTCTGCTCTAACTGTATCACAAAGACTTATGGGATAAAGTGAATCTCTTTCCTCACTTGTACTCTTTTCCTTTGTCTGTGGCTGCCTCCAGAATACTATTTTGACAACACAGCTATGTTGCCAAGAAGATATATAGGCAGTTAAATATAATACTTGACATTTATGTGCCTCTCTTCTTTCTTAGATCTCAAACTGAACTATAATAAAGTTTAAACATTCTCACCAATTCATACAGGGAGAAAGCAAGATACAGTCAGAGGCAGAGCTGAGAAGAGAACGAATCCTTCTTGTCTCTAGACAGGAGCTTGTCATTTTAGACCAATTACATTGTCTAGTTTTGGTTTGATGGGGAAAAAAACCCATATATTTGAGGCTCCAGCATGCAATGTGAGAAACTACATGTAGTGATGTGTCTCATTAAGACTTTCTTCTTTGCAGAAATAGCCCACTGAAAAATTCTTGTTGCCATATACTGTCTGCTTAGAGAGTTTTGGCTCAGTGTTCTTCCTGAATAAATATGAGGTTATTTTCATGTTTTGGTTTCTGACTAAATTACTGACAGCAGTCAGAAAACTTTTAGAGGGAAACACATGAATGAAGTTTGTATCTCCTAGGCTAATTATATAACTTGTTAGCTGTATATCTGAATATATTTATGAGTGAAGATGTGATTTATGCTTCAAGTAAGGAAAGATGATAAAGATGAAGGAGATCATCCAGTCCATTTGATTATCAAGTAAGCTGCATTGGCAATTCTTTGATAGAGAACAAAATCGTATTAAAATAATAAGAACAGAATTAACAGGGAACAGAGAAGAATAAAAAAAATAATAAAAGAGATAATTTTAGAAGACTAAATAACAAAAAAGGAATCCTTGAATTGTGAATAAAAAATGGCTCATTGTGAAATAGATGTTCCCAATTTGATTTTGGGAGCTTAAATGTCAAGCTGTGCTGTAGAATTACATCAGAAACAGCAGTTCCACAAGCAGAAAGTTAACCACAGTTAGGGTCAGGAGCAGATAGCCAGGAATTCATGTATTAAGCTCTTCCTTGATATGAAATCACATTTTGATTTAATTATTGACACAAGGAGAGCTACTGCAGGTTGCTTACAGGTTTCCAGTTGTATGCATTGATGCCTTCTGTTGTCATAGACCCATTTCATCATCTGCAGAGTGAGACTGATTCATGTCTTTCAGGTGGCATTACGAGTTTTGTCGAAGAAATACAGAGTTCATTTTTTTGTTCTGGTGTTTATTACAGACCTGTTGAGACACTGATCAGAAATGTTTCCCCTTTGGGAAAAAATTACAAAAACAAAACAACCCTAAAAATGAATTTTAAAATGCTTTATGTATAAAGAAGAAAGTATTGAATAGAGGTTTGAAGTATTTTGATTTGCAAAGCAGGGCTAAAGTAAAAATGACATGGGGTTTTAATCCAAATCCCACATATCTGAATTTCTGAACAGGAAAGGACTGAAAAGGACAAGGAATAATTAATTTTTTTTCCATTCTGTGCTATTAAAGAGTCAGTTGGGTTTCAAGCAGACTTAACGGGTGCAATTTAAACAATTTATTTCAATTCTTGAACAGAATAATCTGGATTGTGCTTATTACTGGACAAAAGAAAGACTGTGAGGAACACTCTTCTTTTTTATTCCAGTGTTAATGAACAGAAGCTTTCTAATTCAAGAATTCTCAGAGTAGCAAAAAAACCCAACACCAGACATGTTACAGACCACGGCTTTCTCATAGCAACTAGAAAAATTTAGTCCAGTGTTTGGAAAACAAGTTTACCCTTTCAAATTAGTGTTGTGCATTCCTGTTAAATGGCTGTCAGACTGTAAAAGTTTCTCCTGGGCAGAGTGCCTCTGAATCCCTATTAGAGCTCTGCCTTTCAAAGACAAAGCAGAGTGGTTTATGTTGCTGTGTAAGCTGAAAACGCTGGTGCTTAGGTACATTCTTTGACACTTCACTGTGTGAAGCTTTTACTAATTAAACAGTTTTGTTTTATAAAGTTTGTGAATTTCATAAAAAGTTTAGAAAACAGTGTTTAGACTTAATGCAAACAATCCAAGATTAGAGACTAAATGCTTACTTATTCATGAAGCTCTGGGCTTTCAGGGCCTTTTAGTTCCATTTTGTTTCCTACTTGATTACATGTGCCTGTTCAAATTTTTTTCTCCCCTTCTTTTCCATTACAAAGTTTACTAACTCTCAAGACAAAAATTAGCAATCTCTGCATGGTGCTTTTTTATTAATAGATGATGTTGATGTTGTGTGGCATGAGTTAATATCAAGTCAGTAATATGTTCAAGTGCAGAAAATGCCTTAGAAGGGAGGTGACTGAACCACTTTGATGGAATCTCTTGGTAAAAAAGTATAAAGAGAACATAAGGAAGACAAAGAAATGGAGGTCAGTGAAAAACTAAATGAGAAAGCGCAGAGGAAAAGGGATGGTAGAAGAAATCAGAGATATGTTTAATGCATAAAGAAAGCAAAGGCCAAAGAATTCTACCCATTAAAGAGGGAAACTTCAAATCACCTATGATATGCAACATTTCCATCTGTTTGTCATGGCAGATCTTTCATCCATAAAGTTAGCTTTAGGCAAAGGTCTTCTTTGAATAGTCCTTTTCTGAGGCACCCATTGCCTATGTAAATTCCAGTTTTCAAAATCATTCCTTTAATTATTTGCAAAATAATTCCTTTTCTATTGAGTTTCTATCGAGTTTCTATTAGAAGTCCATTTTTTCAAGTCCGGTAATGCATTTTGTAACCCATTCTTTGTGGGTAGGAGAAATTCAAAGCAGATATTTTAAATGAGTTCCTCAGCAATCATTCAGAGGTCCTCAGTCACACGTATAAATCAGACTGTACTCTTCAGCAACTATCATTTTTTTTTCCAAATTTCATGAAGGTTTCTGCATTGATCATTTGCTTAAGGTTTTATCTCGTTTGTTCAGGTTTTCCTACCTTACAAACATATTCTTACAAACAAGAATAATAGATAGCAATACTATTCCCTCAAAAACCTCATTACTGTGTTTGAAAATCAAAGAAGTATCTGGTCCTTTGTGTATAATGGCACAATATTTCTTTTTCTTTCCCTACTGTGGCAAAAGTAGCATTGATGAATAGATATCAAAGAGTAATTCTTCAGTTCGAAACTATTTCTTCTAAAAACTCATCTTTGTACAAGGCACTGTGTGTAGTACTGATCTAACCATGTTTTAAGTGTAATAACTGCTGCTTTGTACAAACAACGACTAGTATTTTCCACAGATATTGAATGCAGCTCTGACTTAGATAAAATGAAGTCAACACAGAAACTAAATCCAGTTCTTGTCACTCTTTATCTGCATTTTAGCTTGAGTAGAAACTAGGAAGAGAAATCCAGTCAAGTGAGATCTGGCTTATGACACTGGCTGCTGGAGTCAGATATTGTATTGCTTGTCTCCTGTTGCTACTAGAAATTTACATCTTGAACCATGAAAGCTGAGGCACATGTTTCCTCTAGGGCTTGGAAGAAGAACTGAAAAGATAATGAAAATGTTTGCTTGAGATGCACACAAACTCAGTAGGCAGGTCATGTATTTTGAAGATATACTTAACACTCTTACAGCCGCTCTGGAGAGTAATGCTTATCTCCCATGTCATTTGAATCATGAATTAGTCACTTTGTCAATCAGCTCAGCACTACAAAGCAACGTGAAGGGTCATTGTCATTCAGTTTCTTGGCAGAGGTACGGGGTATAATTTAATGGTTTGTGGTAGCCAAATGTGAAGTTAGTTGCAGAGGCAGAGGGCCTCTAGATTTTCATTTTATTATTATTCTATGGAATACAGTAGATAATTTCAAAAAAAATATGCCAGTACACCTGTAATGCTGCTGATAACTTGTCTTTCATCTGTGAAATCGCTTTTAGACTTGGTACCTGCCTTGAACATAAGCACTGCAAGTTTGCTACGTGCTGCATTCATTTGAAAGACACCCTGCTGCTGTAGCTTGGAAGAGGTACTGTTGAATTTTAAAGGTTTTTTTGGACTAATGCAATGATCAGTGAGGACAGGCATCACAAACATGACATTTGGATAACAGCTTTTAGAAGTAGTAGTAGAAAGCAAATGTCAAAATGTGGATGAAGGGAACTTTCTTAGTACCAACCTATCCTAAGTACCGTTCAGTATTCAGTTGGCTCTTCTCTAGAGTCTGTTCTAATAATATCTACCCTGATTACAGTATTTTTAATAGAAACATGCTCAGCTAATATCTTCAAAGTAAGAATATATCCTTTCCACTAAACAAATTCGTTTGCAAAGAGGTAGGTGGCAAAACAAGAATTCAGCCCTCTGGGTTCATGCTTACTTCTTGAAATAAAAAGGGAGCTCTGTCATTTCAAGCCAGAAAACATGTTTGCAGATTTTATCCACCGTTTTTTATCCTACTTCAGAGTAATGCTTATCTCTAAAGAACCACAGCAACCTTGAAAATATACTGCAATGCCTAATTGATCAATGTAATTTACAAGGTGTGAGTGCAGATTAAGGGGGGAAAAAAAGATAGCATAATGATTTTAACCAGGAATGGGCATTATCATGTTTACATCTTTCATTAAGAGCCAAACATTTTTTGCATACTTACTATCATATATTTTGAAAAAAGTAGACCTTTAAAGAATAATGGCTATTTTTTCTTATTTACCCTCATTTCTTATAGGGAAAAATATGCTTCTGACTTCTTTTCCTCTTCCATTCATCTTAAGAAGCTGAGGTTTTCGTTCTTTGTGTCTCTTGCAGGTCATGAGCTAAAAAATATCCGAACTACACTAGCTCCTTGTTTGTGTGTCCCCAAGTTGTCAGCAGAACTCCCTGAAGCATTCTCTGATGCCTGAAATGGGGGCTGCGGAGAGAGAAGGCAGGGAAGCACAAAGAGCAGTATGATATTTATGTGAACCATATCCTTGTAGAGCAGACATCCTTTCAAAAAAATTACCTCTTTGCCCAGATAATTAGTTTGAGCTTGAAACAGCAGGAAAAAATAGTACATGCCTAGTTTGCATCAGACTGTTCACTTTACTCATGCAGTGATTTAGAGACATGAGACACTCAGTTTGTCTCTTCTGGTTACCTGAAAATTAACTCATTACAGTTTAAGGAGGGGTAGTAGATCTGCAGTTGCACATGTAGGGCTTACATCAGTGATGTTTCTGTTAGGACATGTAGGGATATGGATACATAAATCCAGTACCATTCTTAACCACTTGAACAGTGTGCTCACCTTAGATGACATTTCCCACTGTGCAGAAAAACTTGCAGTTTCCCTTCAAGAAACACTTTGAGCTAAGCTAAAAACGACCCTGTCTTTTATTTTGGTATACCCACAGTATGCTATTGGACTCAAACAGGCACTAACCAGTGTGAACAAATATTGTCTTACCTTAGTATCAGTTTTTTGCCTATTAGTTTGTTTGTTGTTGTTGTTGTTGTTGTTGTTGTTTAATAAACAAAGAAAGCTGTCCTTTGGTGGCCAGTTTATTTATATGAGTTGTCAATAATGTCTTACTTTAGTATTGGCTGTGTGGTCCTGTAGTGGGAAGTCTAGGATTTCCCAGTCCACTATAGGTCAGGGTCCTGTAAAAACAAACAAAACTGAAACATGTAGTGACATCAAAACTATAACATTGATATATTCAGAAAAAATATTAAGGTCTTTCAAAGTCATGATGATGGCTGAAATGTAAAGAGACTGAAAATGCAGCCAACTGAAAACACTGTTTTTTCCATTTGTCTTCTTTCAAAATACATTTTATCAATATTTTATTGGACTTTTCAGCTTTGGAGTCATCAGACTTACAGTAAAAGGACAGAAATTGATACTGCTGTGGAACAGCATTTGTATCTCCATAATGAAGATTTACCCATAATCAAAACATGAATGTAATGTTCTAAATGACAACTCCAGTAAGAGAGGTCTTATGTGACAGTCACTGCCGGGGAAGTCCTTATACTCCCTTTTGGCTTGGCTGTTGCATAACTATTATACAGTCCAGCAAAGTGCAATCGTCTCCAATGTAGCATTTTATATACATTACACGGGCATGAATTATTGCTAATGCAGCATGTCTTTCTTCTGTATCAGTGTTCTGATTATTCTGAGCACTAGTGTTAGTGTTTAGTTAGTTTTTACAATATAAGTTTTGTGAAGTTTACGTTGTATAAATGTAAATGGACAAAATGCAGAACTTTGCAACAGAGTTTAAGAGCTGAACTGATGAAATAAACTGATGTAACTGGCAAAGGGAAGTGTTGCTTTTAGCATTGGGAAAAGCAAGTGTTTCTCTGAAACTGCCTAGAACAGAGGTTCTCGTACTGTTATCCCTGAATCACTGTTGATCTTAAGGACACTCACTTTTCATACCCATCCATTCCCATTCTGTGCTGTCTCTCATTATTTCTAAATACTACTGAACTTCCCTCAAAGATGGAAATATATTCAGCATTTTCATAATATCAGCTTACTCATATGGCCACAGGCCGGCTATCTCAATCAAACATATAATTAAAAACGAGAAGGAAGCTGTACTGTCACATGTTCTCTGAAAGGTACTTCTCTTTAAGAAGGTGATTAATATTATCCAACCTTTGTCATGTGTAAAGTAGGTGTCTAAGCCAGTTTATGTTCTGCTTATAAACAGAGAGGAAAGATAAGAATCTCTTATGCTTACCTTGCTTTGGGCTGCATCAGCTTGCACAAGTGCTTGTTGCCCTATATTTTCTCCAAAGAGGCCTCAATATCTGGTTTACCCTAGACAGTGATTTTTTTAAGCAGTTGCAGTTAGATAAGATGAAGTTCATCATCAGATATTACAGAGTACTGCACTCTGTGTACAGTCCATGGTGATGAGAATTCACTTTGCCAGTTGTTCTGCTTAGCCAAATAAAAAGTGGTTACAACAAACTACCAGAGCACCAAGACCAAAGGAATATTTTCAACACTTCTCAGAAGCCTTTGAGAAGTCCATATGGGAATACATAGATCCACTTATTCCCATTCTTCCGACAGAGATCCTTGGAAATCTCATATGATAGTTATAAACAGTTGAATTAGAAAGAATGACTTACCTTTGCATTATTATTATATTATATTATATTATATTATATTATATTATATTATATTATATTATATTATATTATATTATATTATATATTGCAGTCAAAATTTGAATTGATAGTCTTAATTTTTACATCCAACTTTTGTTTTTCTTGCTTATTCTGTTTCTACTTAGATGTAGGAGCAGTGATCAAGCTCATTTGCATGTCAGAGTCCCTTAGACCTCTCAGCGTGGTTTATTTGCAGGTCTGTGTTCATTGCTTGAATTTGCATCTCTAATTTAGTAGAGGTATTTAGAATTTCATTATCTATGTGCTTTAAAAACCATGCTAAAATCCTTTATTACTAAAAGGAGTTCAAAGTAATGAAACTTTAAATACAAATCCCTTGAGCTATTATGTAAGTGCCATGCATTGCACAAAATTTAGATTAAGTAATAGTAATAGTAAAGAGAAGTTAGGCATGAAACAAAGAAATTTTCTATGCTAATTTAAATTTGTTTTCTTGTCTTCTTAGGAAAGTAAGTTAATCTCCTTCTTTGTCCAATGTTGACTTAATAGCTTTAACTTGACTGTCAATGTAAAATTCAGATTTATGTTCTGGGGTTTCAACATCTTTCTATTTGGCACAAGTAAGTCTGTTTTATTTCTAAATGTGTGTATAACAATGTACTGGATGAATACTTTACTAGTATGACACATAAATCAAAGGAGAATTTGGATTTCTGTATTTTGTATCTCTGTTGTTTCTTGCCTGCCTAACAGCTGTAAATGTTCACAGAAGATTTAGATGGAAAATATTTAACAAGCAGAAAATATTTTCCTTTTGCTTGCCCTTCCCAGCAAGTTGATTTTTGTATACACTTCCATCTAGTGCATATATGTGAATATCTATTGTTTATATATGCATTATATGCTACATATAATTTCTTTTTGTAACATAGACTATTTATGATATAAATAAATATGTGTTACGGTTAGTTGCTCCTTAAATCAAATCCAGTTGAATCCTAGCTTGGTGAATGCCATGCACTTCTTTATCTGGGTAAGTTTAAAGTAATTTTCTACACTTTCTATTAAAGAAATGCTTGATATAAACTCTTTTTTATTTTTTTATTTTTTATTTTTTTGGGGACACCCTCAGATGAAATCAGAATCTTCTGGAACAAGTTAGTGCAAATTATATTTTCTGTGATGAGGTGATTCCTTATCTCTATATGTTGTAACTCTTGCATTTTGGACTCTAATAATTGTATTTTTTATAGTAAAATTAAAATGATTGAATACTTCTGCTTTTGTTTTCCATTTTTTTCTATTTGCAGTACTTAAGCTTAGGTGGTTCCTCCAGACTGCACACAGTCTTGCTTCCTGTTAACTGTACTTAGAATTCATGGCACTTTTAGCCATGAAGTAGGAAAGAAGTGACATTTAGTATCAATTTGATTTGAGTACGCATTCATAAAAGCTTTTAGATTTGATCGGAATGACAACATCAATTTTTACCTTTTACAGAGCTTGCTGTGCACTGAAAATGAAGCATTTCAGTGAGTTCCTCTACACCTATGTGGAATTAGAAACAAGAGACAGAGAATGGCCCAATATCCAGTTAGGTAAGGGAATGCGTACCAAACATGTTGAATTAACTTCACATGGGAGCTAATAATAAAATGATAGGCATTTCACCTATTATCTCATTAGCACATAGACAGAAATATTTAAATCTCAAAGAGACTTAGAACCTCAGCATTGGCTATTGATACTATGACATGTATTTAGTCCATTCTTGGACTTCTTTTTAGCAGATGAATCATAGAATCATGGAATCATGGACCCACAGAATGGTTTTGTTTGAAGGGGATCTTAAAGATAATCTAGTTCCCATCCCCCTGCCATGGGTTTTTTTTTTGTTCAAAAACCTATGCAACCTTGCCTTGAACACTTCCAGGGATGGAGCATCCACAACTTCTTTGAACAACCTGTTCAAGTGTCTCTCCACCCTTACAGTAAAAAGTTATTCCTAATATCTAGTATAAATCTGCCCTTCAGTTTAAAGCCATTACCACCTGTCCTATCACTATTAGCCCTTGTAAAATTCCCTCTCCAGCTCTCTTGTAGGTCCTCTTTAAGTACTGGAAACTGCTCTAAGGTCTCCTTAGAGCCTTCTCTTCTCTAAAGATGAACAATTCCAGCTCTTTCAGCCTGTCCGCATAGAACAAGATGAATGTTTTCTACAGTTGGATAATTTCTTTCTTCTAATGGGTTGCTTTATTTTTGGGGTTATTCTACAGAGCTGTGAAGGTAGTCTTTATAAAGGGATCAGTAACAAAGGATAATATGTCATTAGAAACATTATTGGGAAGAAATCCTTGGAACTAGAAAGTAGAAATTGTTTAGAAAAGCTGTTGACCCAGCAAGAGACTGTTGGATAGCTGTTAGTTTATGCTAGTAATTTTCCAAATATATGAAAGAGGGGTTTATGGCTAAGACATCTAAACATATGTGACAGTTGAGATACTGTTGGGGGTCAATTGTTAACAGATACTTTCTTCTTACTGTCCATTGCTATAAGTGAATGTAACTGTAACAGAGTATAACTTTAAGGCTGTGCAAAGGCTTTATGACACTGTTTAAGACTGTATTCAATCTATTTTGTAATAGCTGGTTGTTTAATCTCAAACAGCCATTATTTTTTCATTAATGTGCTTTCTGCTAGGCAACTGAGATTATCAAAAGTATCTACCCTAAATAGACAGGGACCAAAGATTTTGTTTTGCTTTGTTTTAACAGGACCTCTTCTGAGTGGTATCCTAGGAAACCAGAAAGAAACAGGTTTTATATAAACAAAATCCATAGTGTATGCACATGAATAATCACAGACCTGTGACGCTGTGAATCAAATTCAATAATATATTTATCAGCTTCTTTATACTACTCTTGAAATAAAAATCTACTTCATATCTTATTGAACTGTGCAGGCTACTAGGTCCTTGCCTCATCAGAGTAGTACACAGTAGTAAAGGGAGTTGACAAATTTGATCATTGTTCTTGATCTTTCTGAGATTTAAAGGCTTACTCCCATATTCAGGCTTGGCAGAAAACAGAACACAGAGCTTCCCACAAAGCAAATGAGTAGTACAGAACAAATATTCTGTGCTGTCTTCATTATTAATGAATTTGCCATTTATTTTTCAAACTGTGGAACAGAAGGGAAAAATGGGCACGTGGCTGATGTGATATGTGCATAACAAAAGCTAATTTTTTTTTAAAACAAATGATGCACTTTTAAATTGCTTTATTATCATACTTAGCTCCATTCTTTAACCTAGATTTTGTTGCTAGGATAGGTGGTCTCAGGGAGCTCATACCTTAGCAAAGGCAGATTTTAAAAACTGATGGAGAATTCCTTGTTCCTCAGTGGATATACCCAGCTTGCAGGGATTTTCATTTTCATGGGGGTCTCTTTTTTCTATTTAGGATTTAAAAAAAAATAATAATAAAAAAGTGCATTTGTGTTATGCACTGCATGAGAAATGTTTGTGCAGATGATAAATTGTGTGTCCTGTCATGGTACTGTCATACTGTGCATATTTGATCCATGTTCATGTGAAAAGCTCTGAAGCTTCCTTGTGGTGCATGTACTGTGCAGGTTATATATTGTCCCTTTCACCATTAAATGCAAATTGCATTTATCAGGACATACACTTTACTTTCAAAGATGTTCTGAGACACTGACTAACCTTTGCTAATCAAGGCAAAGAATTGGCAACATCATGCGATGAACTAGAAGAAACATCAGTACCTTAATCTTGATTATGACGTTGTCTTACTGTTTGTCTAATCTGCATTATATTTGCTATCAGAAAAGTTGTAATCACAGCTTAAATGTATCTTGAAAATATTAATTGTTAAAGACTTGTGTAAGTCCTTTCCAAATATGCCACAAGGTGGTGTATATTTTCTGGGTTAGCTTGCTTATTCACTTATCCTTCTGAAGTTATAGCATAGAAAGGCTATGAAGCTCTGTAACTGTCTAAAAATGTTGCCTGACTATACTTGACAGCTTGGGGTGACAGTAGCACTGTAATGCAATATTTTATTTAAGGATGGTCTTAGCATCTAAAAATGCTTTAAGAAAGAATGCATTGTAACAGTCAGGTAAATTAATGGTTGCTCTGGCAAAATGCTTGCTGTAATGTGATCCTACACCTTAAAACATTTATTATGAAATCTTTACAGATTCTCTGCATTCCGCTAGTTCTCAACACTTCAATAAAATGTCTGATATGTTACTGGCAGAGCTGTCTCTACTGTTTTCCTCTCTTTTCACCTGTCAGATCACTTGAATTTTATGCCACTATTTTAATGCTAATTAGACTTAACAATAAAGTTGCCAACAACTATAAGAGGACTAGAGAGTCCAACTAAAATATTTAGGGACAATTGTCTACAATCCCTGGCAATGGTTATCTTTATAGTCTCAATAGATCCTTTTGCAGCAGAGAAGGTCAAAACCCCCAGTGTGCCTCCTCTACAGCTCTCACTTTTCCCTCCATCTTTTTCTTCTCTTTCCATGAGTTTTTTCCCTCTTCTTCTTACTCTCTTTTCTTTACTGTCTCCACCTTGTGAGTTTCTTTCTAAAACTGCTACAGTTTTAATATTTTCACTTAGTCCAGCAGCTTAAGTAGAAAATACTGAGGTCAGACTGAGGTTGCAATGCTCTTTCTTGTATAGAGATTTAAAAACATGAACACGATTGACCTTTTCAGCACTTGCTTCTACATTTTCAAGAGCTATGAAAAGGGAGCTGTGCAGACAAAGATGACGCTACCCTGCTTAGTAATCAGTCTTTTCTACTTGTTCTCTGTGAACAAAGCAAATGCTTCATTGGCTGCAACTTCAAAAATCTGTAGGTAGTTAGAATAGGTAACTACAGCTGGAAAGGTTAAATATTTTTTTCCCTGCAGGTCTGAAATCTTCAAAGATAATTGATGAAGTCTTTTCTTTATGAAGCAATAATAGTAATAATGATTCAAAATCCGACTAAAGCAAAATTTACTATACAAGCACCCTTATATTTTGGGGGAAAGAAAATTGGAGGAAGGAGAATTTAGAATCCTCTTAAGAAAATGAGGCTCTACTGTTGCCTTAATGACTTTACATCAAGACCTAAAATGTCTTTATTTACCTGTCCTAACTCAGGACTGAATTTGGTTTCCAGCTTTGCAGGGAACTGGCTCAAACACATACAGTAGTGATACACTCCTTTCCTGCTCTTTAATTATCTTTGCAGTAAGTACGACACATTCACTGGAACCAAGACACCCCCAAATCCCATCTGCCAAAAAAGGTGTGAAGGTCCAGCTAGCAGGCTAGAGGTTCACATCTAGATTTGTCAATAAATATTTAGCTAATTCAGAAAGAGCAACATAAACAGGAAGGACTGAAAAAATCCTGCCTTGGTATCTCTCATTTAGTTTAGTGTTTGAGACTTTCATTTTCAGGCTCAAGATTGAAATTACCTGGGAACCTCTGGAATGCCTATTTTTGTGTTTTAAAAGTTGCTCTTTTTTCTTAATAGCAAGTTGAGACAGATCATGTTTATATATATGGGTAAGACATAGGTAAGACAAAAGATTTTCAACTGTCTCAAAGAGGAGAGGAAAAACTTCTGATACCTTGGAATCTGCAGGAGCACACTACAGGCAGGGCTGTCAAGTAAAAGGGCAACAACACTACCAACTCATGTAAACAAAACAATTATTTCCTGTTTTGAAACAGAACAGTAAGAAGGAATGTTAAATTTGTCTCTTGCTGGCCTAAACAAGAAAAAAAATATTTTACAGTTTTCCTATAGAATAAAACTTCATTACTTTCTGTGACAATGGTTAAAGAAATTACCTAGTAAAAGCCCTGCCCAGCACTCTTCTGTAGCCATCTAAGAATCTCTTCTTGAGTAGCTGACAAACTCTACTAATGCAGCATGTGTACCACTCCAGTCAACAAGGAGATTCTGTAAGCTCACGAATTCCTGCTGATATAATTAATTAATTGTATAAAATTTCTCATCAAGGAGGGTTGAGTTGGAGATTAATTCAGTACACTAGACATATTCAGAAGATGCATTCAAAGGTGTTGAGGGAGGTGGCTGCTACCATCATGAGGCCAGTATCATCTTTCAGAAGCTGTGATGGCCAGGGAAATCAAATATATATTCAGTCCTTGGGGAGAGGAATTTTGGTTGCATCAGTAAAGGCAAAAACTCCAGCCATGTGATTATTCATCTCTTCTCAGCACACAGGAGGAGGTGTTGAAGTACAGTGTCCAGATTAGGGCTCACAGCACAAGGGAGATAGTGACAAACAGGAGAGAGTTCAATGGATTGCCACTAAGGGGAGTGGAGCACTTGAAAGGCTGAGGGACTAATGTGAATTTCATGGTGCTATGAAATTTTTAAGTAGATACAGCATTACATTAAAATCATTGCATGCAATCAACTTTGATACCACTTCAGAAAAACTGTTAGTAGAGCTATAAGATATATATGTGCTTTGAAGTATGCAGGTACTACCCAAATAATTGTACAGAAAATGTATTAACTCTAACTTGAAAACCAGAATCCTGTGGCACATCAGGACAATGATATAATAGGACTATGAGTTTCTTAAAGTAATTCTCATGCAGAAATGTGTGTGGTTGAAGTCTTCCTGCTAAACAGAGTTTAAGTGATATCTGATGTTACATTTGCAGTTGCCATGGATCTCTTATACAATACTGGAGACTGAACCACAGGTTATGTTTACAAAATGAGTGGTGTACTATATTTTTTAACTTTTCATCTCAGAGCAATGAAATTCCGTTAGTACATTTGTTGTTAACATCATAAAAAATGGTTTGTGATTCTCAATCAAATTTTTTAGTTTCTTTACACAAACTGCAACAGGTAAAGACCCACCACTGATAGATACAGGTACAGAAAGCTAAAAGCAGTGATTCTGAAGGTCAATTTTTATTTATCTTTTAAATATTTGGCCAAAGAGTATGTTTTTCCTCTTCCTTCATTGAATTTTCTTTCTCTGTCTATATGGAAAATTGTCTTAGAATCTCAGATAGTATAAATTGCCCTTGATTTATTAGTCTATAGTGATTTATCCTACAATTTTTTTCCCAGTAGTGATGTAAACCATTAAATGAACAGGAATATATAATGATAAACATTAATTCCTTAAAAAAATCAAGTAAATATTTTAACTGAAATTAGGCACAATTTAAAATTAGTCCAGATTCAGTATTTTTCAATGCAGCTGTCTTTTGAGATGCTCAGCTTTGAGACTTAAGCCAAAATTTATAAGAAATTAAAATTTTTGATTCAATAAAAATAATCTGAATGAAACCAGCCAAATTCTACATCACTCTGCAAGATGTTTTCATCCTCAATGTGTTAACTGCATTTTTTAATTTTTCAAGACCATTGCTTGCTTTTATTAAAGTTGTATTTGTGAAAGCTCTAAGACAGAATCAGCTTTAAAATACAAAAACTGAGTGTCCTTTAACTTGAGATGTTTCCTTACAATATGACTTGTTATGAGAGGCTACCCAGTGCAGCTTCTTGGACTAAGTGTATAGACACATATGTGGATCGATTTGCCATGCATCTTCAATATTCTTTATATACACCACAATTTTTGTGCATCCAACTTAATTTTTATGTTGCTTAACACCTTTATTCCTTTCCATCCTCTCTTTTTTTTTTTTTTTTTTTTTTTAAATATAGAACATTATGTCTAT
>JAWWES010000001.1:59955633-59985479 GCA_035583135.1 Lophotriccus pileatus
GCTTAGGGGGAGGAGTTTTGGGTCTTCCTCATAACTTATTCCCAGCAAAACACTTGTGTCTCACTTAAACTGAGACAGCTATAAATTCCTCTAATACTAGAACTGTGAATATAACCTTATGAAACATGCTTCTGTCTGTGTTTTATAACTTGTCCTGATTTAGCTCTTCTTTTAGAGACTTCAGATATTTCCTATAAAAGACATTAGCCCTTTACTTCCTAAACTCATGTATTCAGAATCATTTCAGACATACAAACACAACTATTAACAAAAAGGGTATAAACATGAGACTAGTCACTGCTAAACCAAAACAGAGGTCATTTTAAGTCAAAACAAGAACAAAGTTAAATCTGAAATTATTGACAAAAAGTTCCTGTAGTAGAAAAAAAAACAGAGTTGTACCAGAAAATTGTCATCTGAATATCAAAGATTAGTTATTTTCAAAATAAATTATTTTTCAGATTCTGGGCTACCTAAGTTTTACCAAGGATATAAAGTCATAAGAGCAGTAATAGTAAAGTATATCACCTCTATTAGCAGCCTATAACTTGTATGTGTGGAAGAATATAAAACAGAATGTGCACAGGGCTGGCCTTGCTCTTCTTCTTCCAGAAAACTACAGTGTAGGCCTTTTACAGCGGCACTTGTATTTGAAATGTGATGTCTGATGGGCACAGCTGGACCATTTTTCCATGAAATTGTTGAAACATTTCTTTACTTTTTGGAAAGTCTTGTGCTGAGTGAAAAAGTATTAAAGTTGCCTTCTTTAAACCTATTACCTGACAATGTCTATAGATCCTTCCATGTTCTCATATTGTACGATATAGTGATGATATTCCTTATTTACCTCCTTGATTTATAACACTCTTATATACCACCCAGGGTCAGGCAATGGTTTCTAAAGGAGATATAGAAGAGAAATATAGTATAATAGTTGCAAAAAGGAGGCTTTAATCTCAATCAAATGGAAGAGCTTTACCATATGTCTTTTTTAAACTCTAGGTAGACACCAGTTCAACAAAGAACTAGTAGTAAGAACTCCTTGCCAACATTCTTCACTATTAAGTAATTTTGTGATTAAAGAAATGTCCGTTTAAATAAAAAAGAAAACAAATCCACAAACCAAAAACCCAACCCAACCCAAAATCAGTTGGATCAATGTAGGATGTAATCTCTACAAGTACTTTTAAAATATTTAAATTCTTATTCTTTTTGCTTACTGTCTCTCCATGAACTTTCAGCTCCTGATCCACTTGCCATTATCCACTATTCTCTTCAGTGTTAGGCAATGCACTCTTGGCTCAGAAATCACACTTTATTTTTGTGATTTATTTGTTCTACATTTTTCCCCCCTCATCCTCCAATACTTTCTCTTCCATCTCTGCTATCAACTTGATAAGGGTACACTGCTATCCACCTGCATTTGTCTTCACTGCATCACCATCAAATTTTCATTACTGTCATGCATCTCAGATGCATCCAGAGATATGTGATTTTCTTCATGGAACCTTTTCTTGATTTCCCATCAATTTCTTAATTTCTAGTTTCTGGAAGTTCCATGTCTTCTGTCCACATCCTTTAACATTATACAGTCTCTCCCTTGTCACGTTTTATTTTCTTTAAGCAGACAATAATGATACACTCAGATATTTTTAAATCATAATTCCTACTTTATTCTCAAACTTAAGCCAGAGAGATTTTCAATATTATCCTGCAGTTCATCCTTTTAGAAGCCACGTCAAAAGGAATAAAACAAAGGCATTTAATTTTTTTATGGCAGGTTTCAGGGTCACCATTCTAATACTGAGTCACTTCATTTTATATATTCAATTTCTCATCATTTTATGTTGTGACATGGGTCAACGTAACATGTTGCAACTTGTTATTATTCTCTTGTTACAAAAGTTTATTTAAAGTACCGAAGGAAATCAGACGGTTGAAAAATATGATAATAAACACTAAAACAGAAATTTAAGTTTAGTCGTGTACTTTGGGGTTTGCTTTAGAAGAAAGTTTGCGGCATGCTAGTGCAATAGAACAAAAAGCTTACTCAAAGAGATTTTTGTTTTCAAGCAAAACATGTCTCAGTTCTCTAGAAATGTAGGTGGAGAGAACTGGAAAGGCACTAGCTCTTTCCTTCACAGTCCTGCATAGGATGGCAGTATTTTGTTTGATTGGTTTGGTTTTCTTTCTTGTCCCTAAAGAAAACTAGAACAAAGGCAGCTTTTGTTTTGCATATTAATATCTCCTTGAAATACTTATATAACTCACAATAAAAGTACAAGAGTATTCCTTCCCTATGCCTCCCCCTTTTACGGTTCCTTAGTTTTCTACTCAGTCACAGATCACCATTTTTTCAAGCAACAGTTAAATTATTTCAAGTTTAATTCTGTCTTTTTTTTTTTTTTTTTTTTTTAAATATAGAACCTTATGTCTCTGAACAACTCAGGTTGGTAGGACAAGCAGAATATCAGTTCAGAATATGTGAACACGTTCATATGTGTTCAGAATACCGCACATAGAACAGTGAATAAATCATATTCTTTTTTCTCTCTCTCTAAAACTCCTCACTTTTATTGACAGATACAGAAGTTTTCTGTGTACTTTCATCTCTTAATTTCTTTTTCTTAATTTCTGTTTTCAGATGCATTGATAATCACAAAGATGAGGTGATGCAGAAAATACAAACACAGTTGTTTCAAAGCAAACCCCACTAACAGACATTTTATATATTCCTTTCCCTCCTGCCCTTTGTTATATACTATGGAAATAAATAGTCATTATTTTCTATGAGAAGGGGAAACAGACTGAACTAATAACAGCCCTTTCCCAAAGGTATCCTTATTCTTGTCTGGTAAACAGGCTGCTAACCCAAGGAAAATAAAGTAAGAATATGAACACAGTTATAAGGAGTAGAAATATTGGAGATTAAGTGCAATTGAATGTCCAGCTGCCAACTAGGTTTAACTCTGTTCACCACCACTCTTTGGGCTCACAATCATGACACTTCTCCCAGCTGCTTATTGAATAATTCATCTGCATCTTCATCCTGGGTAGGCGGTCTGTAACCAGCTTGCACCTTGACATCTGCCTTGTTGGCATTCACCCTAATTCTTGCACATGAACACTTAAGCCTATAATCACCATCTTTAAATTCTAGACAATCAAAATACTCCCAAATGTACATATATTATCACATATATTGGAGATTCCTTCCTCATAGAGGTAGACTTACCACTTGGTAAGCCGTTGGTCTTAGCATTTGGCTGCCACTCTCTATTCTGCTTCCAAGAAGATAATCTTCAATAAAGTGGTAGAAGAATTTGTTCCACAACACACTTTGTTAAAAACTGTGACTCTGTTGCATGTTTTCACTGTTCAGTTGGAACTTTGATTCATTAGAAACTACTTGTTGGAGAGAGGGGCTTTGTCTTCTCAGAAGTCAGCTGAGAGAGGTCTACTGGAGAGAAGTGTCAGGAGCAGATGAAGAAGAGTTTCAGGGTGAGTTGGAGTTTGCATTTTAATCAGAGATTAGGAGAGTCCAGACCTCAGGGGACCAGGAGACAAGAGTATTTTTCCCCTTTGAGAGGACTTGGAAGAGTCTGTGAACCCAGGGAACCATTAGAAGTTACTGTAGCAAGGCTGATGGAAAAGACACATTTTATTTAGAAACAGGAAAATGAGAGTACACACAAAAAATATTTACCTGATAAAGTAAAAAATTGTCTATTTAAAAGATTGCTATTCAATTTTTTTCTTAATAGTGCTAGTAATTCGAAGCCCCTTTGATGTTCTTAGTATTTTCACTTTAGGAAAATAGTGTAGGCATATCAAGCTTACATCTCTGTCTGATGCAGACATCATAAAGGAACTTGGATTCACTACCAGATTGGTAAGCTGAGTCAAGGTGGACCAGCTTCTCCTCTTACACATCTACTTCCATTTCTCAGATTGTTGTAGATGTTGCAATAGAGTATGAGGCTTTCTTAAGATAAATCAGATATTTAAAATACAGTATGATGTGTACTAGCCTTACAACTCACAAAGCAAAATCAAGATTTACTTAAGAAGATGTTTAGACATGTGTAGATATTTCCAACATGTTCTTCAGGATAATAATGAACTTTTTACTGGAGATAATAACACTTACAATCAAAGAATCCTTAAGACTGGAAAAGACCTCTAAGATCATCAATTTCAACCTTCAAATAACACGATACTCACTAAACCATATCAGTGCCATGTCTACTTATTTTTTGAACATTTTCAAGGATGGTGAGTATCCCTGGGGAGCCTGTTCCAATGCTTAACTACTCTCCCAGTGAAGAAATATTTCCTAATACCCAACCTGAACTACCTGTGGTGTAACTGGAGGCTATCAGATACTTCTGAGATGATGAAAGACTACTAAGTTCTGTGCAAGCTCTAAGTTGTTTGGATGCTGCTAAGTACCAAAGGAAATGGAAATTCACAAAGTTTCTTATTCTTGTCAGTCAAGGTGTATTAAAGATTTGTGATATACAGATATGTCAGGGAAAAAGATTTGTCAAGTTATTGACTACTATTGGAGCATTACAAGTTTAACCAATATTTTGTTATTCATACAAAATTTTCAAGATTTAAAACTTCTGTATATATGAAATTTACAGTAGCTTTTATGTGATAATAATAATTTCTCTATAAGTTGCATGTTCTGCTGCATCATTTTATAATTATACCATAGCATAAATTTATAATATTAGCCTTAAAATTTGTTTTGTTAAGTTCTTGCTGAGAATTATTAAGAACCACTCAGTATCAGAGAAAACTGATAAATTCAGAATATGTTGCTTGTTTATTGTCACCAATCTTTTAATAAGACTGTTGGTTGCATTGGGGCTATTTATTTGATTAATATATTCAGATCTTGGTGTAAGTTTTGTTCCTAGGCAGTATGCTTAGTTGTCCTTTGCCATTTTCTTTCCAATTTTAGTTTTCTTTAATGACTTCACTGCACTGCAAAATCCTATTAATCTATTTTGGAGAGTGAGCAAATGCTCTCACCCACATTGCATTATCCACTGACATAACAAAACAGTAAAACTGCATAAGTAAAAGCTAAAATAATAAGGAAAAGACACAGCAACCTGGTAACTTGCACAGCTGCTCCAAAAAAAGCTCCTACAAAGCTGGAGTACAGCTTATTCCTTTTGCCTCTTTTTTTCTCCCCACATTTTCTTTGTGGCTGGGAGATAATGCCATTCATTTCTTTAAAAATCGTTGCTAATCTGATTTAATGGTTTTGTGATGAGCACATTTATGTTACTGTGCCTGACACTGACATTAAAATCTTTTCTGTTTAGATTTTCACAAACTGAATTTTGTGTCTTCTCAGTCTCTGTAACATTATTAAAAATGTGTAAAACAGGCCAGAACCTTTTAGTCTTTGATGGATGTTTGGAACTGGGAAATGAGATATGACCTGGATGATACAGAGTAGAATTCAATAGAGTTAACAGAGCTGAAGATGTCTATTTGAAAGAACATTAAAGAACTTCCATGCCACATAATATGTTCTAATAAAAGACGAATCTTTGCTTTGTGTCAGTCATCATGAACTCATGAATACCAAGACAGGTCTATGGAGCTCTGGCTCTTAACTGAGAGCTGTCAATATTAGAAGCTTCAGCTGTTTGTTTTCTTTGTCTTTTGGATGGGTGTGTGTGGGTGTGATTTTAAAAACAAATTTTATGATTGCATTACTATTTTAATACAGATACTTGAGTCTGATCTCTTCATATTTCATTCCAGGTACAATGACTGTAAACTCATTAAGTGATCCTATTCATCACAAATCAGGTTTTTCTGGTTTTGTGTCATAAGCAGTCTAAACAAGCTGCATAACAGTATCAAAGGTGCTCAGATCCATATTATAAAGAAACTACTCAGATTCGTGATTGAGAGAAGAGATCCTCTTATCCTGGGTATTCAAGATTCATTGTGAGATTATTTCTCCACTTCTATTCTAGATTCATTGGCTGAAGTTTTCAGTTAGATGACAAAAGCTTGGATTTGTAAGAAATGGGATACTAATGTTTAGCTAGAAAATATATTCTGTTATTAAGCTGTGATTTTGGGTGAGGAATCTAAAACAAGCGGGAAAAAAAGTAGCTTAACTGGTTTTCTTACACTGTTATTCTAGACCCTCCTTTTCTTGTTTCAATATTCATTTTCCACTTACAAGTTTCTGTATTACTTTAGATGCTTGCAAGAACCATCGTCACCGTTGAGCCCAGACAAGTTCTCTGAAAAACACAAAGTAAATCAAAATGGTGGCTTTAAAAGCTACTTTGTACAGGCATTATAAAGTGCAGAAAGGAACAGAAAATATTTTCTCACTACCAGGTCAGCACTGATCGTGTTAAAATGAAGTCACTTCTTATATAAGATTGTTTGAGTTTTCCAATATTCTAATGCCATCTTGATCCCGATACCTCATTACCATTGTAATTCTTACCTTTATCATCACTATAAAGAAGGCCATCTCATGATGCCATAGCTGATTTAAATTTAGAACCTGGCTGTTGGGCATAAAGGTTGTGTTGGCCCATTATTTTTCTTTTTTGGTCTTTAGAAGAATTTTTTTCCCGATTGTTTCATGTCTCAGGATTAACTCTGAATCTAATTCTTAAATTCATTTTAAACAACTGTGCAATCTAACTGAAAAAAACAGAGATAATGTAAGTGTGGCACTTAACATCTCTGTTTTTGATGTCGTGGACCAGCACAAGGTATTTTTTGTCTTTTGGAAAAAATGCAGGCTTAGGTTAGTCTTTGATCCTACAAGCTCTCCCAAATGAGCTACTACAGGGTTTTAAGGCCTTTAAGGGTAAGCAGGTTGTTACAGGATTAGCATATAGATACAGATTTTCTGTGTTCAGAGGCTTATCTTTATTATTACATGTTGTGCAGCAAGGGAAAACACCAGGGTACGATTCAATCCAGTTAAGACTAAGATGTGGGTGCCAGGACAGAAGAGTGGCATGCCAATCTGTCAGAGATATATTAACTTTAGTGAAACCGTCTGTCAGAAGAATCTAGGTTATCTTAAAAACTTTATAACAATGCTAATTATTATAAGATTTTTGGTAGAAACCAACAATTATAACAATTTTGCATACAATTGCTTTAACCATATATATGAAGGCTCTGTGGAGAGTATTTCAACATACAAAAAATTTGGGTACCGTAGCTCTACGAAGTAACCACTTTATGCTGCATTTTGTAGGGTTTTTTCTACAGCTTGATAGCCTATATTATTTACTTTCTTGAATTCTCTTTCTCCCTCTCTTGCTAAGCTCAATATTTAGGTATTAGAAAAAAAAATCTTAAAAGGGATTAAATGTATTTATTCCTGTCTCTTACATTATCAAGTCACACCGACTTGAGGAAAGAATAGGCAAGCCCATCAGAAATTTAATTTAAATAGGTTTTATTAAAGTAACAATTACATTTAATTAGAAATTATTTTTTTCCTGCATCACTTCCTTAAAAAAAAACTCGATAAAACAAGTTCTCTGTCTACTCAAATCATCTGGATTCCTTGGTCTGATTCAGTGTTCATTTTATATGCCAGGAATTTGTGAAGAATTCTATATATAATCAGTATCATGTTCTTTTTATTCATAACAAGATTGAAAGACTTGATTCAAAATGAATTTTAATGTGGTTCTTCAAAGCAAGTAATATGCTACTAAATGACAAGTAACTTGCTACATCAATTGGGATTTTATATAGTTAGACTAGTGAACAATGACACAATACTTGTACTCACATTACATCAAGCTGTTCCACATTCACACGAGATATGTGCTGAATTAATCTGCTGCATTTTTTCTACCAGCAAATAATGATTACTTCAAAGTCATTATGATTTCAGCCTTTTCCTGACATTTAGTTGTAGTTTCAGTGACATGCTATTACCCTTGACACAGTTTGGTGTAAAACATCTCTCATTCAAACACCATTCATTACCCTTGGGCTAGACTTGCATTCAGTACATGTCCGTAAAGGGGCAGGAGGTCAAATCTCAATGAATTAGCTGTCCTCTGTGAAAAAATAACCCATCTAAAAAGATAATTTACCTTAAAACAATTGTAAGATTTCTGCTTTTGTAAAGTTAGATTCTATTTTGACTGTATACTGAAAGACCTGCTTACAAAACATGTTTACACTATTTTATGTTTTCTGGGTTGTCCCCAAGTACTAATTAGTGCAAACTGATCACTGTGTGACGCTGTCTCTGAATGCAAAGTACTGTGGTCTCCACAGCAGCACTGAAGTCCACAGCCTGAACTGCATTTTACTCCTCTGCTTTCACCAATGTTACAGTGTGAAATTTTGTTTGGGAAAATATAATCTCTTGATTTTATAAGTCATCTATTTGTGTACCAAATGAAATCAAATGTCTTTGAAGCCATGTTGTGTTAAAAAAATACTGTGGTTTTACACTCTGATTGTAATCCTGTCAATGTAATTTAAACAACTGGCTCATACTGGAATTTTATGCACCTAGTTAAGTAGACCTCATGAAAAATAGAGATATATCTAGACAGTGGATTACTTCTTAGCCCAAAAGGCTGATTTTATGGAGTGGTTGTGGCTGTATCTGATTCTTTCTCTGAAACACCTGCGTGACAGTTCAAAAAAGAGTTGTTGCTTTCACAGAACTTGAGAACGTGCCATAATTTCTTTCTTGGTGGCTTGGTTTCACAGTGGGTAGGAGTCGACTACAATTTCTACATGGGGAGAGGCTCAGGCTGGTTGTGTTCAGTGATGACACTACATGTGGGTCCTCAATCTGCTGCTTCAATCCCTACGTTACCCCTCAGTGCTGTTGGTCATGTTATGTTAGGAGGGCTTCGGAGAACAGGTCTCCAGAGGCCCTTTTCTTCCCCTTCCTTTGCACAGGCTCACATTCAGTGATCCCAGCCAACCCTGTGTGAAGGCACATGTAATAATTAAAAGGGGAGAGCAGTTCTTGCCAACTGTCTGCTCAGCCTGGCTCCAGCAGGTATGAAAGGACAACACCTTCTGTGGTTTGAACTCTCTAATCAAGCCTGGTCTTCTATTCACTGAGCAAGAGATCTAGCTACTGGAGCATTGGTAAAGCACATGGTCTTACCTCCTTTGGGCACATTTTAAAGGAAAAGAGTTCATTTTTCTAAGTTTTCTACAGAGATACAAAGGCATTCTCTATGGAAGGTGCCATCCCTGTGCTTCTGAATCCTTGGCTGACATACGCTTCTGCTGGGCTCCTAATGACCTGCAGCCTGCCTCAGCTTTGGCCAAGAGGTGACTAAAGACACATATCTTTGTCCAGAAACTTCTGCTGACTCTCAGCAGTCTTTTTTCAGATTATTCTTTAGTATGTCTATCTTTTCCCCAGTCACGAAGACAGGATAAGTGGCTTGCCCAATGAATCTGTGAGTCACAGCCTTCCTTCACATGAACTGTGACAACAGTCACTTTTTAAAACTAACCATAGAAGATCTATATGCCTTTTTAATGTTTGAGTTTTTAGCACTTGACTTACAGTGTATAATGACTTCTTTCAGACTCATTAAAATAAAAATAATATTGTGGAAAATTGGCGAATTCCCTTGACACAAACTACATTCTCATTCCCTGATTTTTGACGATTCCTATGGAATTAAAATAAGAAAAAAATCCAAGGTCTTTTTTAAAAACATTGCACCTTATCTAACACCAAAAATGTACAATTTTGATTCCATCTTTCACAGAATCACAGAATCAAAGAGGTTGGAGGAGAAGACCTCTGAGATTGAGTCCAATTTATGACTCAACACCAACACCACCTAGACCATGGCTCTAAATGCCACATCCAGTCTTTTTTTAAACACCTCCAGGGATGGTGACTCCACCACATCCCTGGGCAGCCCATTCCAATGGCCAACCTCTCTCTCTGTAAAGAACTTCTTTCTAACGTCCAACCTAAACCTCCCTTGGTGCAGCTTACGACTGTGCCCTCTTGTCCTGTCTCTGGCTGCCTGGGAGAAGAGACCGACCCCCACCTGGCTCCAATCTCCTCTCAGGTAGTTGTAGAGAGTGATGAGGTCTCCCCTAAGCCTTCTCTTCTCCAGGCTAAACAGCCCCAGCTCCCTCAGCTGCTCCTCATAGGACTTGTGCTCTTTACCAGCTTTATTGCCCTTCTTTGGACATGTTCCAGCAGCTCAACATTCTTCCTAAACTGAAGAATTGGACTCAATACTTGAGGTGCGGCCTTATTTAAATTACATTTATATTAAAGTAAATTGAAAGAGTCACAGAGACTTGAAAATCAGGATACCTGATGGAACCTGCAGCTTTTCTACAATGTTTTTAATCAGATTTAATTGTTGTCAGCTGTGTGATCTATGAAGGTCTTACCTTTCTGAAAGGCTTGTAGGTGTGAGTTTTGCTGTTGTTATTTTGGAGCTAGAAATAGTTGGGTGTAATTAAGAATCTGCATATAAGGGGAGATTTTATATTCATTGAAAGGGACTTACCAGGAATTCATGTGGTGTGACATAATTTTGTTCATTAGGATAAGAAGCTTATATTATTTTGCTGTAATCACCTCCACATGAAAAAAGCTGGATACTGATTGACTGTAGGAGGGTACATGGCCCTGTTGATGAGCAGTGAGTATATTTGCTTCTGCACTGTTCTCTACTAACATTAGAATTTCCCACCCCATACAAGTGGAATGCATTTGGTTTTAAAAAAAGCACTGTGAAGATTTTTTGATTTCAGAAAATGTCATACAAGTCATATCTTCTCATATGTAAATATGCATATAATATATACTTGTAGCAAGCCAAAGACATGATTAGAAAAAACGCTGGCTGAGCAGTAAATAATAATATAATGGAAACATATTCATCTGTAAACATAGAAGAAATGCCAAAATGAGGTTATACATATTGATTTTTGGAAAAACATTTGTTAAAACATAAAGAATGATTTTCCAAGAAATGATTGGAATAAGATTTCACCAAGTCTGCAGAATTGACAGATAAAAAAAGCATATAGATTAGCCACTAAGAAAGAAAACAAAACAACAGCCAATGTGTTCGAAAGTCAGGGGCTTGCCTGTGGTTTTTAGGTGACTGTCATGTGATAAAAGATGATCAGAGTCACCATCCCCTTTCTCCAGTGGAAGACAGGAGTAATGGAAGCATGGAGACATAGTGGGACCAAACATGCAGGCAGCTAGGCTGTGCCTGCATACTCTTTTCCCTTGCCACCCAAGCAGACAGGTGCCTTAGGCACCTTTCTACTCTGATTAAGCCTTGAGTCATTTCTGACTTCAGGGTAATGCATGCTGAGCATGCTGATTGTCATTAGCTTACTTCAGAGGGTACTGACTCCTTTAGATCTTTTTCTGTGGTGTCTACCTCTTTTGTACAGAGAGTCTAAGCAAATTCCACTGGAAGGGTGAATTGCCTATAAGTCGCAGATATATAACTTACAGTACTTTGATACATAACTTTTGGATAACTAAACTTTTATGGGAACTGGCCTACTTTTCATACTGACCTTGTTAGGAGTTTTTCCTGAAAGTTTTGTACTGTAGCCCTGAAAGTGCTGTCAGAATATAAAGTATTACAGTGATGAAATGTGCATCAAAATTTATATGCCAGAAGAAAATCGGGGTTTAACTGGTTGATGGCTCCTATTCCTATCTGATGTCTACTTGTATATGGGATTTCTGTGGCCAGGTTTTGGTAGCGGGCGGGGGGGCAACAGGGGTGGCTTCTGTGAGAAGCTGCCAGAAGCTTCCCCCATGTTTGGTAGAGCCTATGTCAGCTGGCTCCAGGATGGATCTGCTGCTGGCCAAGGCCGAGCCAATCAGGAATGATAGTAATGCCTCTGTGATAGCACTTTAAGAAGGAAAAAAAAGTTATTACATAGAAAAAAATTGCACCCAGGCAAGAGCAGAGTGAGAAGATGTGAACAACAATGCAGAAACCAAGGCCAGTGGAGAAGGAGGGGGAGGAGGTGCTCCAGGTGCCAGATCTGAGGTTCCCCTGCAGCCCATGGAAGGCCATGAGGGAGCAGAGATCCACCTGCAGCCTGTGGAGGAGCCCAAGCCAGAGTGGGTGAATGCCTGAAGAAGGCTGTGAACCCATGAAGGCCCATGCTGGAGCAGGGTCTTGACAGGGGCCTGCTGACCCGTGGGGAGAGGAGCCCATGCTGGAGTAGGTTTCCTGGTAGGACTTGTGGCCCTGTGGGGGACCCAGACTGGAGCACCCTGTGTCTGAAGGACTGATTCTATGTAGAAGTGACCCCCGTGGCAGCAGTTTGTGAAGGACTGTTGCCTGTGGGTTGGACTCATGCTGGAGAAGTTTGTGAAGGACTGTCTCCTGAGGGAGGGACCCCACAGCGAGCAGGAGAAGGACTCCTCTCCCTGATCAGTGTCAGAAACAACCTGTGATGAACTGACTGTAACCCCCCTTTCTGTCTCCCTGTGATGCTGTCAGGGGGAGGAGGTAGAACTTGGGAAGGAGTGAGGGGTGGGGAGAAGGTGTTTTTAGAGATTTATTTTACTTCTCATTCTCCTGCTCTGACTCTATTAGTAATAAAGGTAATTATTCTCCCCACTTTGAGTCTGTTTAGCCTGTGATGGTAATCAGTGAGTGATCTCTCCTGGTCCTTACCTCAGCTCATGAATCCTTTATTGTATTTTCTCTTCTCTGTCCAGTTGCAGAGGGGAGTGATAGCGTAGGTTTAGTGGGTGCCTGGGGTTCAGCCAGCGTCAACCCATGACAACTGGTAAGACAGAAAAGAATTTCTTATCTGGGAAAAAAAACCCAGAAGGACCATAGAAAAGAAAAAAGACTTTGAGACAAGACAAAAGACTAGACAAAACCATGACTGACTTGTCTTGTGGTGGTAATAGCCCTGGCATGAGTAGGAGATTGGGCAAGAAGACACCCAGAAGTCCATTCCAACTCAACATTTCTCCTATTTGATATTTTTTACGGGACTCAATTTTTTTTTTCTGAAGCACTAGTAAGACTACAAAAGAGCCCATTCATTTCTAGAAAAGTAAGTGTGAAAGACTTAATTACTATACTAAATATTAGGTTGTAGGAAGAACAATTCAAGGCCTGTAAGGAAAAAAAAAGGAGAATCTCAAAAACGCAGTTGTTTAAGGAAGAGCAGAAAGGAATGCCTTTGAAGAGGCCTAATTGGAAAGGAAGTGGTTTGGATTCTATCCTAAAAGGGTCCCTGAACTTCAGGCCAACTAGTACAGGAGGCTTTAGAGGTCAAATCATTCCTCCAATAGTAAGTATGTTCACAAAGGAAAAGGTGTTAAGATCAAGGTTTGTATATTTGAACAGCAACAGAGAGAAGGGGACTTTTGCAGACTCTGGCAAGATTCCAGGTCTTGTATTTCAAGGAAACAAGGGTTATCTGCTTGTCTCCTTACAAATACCAGCTGTCTGAGATTCACTGGCCTATGAAAAACAAACTACTTGTACAGGAGTATTATAGATGCTAACTAGATTAAATCACTATGTAACACTATTCTTTGGAAGTAGCAGATGCTCAACTGAGGTCCTCCATTCTGATAATATCAAAAAAAAAAAAAAGAAGAAAAAAACATGGTTGTTGCCCTTTGAGGTATTCTTGAATATAATGTAAGCCTGAGACTGAGCAAGTTGTCAATCATGAACCATGGCATGCCTGAAATTGAATAGACCTGTGCTTGACTGAGAGTATCAACTTAACTTACGGAGTGGCTGTAAGCTTAAAAGTGCAGTTTGATTACAGACAGTAATAAGTGGTACTATTTCACCCTTAATGAAGTTGTGGCAGAAGAATGAGATATGCTTGTGTAAATCTATCAGCAAAAATCAGTACCACTCTAAAGTAGGTCCATTAATAAATGAGATGGAGAATTAAATTACTAATGACTTTGAAATGGCTGAGATAAAGAAATTCCATGACAAAGCTGCCTTTAATAAGGAAAATAAAGTTAGATCAATTAGAAGTGGTGGAAAATCCCACATAATTGCGAATTCAGTGTGAGAGAACAGCTAAGGAAACAAAGTTTTGAACATGATTGCTACACCAAATAAAATGGGACACTCTCTAGTGTACCTGCAATACTAAAGCATCTCTTATCCTCTGAACTGTTAATACTGGGACTATATTGTCCAAAAACATCCTAAACTGTTAATTTTATCAAAAGAAATCACTTAACACTGCCTTGGCCTCTAGATTGTCTCACTCATGCTTTTTCTCTTGTTCCTGTTGCCCTCCCTGTTTTGATACAAGTGTTTGCACTGTCTTACTGCATTTTTGTAGTTTTCCACTGGGACAAATAATTTCTACAGAGTAATGAAGCTTATTAACTCGCGTGAAGGCAATTCAACTGTATTACTTCCATTAAACAAACTAATTCATCAGCTCAGGTATGTCTTCATGGCACAGCATTCATTGCACTGTTTAGATTTACTCTAATTAGATGTTAAGCTGAAGAATTCTTAGTGTCACTGGAGCTGGCACAGACTTTGGTCTTATCAGGGTTTCTTTTAGATGTTTCCTCCATATTATCCTCTCATTCTTCCCTTTCCTATTCAGGTCATTAAATCCTACCTGAGTGATCATCCCAGTCACACTCTCCTGCCTTTCATATACCACTTTGAATTCTCTCTTCTTTTTGAGAACTGTGGTACATTAGGAAGGCTCATTTGGAAATTAAATTCCCATCTTTTTATCATATTTTTCATGCTTATAACAAATATAAAATGCATTGGACTAATGTAATCTTGAAACGATTACCCTGAGAGGTGTGAAACTCTCTTTTATTGAGAGTTTCCTGTTTTAATATCAAGGTGATTAATGATTGTAAGGGTCAGTAATTTAGCAGAAGCATTTGAATGATAGGTTATTTTATACTCATCAATTTTTGATGCTGAAAGGCCGAACTATTATTTATGCAAATGTGAATGCTTTCAAGCTGCTTTTCTGGTAACTATATTAGTTCTGTTTTTTGATGTAAATAAAATAATATGAATGACGAAAACCAGAAATGTTAAGGCCAACAGAGACAATTATACTTTTATACAGTAGAAGCAGAAGTGGAATAAACATTAACTTTGTTACTATATGTATCAGTATGTTGAACTCAAGGTTTTTAATTTACAAGGACTTTTTACACTGTTCTAATTCTACCACAGAGATGTTTCAGTGAAAGCAGGGAGTCATAAATCAGAAGCAAAGAATGATCTTTCCTAGAAGAAGATTTAAAAGAAAAAAAAATTGATGAAAAAAAAAAAAGGCAACCAAGGGGAGCCTCATTTTTCTGACTCACAGTTCATTTATTTTGTTTCTAAGACACTTTCTGAGCCATATTCATTAGCCATTCCTCATCTAGTGTTCCTGATCCATTTCATCTCCCTCAGAAGCACTATTATTTCATACCAAGAAATGGTTACTGGTTAGGGAGGGAAAATCAGAAGATGAGAGACTGCAAACATTGTCTTTCTGCTTGCAGTTCTGGGAAGACAATGCCAGATGGTGAGGGAGCCTTTCCTTGGAAATTCAGTGTTGGATAAAAGAACAAACACAGCATCAAATACTGAGAGTTATCTGGAACTATAACAGGAAAAGAAATGGTTTTCCAGCTGCTTTAGAAACAATAGTGTGAAACTGCATACGAATTTCAATAACTTTCTTGTGAATTCAAAGCTCTTATGCACTCCATACTTTGTTGAATATTCAGACAACCTATAAAAATGGCTTCAATATCTCAAATCAAGAATAGTACCTAGAGATGTCATTAATAAAACATTTTGCATTTGATGCAAGATCTAATGAAACCTAGTGAATGATAGAGAATGATAGAGAATGAAGGTCAGGCAAAACCTTGGAAAATGTTACACACATTATTTTTGCTTCTCATTTACATTATAAGTGTTCTCTGAATTTACATTCTTCTTTACAATTGCTTTACATTAAAGTGATGGCATAAAGTAGCCTTCATATAAATGAAAAAATGGCATGTACGCTGTAACTTACTGTTGAAAATATTGCCAATATAATGATGCCAGGGAAGGAAGTCTAAGGAAAATGATAATCTGATCCTTACTGGGTCTGACAGAAATTTAAGAAACATGAGGGTTTCTAAAAATTAATATCCTAAATTTGACAGAAACACTCTGATATTCTCCTTGATGAAGTAAAGATTGGTAAAATATTCCCAGGAAAAATCCTTAAATACCAAAATGAGGGTCAGCACAGAGAATTCTAAACCCTATCTGACTTTTCAGTCAGTTCACCTTGTCTGAAGAATCACGTTGAATCATATGCATCACCTGAATCAAATTATAGCATGTTTGGAACAAACCTGTTAATAATCATGTGACTATGTAAATGTTCTATTCACTGAAGCAAGAGTAAATCATGTTAAAATACAGTGAAAGTACTGCTTGCAGCCTTGCAGGAAGTATATTTACCCTGTAACTCCCATTCTAAAGGAAGATTGCTAAGCACAGCAAAGAAACACTATGAAGTTTCCTTGCAACATGTATTAAAATATTTTTTATAATACTTAACTGCATGTAAGTTGCTGAAAAGTCATGCTTTTTATTTCCTTAGAAGGTTTGATAGCAAGAACAGTTGAATAAAATTTTTGTCACAGTTTTCAAAATATCAGACAAAAAATTAATTTTAATGTTTACTTAGACTTCAAAGATGAGAGGGGTAGGAATATACTTACTCATGCAAATCAAATGGACTCATCTGCATTCATACTAATGAAGTATATTACTAAAACCACACTGGCTTTCTGTAAAATTACCTATTTTAAAGATACTATTAAGGATCTTTAGTATTATTTCACAAACACAGAAGTTTGTACTAAATGCTCATCCTTATTGGTATCTCTTTGGAGATTTAATGCAGTAAAGATATACTAACACTGCTAATGCCTTTTTTTTTTAAATGTGAGAAGAAGCTCATGCAAAATCATTTATTTATGTTGTTATCTATCAAGCCATCAAGCCACCAAGAAAAAATTCCTCGCTAAAGTTCCTTTTTTTTTAAGTTATTGCTCACATATTATGTAACTACTGAAGTGAAAAATATGGAAACTATTTTTTACTTTTTTTTCTTCAGACAACAAATTTCAGGTTCAGAATGTGACTGATCCTACACACTGAATGATAAAAAGGTAAAAAATACTTTGAATCACCATGATGCTAATTGTACAGGCAAATAATTTTTGAAATGACAAAAACTTCAATAAGGATTTATTCTGCTATCTAGTGTATTTATTGTCACAATAACACATGCAGCACAGTGCCAGCATATTGCAATACCACAATCCAGAGCTGAATTAATAGTGTCACTTTGTTATTTGCACACATATTTTAAAAGTCTTGGTATTTTCAGTACAGTTTCACTTTAATTCCTGCTCATTCACACTATATACCACTGTAAGGCTGATTTTTGAAATTCATCCAATAGTGACTTACAGCTGACTTTAGAAAGACTGTAATTGATTGCAATCATAAAGTACAGCTGTTTACAGGAGGAAAAAAAAGCAACAAACAAAAAATAGTCACTTGCAAAAAAAGACTGATTTAAGATTTAATTGAGAGCTGGAGCAATTCTAATTATATTAAAATTTCTCCACCTGTTTGTCTAATGGAAAATAAGTTAAAAATTTGCCTGTAATTCAAATTAATTTACATTGTGATTCAGAATATTCAATTTTATATTTTATATATTCAAAAATATTCAACATTAGGTATTATACAGAGCAGGGTAGAGTTTACAGCTTAAGACACTTAGTGTCTTATAGTTGTCTGCATGCAATATCTGTATGTTTAGCTGGGCCAAACAGGCCAGTCCCATGCAGATGTCGTATGCACTTCTGGGTATTGCAAGCAGCACAGGGTGGCTCTTTTCTTGGCAACTGAAGCTCAGCCATGTCCAGTTCAATGAGTGTGTCCTAGGTAATGGCTCAGCTGTCCAGCCACCAGACATCTGTTTTAGGGTGAGATTATTAGCTCTACGGGTCTCAATTCAGCTGACTAAATATAAGGTATCTAGTGTCATCTGGGATGTCATAGAGAATCAGACATCTTATACCTTGGGGTATACAGGAAACTGAATGGACCAGGGGGACATCTTAAGACCTGTTAAACAGCACCAGATGCTTATGTGTGGGCAGTTCAATTAAGCATGAGGGCTCTATCAACTGTATTGACAAGAGACTTGATTTAGTTGCCTACACATAGGAGGTTTAGAGGTGGGATTTACAATCATAGAATCATAGAATCAGCCAGGTTGGAAAAGACCTCTGAGATCATCAAGTCCAACCCTTGATCCACTGCCATGGTTACTAGACCATGGCACTAAGTGTCACCTCCAGTGACAGAGAATCCATCAGTTCTCTGGGCAGCCCATTCCAATGTCTGATTACCCTCTCCATAAAGAATTCCTTCCTAATATCCAACCTAAACCTCCCCTGGCACAGATTAAGACCATCTTGTCTTAGTGATAGCTACCTGGGAGAAGAGACCAACCCCCACCTGGCTACAACCTCCTTTCAGGGACTTGTAGAGAGTGATAAGGTCCCCCTGAGCCTCCTCCAGACTAAACAACCCCAGCTCCCTCAGCCTCTCCTTATAGAAATTGTGCTCAAGTCCCTTCACCAGCCTGATTGCTCCTCTCTGGACCTGTTCCAGCACCTCAATACCCTTCCTGAACTGAGGGGCCCAGAACTGGACACAGCACTCCCTAAGGTACATCTCCAGATCTTTACAAGGTATGCTTTTGGAGTCATCACCAGGAGGATATTCAATGCACACAAAGGTATCTCAAGTGACACTGGATGCTACACTAAGATAATTTGAGACTTTAATGTCATTTGAGACATCCTAAGCATTCACACTAAATTGACAAATACAACAGGAGAAGCAGGAGAGGCTCACCCTTAGGGAATAGCAGCTAGAAACCAGCTGGGATGGCTTTTCACTGGGGCTGGAAGTGTTGCTTTAGATTCCTGTTGAAAACTCCAGATATCCACTAGTTATAATAAATATTTTACACTTAGCTCTCAAGAAAAAACCTATATACAGATTCTTAAACACAAGTGTCTTCCCTTTGTGATCTGAATTCTGTCAAAAGGAAAGACGATTTCAAAAAGGATGTCTGAAAATGTCTATAATAAAAATGACTGTAAGATTATTCATATTTCGAGACCGGGAAAACAATTCTGCACCTGTATACTCTGCAACTGTAGCTTAGAATGGAAGTTTGTAGGTATTAGAGTTATTTTAAAAATTAGCTAAAAAATATTATGCTAGTCTCTTTTAAAATTATTTCCATCCAATTTTCAGTGTTCCTGCACATTTGTGTCTATTTAACTCTGTTCTACTACAGCATTACTTGTAATTTCTTTGTCTGCAAAATACAGCCAAGATCTCTCTTCCTTCAAAATGTATTTGGCTATATTTGAAAGCTAACGCTAAATCATTGCTAAGTCTCTCTGGCTCCTTTTAGCCTAGTCATTATGTTTCCCAAAATCCTGTAGGTACAATTAGTCTAGCTCGCCAAAGGCAGAGCGTGGGTCTCCTTGTGATGCTCTATATAAGGAGCAAAGCTGAAGGAAGCATAAAATGGTATACAAAGGTTTCTTACTGCATGTTCACAAATGTAATATTTTTGGTATTTCCTCAATTATCTCTTGCTTACACTTGGTCAGACTTTATGGTTTTTGCCCTCTTTGTATTTAAGTCCACAGGCAGCTGTAGACATACATCTATCTATACTGCTAAACTGATGTCCAAAGGGCGGGCTCTGACACAGGACCCTGATTTGGTGTTGCCTGTCTTGGTGTTACCTGCCTAGGTGTTAGCCCACTCCATAGATCAGTTTTGGTCTGTTTCCACTAGCCATCTCCAAATGAAATTTGCCTTTAAGAAAACTAGCCCTAAGCAGTGCAGATGTGTGCCAGTTTGTTCTCTCTTTGATTTAATGCCATAGCATATAACCACAGTGATTCTAACCTTTTTTCAAATAGTCTCCTTTTCCCCAGGACAGTCTTTCGAAGCTTTGCTACAATTCACAATAACAACTCCTTTCTTCACAATGCAGCTGTCTGAATAACAGTTTTTTATGATATTGAGACTGGTACATAATCTACAGCCTACACATCATGAAACAGAACATGGTTCACAGATACCAGCTCTGACAAGGACTGGAAAGTCACAGCACAATGGTACGAAGACTTCTGATATTTGGGTACTGTGTAAATTTACCTGTACATGTATGCAATTGGACCTGAGACATGCGCTCAGCTGGGGTGTGTCTGTTACCTGAACTGTGCTGGGTATGCTCTTCAGTGACGCGGCCACAACCTCATTTTGCAATCTCTTAAGTAACTTCAGCACATGGTCATATTAATGGCAGAGTTTTGCTCCATAGTCCCAATCCCTCCAAGCAGATATATATTCTCTTGAGTTTGGAGATAAGGTATGTGGAATCAATTTACATTTATCTTCACTGCTGAAGTCCATGTGGCTTAAAAGAGTATGTGTAAGAAAATTGGCTTTGATGGAGACAGAAGCTCCTATAATTACTGTTTTGTCTAAGCCACTGAACAGCCAGCATAAACTTCTGTGTCATTGTGTCACTTGAAATGGCCACCCTGAAACTTGATCAAGGAAGGATTGCATCTTTCTCTGTTAAATTATTTGGTGCAGAGCCTGTTTACTTTAGGAATTTTTTTAAAATAGTATTTTATATGTTTAAAAATGCTGCAGGCCCATATTTAATTTATTTTTGTTTGGAATCCAAGACAATTAACCCTGGAATCAATCTATTTTAGAGAAAATGTTTTCAGCTGCAGCTGCAGGCAGATTTTTCTGTTTCAGATACAATAGCTGTAGTTAATTACCCAGTCAACAATAATTCTATTTAGTCTGAGAGAAAAAAAACCATCCTGGTTTTAATTTTCAAGCTTTAAATCAGCAGACACTGGAACTTAATCAGTGTTTGTCTAATGAGAAATTAAGCACTGTCCTTAGAAAACAGATTTCACTCCTGTCTTCTAGGGCTAAAATTAAAGTTTAAATTTGCCTTAAGAAAAAGCAAATTGTATTTTTAGTAACTACAAGAGAAGTGATATGAGATTAAACTGGGTAAGGTCATGCATTACGAAAGATATCACACTTGACACAGAAACACCTAAAGAGATTTCCTTTGGAAAAGAAGACACAAAAGAACACCAGTCTGTTTCATCACAAATACTTTACAGTTAAGATGCAAGGGAACCACTGAAATAACCTTTTTTTTTTTTCCCCTAAAGGAAATTCACTACTAATTGTGAAATATCTAGCAACACTGGACCTCTGACACAAGAATCAAAGCTCTTAGACAACAGGAATAGAATAAAACTAACAATATAGTAGGTGCATTGAAAAGCAGCTTCCGCTTTCTCATGTAATCTGCACATGATCTGCCTGATATCATCTTCTTCAAAGACCTTACTTGAGAAGGAAAAATGTACAGTAATACTGCAGAATTATTGTACAGGTAGTAAATGTCTGGAAAGGAAGGGTTGTTAGACCCTGGTCCAGAAGCTTCAAGCTCTTACTGGGTATACACTTTAATTTTAGACTTCAAGAGATTTTGCCTGTGCAAACTCTCACAAAGCTTTTGGTTCTTTGGTACCTTGAGTTCACATCTGGAGAAAAACTACACATTTTTCTCTAAGAGATTTTCTTTAATTTGGTGAGAAAATAGGGTTTTTGATGAAAATGATTTAACAAAAACAACACGCAACTTCACAAAAGCATTACACTTAATACTAAGTTACTAGACAAACACCAACTCAAACTTAAGTGAAACACTACACATCTTAAGCAAAATACAGACAAGTTGCCCACAAGAGGAAGGAAAGAGAGATTAAGAAAGGAAAGAATAAAGAGACAGAGAGGAGAGAGACATATTTACCACTCTGGAGGTCACATGTTGGCAGGTCAGGAGGGCAGAGGCCAAGGGGGAGATGCAGACCCTGTGCATGTCTATTTATAGACTCTGGCCATTGTGGCCACTCCCTCTAGGCAGGACCTTTATCTCACTGCCACTCACTGTCCCCCTTACCATAGTGAAGGGTGCCACGGGCAATTAGAGGCTCCAGGGGGTGGGGCCCACCAGGCTGACCTTATTGATAACCCAGACACATGGTTTTCCCTGCCATGTTCTCTGCATGGACATGGCCTTGTTGGCTGCAGCCCTAGGTCTGGCCCTTCCCTGCCGCCCACCCCAGACAACCTGGGCCATTCCACCATCGATCAAACAATCTGGTGAGATACGAATCCAGTTTCTGACATCGGTCCATAATATGAAAGCAGAATAGTTCTGACTTTCATACTCTAGTTTTCTTTTTTGTTGGGAAAAAACCCCAGTTCTTTGCTTCTTGTCCCTCAAACTGCTCTCTAGGTTGGGTCTAAGCAGACTTGCAAGGCAAATGCATCTGGTTTGTGTTGTGATCTCCCTAGCGGAACTCATTCTTCTGGTTTTAGACCTGATGTTCATCTGGCCTATGTATCCAGGTTTCTGTATGGGGAAACCAGGGCTTGTAGAAAACGGGGACGTATGAGGGGGAAACTGGCCTTATTCTGATAAAGTGTTGGCTTGTGAGGCAGGTATGCACATGAATTCATAGCTTCACCATGTGTTCATACTCATTGCCAGTGCTTTCTAATATGGATGGTTCCTGCCTGCTGGAGGAAAGTGTAAGTAAGCAATGACTATTCACACCCAGATAGAAGGAGTGAACATGTAGAGGGTGAGGAGTTCCTGCCACCTCAGTGACTAATTCCAGGCAGTCTGAGGAAGCTGAAGCCACCCCAAGACCTCTGCTTTTCTTGACCAGTGTAGTTAAACCATTACTATATTGCATCTTGATAGCCTTTTTCCCCAGTTTCATCTTTAGGTCTGCCCCACTGTAAGAGTGCTGCTGTTGGTTTGTCTTTTCTTCAGGAGAGGGGGGCTTTTAAACCTCTGCTCAAAAGATCCATACTCATTCTCTTATAGACACATTAACTTTCCACTATTTTCAGCTCCTCTGTGTTATTCAGTATGACTTTCATTACCAGACACAATATGTGCAATTTCTTCCCCCTTATCCCAAGATGCAAACCAGCGTTACATGCATTTTGTGTTTTCTGCCTTTCAAAAGTGTAAAGATCTTCCTTTTCCCTGCACCACTCAGGAACAATTTGTTCGGAAACCTACTTCAAAGTGTCCCCTCCTGAAGCTGTCTTGGTTGCTTGTAACATGGCTGATTATGGATTCACTGAAGTACAGCTTTCTAACTACAGGACTAGGACTATGCTTCACAGTAACCATTTTGTCTATATACTTCATTGCCTCATGGAAGGGGGCTGTAACTCTTCATTAAGATGATGATATAACCACTAAGGCGGTAACAAACTCCTGGTCTTAATTCATGGAAATTGAGTCATTCAAGTTCTAGGGACTAACTTTTTGGAGGATAAACTTGAAAGGGATGGGAAAAGTTGAGCTAAAGAACTATGTAATTAATAGATCTGTTAGAAAAAAAAAACATTTGAAAAAACAAAAAGTGATTCTTGTTACTTTTTTCTATATCGATTCTTTTAGAAGGGAGCACACAAGAGTCAGGTGGGCATAGAACACATATTTACTTTCAAAAATTGGAAAAACCAAGAAGAGTTAGCTGCAGTAAAATATTGCATTTTTCTGAATGCTAGAAAAGTGTGTGTCACTGAGTATTTGTTCTGCTTGGGGCAATCAAGTTAGACTGGCAGAGGTTATGTTCACTTGCATACCTGATGTCACAAAACATGTCATTATGATTTCATTCATTTGTATATATCAGTACTAATTATACTTGCTCCAGTTAAAATATTACTTTGGTTGTTTTATGCACTTTTTGGATTAGTAAATATCAAAAGCAGTCTGCAGACAGAAATAGTAGTCTGTAATTTGGATTAGTACTGAATTTTTTTAATAAAATGAAATAGTCCATTTGGCTTAAAGAAAAAAAACACAAACAGATATATGCTAGCTATTTTAAAAGCGATTTTGAATATACATACCTGCTGTACATATGCTTATGTATAAAATAAAGGGAGTATATGCTCTATTTTTTAAACACATTAGCTGTTGACTAAATGGCTAATAATAGCTCAAAGTACAAAATGAGTTACAGTTTACTGTGTCAATGATCTGTGAATTAAAGACTCCCCAAGTACATATTTATAAGATAAAACAAATTACTCCTATGGAATCAGACTAGGGTATCATGGCAATGAACTGTAGATTAAAGATCACTTGGAATAGTTGGAATTGCAGTGGAGCAAATATAATGGCTCTGCTATTGCCAAAGTATTCTCAATTACAGTTTTTATTTTCTGTTTATCAAAAAAATAACAAAATAAATTGAAGATGAGTGTAAAGGCTCGCTCAGCTTGGATGAAGGTATTGAGGCAACAAGGAAGATTTGAATTAGGTCAAAATCACATTCAAGGTAGTTACTGCATGTATAAAAAGACTGGCGAGAAGAAAAAAACAGTTCAGGTGTGTTGGGATTTTTCTGTCTGCATTAACAGTAAGTGGTTCAGACCAGAGGGAGAAAGAATGACTTTCAGAGGCTATTCAGTTAGCATGAGGAGAAAGAGTCCTTTCTAACCATGAAAGGCTTTGGGTCTTATTTTTATAATGCAAATCTTCCAAGAAGTGCCACAGCTTGAAGACAGAGCAGAAACAGAGGGCAGGAGTAGCAGAAGCCTGAAGAAGAGCCAGTGGGGCAGACCTAAAGATGAAACTGGGGAAAAAGGCTATCAAGATGCAATATAGTAATGGTTTAACTACACTGGTCAAGAAAAGCAGAGGTCTTGGGGTGGCTTCAGCTTCCTCAGACATAGCTTCCACAGTACATGAGGAAGAATGGACAACAGGCAAGAGGGGACACCATATTTTTATTCAGTGAAGACGGAAAAGCAATTTAGATACACTAAAAGAATTAATCATGTGTAATAATTAACAGGATAATCATGAACTGACAATACGGAATAGATGCTTTATTGTCAAAATGCAGAGGATTTCTTTTGGTAAATTTTATGACAAAAGGATCAAAAGGTCCTTCATTTACTGTCAGATTATATATCCTAAACCGAATCTTCAGAACATTTTTACTTGTTTGTTTAGCAGTAAGTATAGCAACAGAATATCATGAAAGCTATTCTATTTGTATACACAGTATAGTGAAAAACTCCTAAACATTCATATCTCATATCTTTGCTGTCTGTTTACCATTCACTCTGGGGATTCATATACGAGTTACACTTTTCATAGAAAAATAGAAAAAATAGCCCTACAGTTTTAAAAGTTCAGATACAGGATTTTTAGATTTAAGGGAACACAGGACTAGGTTAGGCAACAGTGATTTATCTTAAAATTTGTCACAATGAAATCTTTTAGTCTGTGTGTTACTGCTATCAGATATTTAAATCCCACTGAAATTAGAGATGCTTACACTCATCTGTGTTTGCATGATGCAAAATCTTGCATTCAATGCAGTGTGATGGAACATGTCCAATAGAAAATCTATTTTGATAGTCATGGAATTGGAATAAATAGTATGTATAAAAGAGCATTTTCTAAAGGAAACTAGCAGAAGCTCCCTGAGCACAGACTGTTTCTCTGAGTACAGTAAACATCACTAGCTAATGCAATGAAAGAGCAGTACATGAAGTGCACTGGCAACAAAATTGTTATCTCTTATAGTACTTTACACTGTAGTCATAGCAGAATGATAGACTTTCCAGGGACTTCTTAGGGAGATTTTTAAATTTTTTGGGAGCAATTTGATGCTATATGAGGAAAAAAAAATAAAAAAAGGATCCAAAGCCATGATTTATTTTTGCTTCAGGCTAATTAAGGAAAATGAGAGTGTAAGTTTTGTAATTTGTGAATATTGGCATGCATGGTCAATCAAGGGGGAAGAAAGCTGAGAGTTTGTAAAACACAGGCCATCTGTCTTCTTTGCAGAGATAATTAAGTATAGTACAACCTGTAGCAAAATGACAGAAGTATAGATATTTAATATGGGATATTAAAGAACCTGATTTATAAGTTAGTAGTCAGCTAATAATTATTTTTCATACAGCATTCAGATCATATTTCTTTTCCCTTGAAATCTATTGTTAAGGATATACTGTTGTGAATGGAAGATAAAATATGAGAAAATATTATTTTTGATTATGCCTACAATTGAAGTCTTATGAAAATCTTTTGTTATTTAAAATAAAAACCCATTGAATAACCTGTCATAGTTTAGCAAGTTAATTAAAAAAGCATATTTATATTATTCCTCAAAATTGGCTGATGTTGAAACAACCTTTCAGAACGGAGAGACTGTAATAGACCAGACATATGTATCCAGTTACCTGACTAAGTTAGAGTAGTGCCTAGTCATTCCGAAAGACACTAAAATTTGTCCTAAATATATTATTTGAAGTACTGTTAAGGTGATGTTTAATGACCCTGTGAGGTCATGTTGCTCCTGGGATATTGGGTGCTTCAGGCCAGCATGCTTCACTGCTCAAATTTATTTTCCTCTGTAGGATGTTTGAAGGGCAAGTGAAGGTGCTTCTGTGTAGTGAAAGCTCAGGTGGCCTGCCAAACTCTTCATTCTAAGAAACACCTGTGACACTATGAGAACATTATCATCACTCTGTGGAAATTCTGTGAAGTTCTTCTGTACATGAGTTGGGTACTGGTTTTACTGAGATTATTCCTATCAGTGAATGTTTAACCCTGTAAGTTTTTTAGAAGTTACTGTCACACATTAAAACTATATGTAAACCAGCTGAAAGTCCCAGGTAGTCCCTGAGATGACCGTTAAGTAGTTCAATTGAAGGTGAATGTATAAAAGACAGGCAGAAACTAATGCAGAATTTTGGTAGTACAGAAACTGACTTCACTAAATGTGCTTAAGACTTTGACAAATAAATCATCACAATAATTCATAAAGTGTAAAGGAAATGTAATTAAATTTGAAGTGGAAAAGTTGGGTATATGCTTAGTCAGTATTTACAGTCCATTAGTTTTTCTCAATGTGACAGCAGTATCCCTTTAAAACATTTGATTTGCTGCCTAAACTTTAAAATCACAAAAAAAAGAAAGCATTACAAGATGACTTGGGTGATTGACTTTCATTAGTCATTGATGAAATTTCTTGTGCTGCTTATTGCTTTTCTAGGTATTGATTAGTGTCTTGCATTTTTCTGTAGAGCTGTTGGCTTTGCCATCTTGTTTTCCTATCCATTGCAATTCCATTCATCTCCTTTGATTACTTTCTGAATACTACACAAATATTTGCTTACATTAGATAATAGGTCATAAATATATTGCAGTAGCAACTTTTTAGAAATCTTCTATTCTTCTCTGTATCACCTACTAGAATACAGACAAATCTTTGGTTTTTTTTTTTTTTTTGTAATCACTCTCATTTATGAAGAATATTTTGTTGCGATTGCAGATATATCATTCCTTGCTTCCAGAAAAAATAAAACCTCACAGTCCCACTAAATACACCATTTGAAAGCTCTGAGAAAAACCTAAACTCAACTGTCTGGCTTTTAGGAGCAAAAGAGTTTATGCAATCAAAACAGATAGGTATTTTACTGGTAGTCTCTTGAAAACAGCACAGACAATCAGCCCTTCTTCTGGCTGTATGGAGACATACAGAATTAACTTTGTAACTTCTTTTCAGACTGATGCAAGCTATTGCAGCTCTGTGCCAAAAGCAGTCAATATGCAGAATGGTAGTAAATTTACTCTCTTTTCTGCAGTGCTATACATTGCTAGTTTAGAACATACATGGTATGCATTTATTATCTTCTCTCGTCTTGTACTGCTGCATGTGTCTGAGCTGTTCCTTATTTCTGTAAATTAATAGATTCTTACTTATTATTAATAGATTCTTAACTATTCAAAAAATACATGTGACATTTTAATATCTTAACACAAGAACATTGAGGAGACCAGCACAGCAATTCTTCTAGAAAACTATCCTGGCTCTGAGTGTAGTATCAACCTAGCTAATTCGGATTAAGATGTAAAATCTTACATTCTGACAACTGCAGGACATTTTTTTCTTCAATGAAAGGTGTTTTGCACTATTAGTATCTAATCTGTGGGATTAAATATATCACTATGTAATTCTGAGATGAAAATCAGGTTGGTAAGTTTTTGTGGGTTCTGCTACTCCTGCACTCATATCATGTTTAGTTTATAGGGTAATGCTGATCCATTTTAGATATCTTCCATTTGGAAAGTAGCAGTGAGACAGTGCAATTCTTTTCTAGAAGTCTTTACACAGTCCTGATAAATTTACAGTCCTCTAAAGTATATCTTACTGAAGGTTTATAAAAGAGGATTGTTGCATAGGGAGGAGATCACTAGCTCCCATGGAGCATATTAACTGGAGAGTTAACCACACATCATGCTAAAGCACATTCAGGTCAAATAATCTCTATCTTTTAAAATAATAGTTATCATCACTGATTTATTAAAGTTTTGTCTATTCTCCTGAATAGTCTTTTATTGATTCAGACAATCCTCTGTACTTTCCCAGCGTGAAATTATGATAAAAGGTTGAGTCTTACAGGTGTCTAAAATGTCCTTGAAATAGAAAGGAAAAATAGCTTACTTTGTGTTTCAAAAGTGAATACATATCATAGTATACACACACTCATCATAGAAAAATGAATTTACTTCATATTCATTAGATGATCCGTGAAATAATCTTCAATTAAATGGACAATTGATTTTTAGTTCCTACAAAGATACAACTTTCATGCAAGCAATATTACATGTGGGTTTTTTTACTTCCTTCTTTCCATGTGTCAAAATTGTTTTTAACATTCATTCTTTGAGAAACAGTTTTTGTTAAGGTAGAGAACAGAAATAGAATAGAAAAGCAGACATAAGAGAGCTTTCATGAACAGCATGGTAAATGATGCAGTTTTACCTCTGTTTTGGCACTCAAAGAAGCAATACAAGATTTATTTGGGCAGATAGTGTAACATAATTCCATATATGCAATATTTCCATTTTATACCAATTTGTATCTTTAGGACATGACCTAATGAACCTGCAGCATACACACATGGGGGAGAAGGATGGCAGCACATAAGGTTTTTACTTGCTTCAAAATTATTGAGTTCAAGAAAGATTGTCTAAATTTTAATTCAGCCTTTACATGTACTGTAATGATTATTTGAATAATGATTATTTGAATTACAAAAGTGCCAATGGTCTCAGCCATGAATAAGATCTTGTTGTTTAGATATCATGTAAACACATAAGAGACTTACCTCCAAAAACTGGTAAGAAGAGGTTGATGGATGCTACAGCCAGATACTGGGGGAAAAAAAGCAGGGGAAAGCGAAGTATTGTCTTTAAACAAATATAGATCAGAGACTGAAGGCACATTTTCACTAAAATGTGAAATTACTGCCTCACAAGGAAAGACAAAAATGATTTTTTGAGAGGTAAAACTACATAAAACTATTGAGTGTTCAAAGGTATGCTGGTTTTGGCTAGAGTAGTGTTAATTTTCTTCCTAATAGCTGGTACGATGCTATGGTTTGGATTTATGCTGAAAACAATGTTGATAGTACAAGGATATTTTTCTTATTGCTGAGCTGTTGGGAGTTGGGTTTGCAGTATATGAAAAACTGTTGTTTGACAAAATGGCTTTTTGTAGTCTTTTTGCTAACTCA
>JAWWES010000001.1:59985492-59995602 GCA_035583135.1 Lophotriccus pileatus
CTATCCCCTCCAGATCCCCTGGGGCTGAGAACCTCTGGAATGGAGTTCCCCCTTCCCCATCCCATCAACCGTCGCACTGAGCAGTTCTTACAAAGTGTCAAGGCCTTTTCTGCTTCTCACTCCATTGCAAGGAGGCTGGAGGGGACACAGCTGGGACAGCTGACCCCAATTGACCACATGGATATCCCATAGCATTGGCATCATGCTCCGCATGTAAAACTGGGGAAAGAAGGAGGAAATGAGGGACATTCATAGTGATGGTATTTGTCTTCCCAAATCAGCATTCTGCATGATTGAGCCCTGTTTTCTTGGATGGCTGAGTACCTGCCTGCCAGTGGGAAGTGGGGAATGAATTCTTCCTTTTCTTTGCATTTGTTTTAAACAGCCTTTATCTCAACCTGTGAGTTTTCCGCCTTTTGTTTTGTTTTGTTTTTCCTTTTACCCTTGTGATTGTCTAACCCATTCCCAAGATGGGTGAGTGAGCAAGTGACTGTGTGGCTTAATTGCCAGCTCGGGTTAAATCACAACAAAAGGGTAGAATGGAAGCCGAAGGATGTTTGTTTTGCAAAAGTGGAACTGGAGCTGACTTTTGTTTCTAGGAGACAAGTAGAGGGTTTAGTGCCAAAAAACCCCCAAAGCAAAACAGGAAAATACAGGGAGTATAGCTTTTGAACAAGAAATGTGACCTAAATTCAGGAAGTACCCTCCAGGATATTTTAGGCTAAAACTGAAATATGGCTGAGAATTCTTCTTTACAAAAAGATACTATGGAAAGTTTTCCTGCCCCTGAAGTTCTCTGTGCTTCTTTCCTAAAATGCTCTCTGTGCACATCGTTAGTGGGAGAAGAAGAGGCCCCCCAAGCCCTGGGATCTCATTCATTACCCCCTATTACTAGACCAAAAGGAATAGTGAACATTCATGATAATTATATTCACATCATGTCTCTGAGCTTATTAGCAGCACTTTACGTAATAAGTATTTCCCTGTTTCTTCGTTCTGTAGTTGCTGTAAAATCATTCTCATCTTAGCACAAACAATGATAGTGTCTAGTGAAACAGGAATTGTTTCCATCAGAAAATATCAATCTTGTATTTTTGTAATGCTCCTTTCTCAGCTGGTATCCGTAATCGTCCCTTGATTTTCTTCAACATAGTATTTGCCCAAGATCTTGTGCTGAAACAGTAACTGAAAATAAGCCTCTCACCTTAATAATATGTTTTTACTCAGTTAGTGTAACAGTTTGAGGACATTATCTTCACAGTGTGTGGATTTAATTTTCAAGACAAAGTGTTCTGTTTGTGCCTGACAAATTGCAAACTTTATTTTTACTGCATTAGTTTAGCCTGAGCTTCAACTAAAATTCATAAAGGCTAACAGTAGTATTACTGGCTTAAAATGTATCACTTAAATATAATTGCTCTGACAACAAGTTAACTCCCACGGAGGAGAACTGTTTTGTCACCTTGGCAATAAAGTAATTTGGCAAGGATCAGAGAACAGCTTGTAGGGCTGATCAGGGATTCACCAGGCAGAGCAGCTAGAAAGTTTTAAAAAAGAAAGCAAGTAAGTTGTTTGATCTGCTTTAGTCTTCTTCAGCATCTAAGGATGAAGGAAAGATCTCTGTGCCAGGGGCATAATAAAGAAGGGAAGGCCAGAGCATAAGTAGGTTTTAAAGGGATTCCAGGGAAGTGTTGAGCCAGAATAGAAGGCTTAATGTTTTGAAAGTATATAAAAAATTATGTATTTTTTCTAATTCCTTTATAATTTATTTTACTTTATTATCTAAGTAAAAACAACAGTATTATTAGCAGCTCAAGGATTATATATATATATATTTATATTTATATTTATATCTATGTATCTATATATCTATATATAATGTATATCTTCTTATTTGGCAAGTTACTTCCACCTCAGGTATTCTGAAGAATTAACCTGTTAAAGGTATTCACTTCTGGGATAAATAGTAGACAAAGGATTTTGAAGGTATGGGAGGACACCAGAACAAAATTACATTTGGACTTTGTAAACAATCTCTAAAATGAAAAAAAAAAAAACAAAACAGTGTTTTTAGGTGTGTTCCAGACATGACAGAAGAAAAGCCAAAGAAAAAGGGACAAAATTTAAAACATTATTTATAATTCCCCTTCTATGTCCCAAAGAAAGAATCCTTTTCGTCACCTTGGATTCCACCTGTATTGTTCTAAGGTTGCATTTTTCTCTCCAGAAAATAAAAATAACTGCATCAAGTATAGTTTTTGTGGCTGTGGAGGCATTTTAATTTTCTCTAAAAAAGCAAAGATGTAATTTTTTTCCCTCTTTCTAACATCATGTTCTCATTCAGTTTCTTTTAATAAGCTTTAAATGATAATACAAAAGTCTTGTGTCATTTGAATCAAGTGTTTCCAAGCCTTGAATGATTACATCAGACTCCTTGCCTTTCCTTCTGCTGTTTTCCCCAATGTTTTTATGCACATCCAAACCAATTTCCTGTGGTTGAAACATGACTCAGCAATATGTCATATTAATAACTTAGTCACTGGTGCTGAGTCAACAGCAGATGATTTTCTTTCATGCTGATACTGATTCCCCCAGCTAATACATTAGAATCATTTTTTTGGGGAAGAGAGAGTCACAACTATTTTCCATTAGCTACATTTCTTCTGCTCTTTGGATGGGTAAGCGTGCATGTCTTCATCTGATTTAAGTGAAAACCCAACAGTCAAGCAATAAAATGAAAGAAATTCTTTACTGTGAAGGTGATGAGGCACTGGAACAGGATGCCCAGGGAAGTTGTGGATGTCCCATCCCTCAAAGTGTTCAAGGCCAGATTGGATGGGACTCTGAGCACCCTGGTTTACTCGAAGGTCTCTCTGCCCATGGCAGGGGTGGGTGGAACTAGATGATCTTTAAGGTCCCTTCCGACCCAAGCCATTCTATACTTCTATGATGATATATAATTCAGACACAGTAATGTCCAAAACAAGCCAAGCCACATCCAAAACCAAGGAGAAAGCTTTGAGTAGGAATACATCATATTTTTAAACAAATTTTCTTCAAGTTTCCTTGAGCTTGTTTTAAACAGTTAAAAATTTTATAACCAATCTTAACTCTTTACATCTCAACCTTCTCAAATTACTTTCCATTAGATATACACTAACTGGTCATATTAATAGTAAAAGAAATTTAAGCAATTAGTAGGAATTTCTGCAGATTCTGTAACTCTACCAGAACTTCATCTTGAAAGACGCAAGATATTTACCCTGCATTCCTTCTGGTTTGAATAATTTAGCTTATTTTGGGAATTACAGTTTGAAGAGAAGCCTAGGGCTCTTTGTACACAGCCGTGGCATCTGCATTATTTACATGAAGCACATCCAACACTTGACCTATTACATTCAGAGGTATGAATCTGTACTTTGAAGTGGTAGTAGAACTACGTGGGTCATAGATGAGGCACTGTGGTACACACAATTTATATTGTGATTTTGGAGATCTTCAACTTTATTCATTTTTGCCTTTTATTTTTTCCATGGTTTTATTTTCATATGAAGCTATGTTTTTTTTTGTTTGTTTGGTGCTTTTTTTTCTCAATAATTCTCATTTTATAATGAGAAATAACAGATACCTATTAATAAAGAAAAGTATGTAAAACCACATATACAAATGATACACAGGTCTTAAGCTCCTTTTTGGTAATCTCAGTGTTGTTGTTTTATCCAAATTACAGGGTGATTCATTCATCTTAATAGACAGACATGATTTTTCCGAAACAAATTACTTAGTACATTTCCTGCATTAGTACATTTAACTGCAGTTAATTTTCTTTCATTCACAACAACTACAGAGGCAAGTTTTAACTCATGCCAGAAGACTAGACTTGAAATACAAATTTTGTAATGTTCTGAGCAATATCTGGAAGAACCCTGGTACTATGAATGAGGTATTGTGCAAGGGACATCAGGGAGACAACAAAGAATTATGAACTGTGAACTATACTATCAAATATCTGTCTTTGTCCACCTTATGCCTTTTCAATTAGTTGATAAAATAAATCACTCTGAAGACTTGGATGCCTTTTTTGCAAAAGGCAAGAAATGCACTTGCTTTTTTAATTGTGTCAAAATGTAGCAAGGTTTTCAAGTTTTTTTAAAGACACAAAAACCAGTTCCCTGCAAATCAAATATCTTTAAATAAAACATGTATTAATTTATTTTAAAACTTGTTTCTCTGTTTTTGTTGGGTTTTTTTTTTTTGTTTTTTTTTTTTTTTTCTAAATGCATGTTTTTAGAGAATGCTTCGCATCTCTAAAAATCCCGGATTTGTAATCATTAGCTGTGTTGATGGCTACTGTTTAGGGAAAATATCACAGTACATACATAATTCATTACAGATTGGACCTGTGTGTTTAGCAGGAGCTGAACATTAGCTTATTTATGTATACAAAAAGCACAGTGGGTTTGCCTATATCCACCATGTAAACTACCTCATATAATTTGCCCTGGTAGAGGTTTATCCAACCAATGGAATAATAGCCTGAAATTGGTGATTAATTTGAAGCACAAAGAAAAAAAACCAAACACACAAGCAAACAAAATAATTTGTTTCCTTAAAGGCCTAAAGCTAGCGGGAGAAGTTACACTCATCATTACTTCCAAGCCTTCTGCAGACAGTGAGTAAAATAAAACAGTATTCTCTTCTATGAAGATAAATGTATTAGCAAATAGTCTTGCCTAAATTCATGATTTAATTTTTAGTGAGGTACCTTCAAGCTCTCCTATGAAAGACCTCATCTTTCAATAGCACAAATCTTTATTGTTTGGTTATATGAAGTGAGCAACACTAAGAAGCATGTGTCCTTTGATCAAGGAGCAAACCCATTTAGTATTGCCATGTTTAGTCAATACCTCAGTAAAACATTGAAGGAAAAACTGAGCAGCAAATGGGATTTTCCAGAAATAAGATACTAAAATAATCTGAAGTATATTACTCAAAAACTCAATTCTGAGAACTGAAAAGAAAACCCATGTAAAAGTCACATAAAACCTTTTCTTTGTACCTCTATGGTTTTGCACACACAAGTATGTGCACACACACATAGACATAATAATTTATATTATTTTTCTCACTAAAGCTTATAACTTTCATTTGCACCTGAGTGCTTTCTGAAGATAGCTTTTGATTTTCTTTCTTTTAAGAAAAATAATGAAGGGGTGAAAATATATAAAAATAGTATTTGTTATTCAGTGCTTTGCCACTTTTTCCTTTCACCAACTTCTACTATGCTTAAACAGGTATATGACAATGGTTCTGTTGGGTTCATCTAGCCTTAAAACCTGCATCTGACAGTGACAACAGTGGTTTGATATTTAGGAAAGAGCACAAGAATAAGGCAATTTTATAGATTCTTGCACTCTGCTGTTCAGAGAATTCCTCAGACAGAGATTATACTTATTTCCTTCATTCAGAAATATTCTAATCACATTGAAATCTCACCTAAGCTTTCACTGTCCACAGATTTTGTGGCAAAACATCATTCACTTAAGAAGCTTGACACTGTAAGTTTTGAAACTTCTGTCTGAAATTTCAGCAGTATGCCCCTGTCTTCATACTGTGAAAATCGGTAAGTGATAACTTTTGCTGTATCATCAGTGAGAGCGTGTATCTTCAAGGTATTTGAACCTCACTAACATTTATTTGTACAGAAGCCATTTAATTCCTTTGATTTTTTTAATTGCAATTTTCGATAACTTTTCTTAAGCTAATTTACCTTGCTGGGGCAGCACTAGGAATGTACATCTGAGTCATGAAACAAGAGCATTCATAGACATATGTATGTCTATTTATTATGTCTATGTATTAACAAGAGTTAATACATAGACATAATGCTGTTTTGTTCTCTATTTTCTGTTCTATTAGCCCCTCTGTCAGTGGTAAGCATTAAGATGATGTTTTGTAGATTTCGCCTGGGCCCTCAATAAGGTCTCATCTGAGTGTGGTTCAACTGAACACAAATTGGAGAACACTAATAGGCTGAATATGTAAGCCTGATAGCACCATTTTAGCTTGGTGTGTATTGCACAGGCTACAGACTGGTCTCCCCAGATCAGTAGCAGAAAGACAGAGCATCTACTTCTCATTACATAGGCTGGTACTGTTGGCAACAGAGGGGTTGCCACTGAGAAGGGAAGGTGAAAGGACAATTCTGTCTGGGTAAATGTAGCTCAGCACTGTAGAAGGGATGTATGTGTTGTACTTGTGTGGTCAAAATTAGTTTTATGCTGCTCTGACAAGAACAACTGAAGTGGAAAGCCTTGCAAACAGAGAGGTGCTACACCATCCTTTAGAAAATTACTGAGCAGGTTGAGTCAGGGGGCATTTGAGAGTTTTCAGGGTGATGGCAGGCAAGTGAGTAACACCAAGAGCCAGGACACTGACTGCAGCTGATGTAGAGAAACACTGGAATTCAGTTCCATAAATATAAGTGTACAGTGCTCCCTTAGATGTAAGGCCTTCTCACCCATCTGCCTCCTGCCATTCCAGAAGAGTGTGGTTTTCTGGTAGTTCCTATGTGCCATCACAATGAAAATATTTCAGATGGCTTGGTGCATCCAAGATGACCCAATGGCACGGGGCACCCATGTTTAGGGAGCTAACATGAGTCCAGAGGGCTGGATTCAGTTTACTATTTTAGACAGATTAGATAACTACCTCTCAAGATGGTATTATCTAAACTGCATTATAACTAATGGACACCTAGGACACTAGCCCAGGTAATTGTGTAGATACATCCTGAGGTTATGCACTGCTTCCAATAGGATTCATGGAGATTCTGAGTCTGTACTGAAGTGCATGGTAAAACCTTTAATCCTAGAGGAATTATAGACAGTATAATTTTGTTCAATATTAAATGCATAAGAGATGTTGAATTGTCAGCATCCAAATCTGCTGCCTCAGAGTTTTCCCACTATTTGTGGACTAATACTGCTGAAAATTGTTAAACAGGATTCATAAATTTGAGATGGATTTTTTGGTAAACAACTAAATATTTACTAGATGCTGAGGTCAGGTCCTTATTTTCTCAGATCTGCTGGTGGGAAGAAATATTTGTGATTGAAAAGATGCACGTGAAGCTGCTACAATCAAACTGTCCTTTCTCAGGGTATTTTTCAGGAATGAATTAACACATGTCAATAATTCTTAAAGCTCATTGTCTGCTGGGATGTTGTGTTTATTTCTGTGCTATTATATTACTGTCTGCTGAAGCAGACCAGGAGGTGAGTGAGTGACTTTTCTATTCTCGCTTGCTTTCACAGTTCAATCAAACATTGCGAAGTCTAAGAAACCAGCATGTAGCTTTCAATCTTGCTTTGGGTAGCCCCTGGAGTATGATTGGTAATAGAAAATACCAATGCTATGTTGTTTGGTGGGGTTTTTTTCCTCCTTTGCTGGGAATGTAAAAAGATGGTTGGGTTTGTCTGTTTTAGTGAGTTAATTGCAAAGCTAGATATAGATTTTGCATTAGATGTTATTTTTACTGTTTGCTTATACTCTTGAAGTCACACTGGTGGCTGTCTTAAGAAAAATAGACAGCAGTTCAAACATGAAACTTTTGATGCAGTACTTTTTTTTCCATTTCAGTCATCACATTTAAGATACTATCATGAAACTACTTATTACTCATATTCTTAAAATTGTGTATCATATATATCTATGTAACAAGGACCAAATTGCTGATGCAACTGCACTTGGTTGATTTGAAAAAAGTATTTTAGATACTCTGAATTGATTAGGATGAGACCAACACCAGCCACACTAGGGACATTATTAATCGATATAAATATTTCTAATATGGATCAAAATCTTGTTAACTTTATTCATTTACATAGCCACATTTCAGATTTCTGAGAGTTAATTTTTAAAAAAATTTTTTTTAATCTTACCCCAAAAATGTCAGCCGCCTTCTCTCCGATGAACAGCAAGCTTAAAGCTGACTACAATTAAAGATACATCCATCACCACAGTTTTGTTTTAAATCTGAAATTTTATTTAATTAATAAGACAGTTTTTAAAATATTATTCATATTTATAGAGCAGTACGTGACATGAAAAACTGAATAACATTTCTTGAAGTATTCCCCTAAGAAGACACCCAACTGTGCAAAGAATAGAGGTTTTTCCCTCCCCCCACCCCCCCCCCGCCCCCGCTGGATTTCATTAACACACAATGGCTTAATTTTAAGCAGGGGATTTATTTTCACTTAGTTGGGGATTATTTGCTAAAACATGCACTGGGCCTTCAAGTTCTGAATGTACATAGCCTATATAGCAGTAAATAATCTAATAGCTCATTTACTTTCAAATCCACCTCTATGCCTAATACTGCCTTTTTGCTTGTGTATGCAGTTAGCATACACAAGTTGTTATAAACACTCATATATTCTTTTGTCCTAAGGAATAAATGGTTTTCCAAAGACACCATCTTTGGTTTTTAATTCCTATAAATGTTAGCTCTAAGTAAAGGGGTAGAAGAAAAATGGATATATAGAAAAAAATACTGCAGAAAAGATAGATACCAATGAACACAGAATAAAGTAATAAATTGTCTTAGTGAATATGATAGTTTGCATTTGGTGGCTCTCTAAATCACATACAAATATGTATATGCATCTATAACAAACTCTGTTTAACACTTGTACAATTTGGCCTTTCTCTTCTGAAATATGGAACAAATATAATTTTACACAATATGCAGTGATTTTCTGATTTTTTTTTATTGACTAAATTGATCTTTACTATTTTTTCCCAATGAATTTGGCTGCCAGTTCTCATTATCCCTATTGCTGTCACTCTACAAAACAGTAATAACATGGCATGAAGATGGAGGCTTTGACAGTTTCCTTAGCTTAGCTTGAAAGATATTTCTTTTTATCTCCTTGACTTCTATGAAATTTTGTACACTTTGTAGCTTTCAAATTTGAAATGGTAACAGCTTTTGTGTCCTGTGGTGGCTTGACCTTGGCTCAGAGCCAGACCCCACCATTCTCTCTCTGCCTCCTTAACAAGGCAGGCAGAGAAAATAAGATGAAAAGCTCATGGATCAAACTAAAGACATGGACATCACTCACTGACCACCTTCTTTCGTGAACTTAATTTAGTGTTAACTAAAATAGATTTGGATGTTACATGTGCAAAAATACATGGAAAACATTTAAATCAATAATGGAGGAAAATAACAACTGCAGATGTCAAGCAAGTGTCGTTTGAAGGTTTTGCTCTATCAACACAAGAGAAGGATATTTTGAAGCATGTTTTTAATGGTGCTTAAGAAGTAAATTAAATAACCATTTACAGACTACATAACACTTTTAAGCATAAAATATAGCATTTGATTTTCCCTAAAAGCATCCCTTATATATTAAGATTCTGTATAGCCAAAATTAAAGATAAGTAGTCTGTGTTTTTAAAAGAAGCCAGCATTGCCCTTTTGTATCTGGTCTCCTCTTTTCCAGTTGGCAACAAGCTTTGAGAAGTATTTTTGTAAACTCCGGTGGTTATCTGTATTTTTAGCCTACTAAGATGAAAATTCATGGGTTTCTTTTTGATTCATCACATTGTTTGAAAAGTATCTGTTATGTCTTCTTAAATTCAAAGGCAACAAGACCAGATTTTTATTGAAAAGGTGAGGAAGGACTGACAAGATCTTCTGAAATGCTTGTACTCCTCCTGGCTATTGAAAAGTCTGGCTTGTGTACAGGCAGATACAAAGCCAGCCAAAGCCAAAACACATTAATGGAAATACATCCATTTATTTAAATCAATTTAAGGAAGAGTTTTCACTGAAGTTTTTCCTGACTGTGATCACTCACATCAATGAAATGATGAGAACAATTTTTTTATTCTCTACAATGTGCCTTCTCTTCAATATTAATGCAATTTGGTAGAAAGAAAACCAGTATGCTTAAGCTTAATATATATAATGCTGAAGCTTTTTTCCTTGACAGCTGCTCACTTAATAAGAACATTGAACAAAACCTTACAGCAGCATTCCTAGAACAAGGACTAGAAAGAAGTAGTTCCTATTAGAGCTGAACTTTAAGTTTTTTATAT
>JAWWES010000001.1:59995701-60038762 GCA_035583135.1 Lophotriccus pileatus
TTCTTTCTTTTTCTTTCTTTTTTTTTTTTTATTTTTTTTTTTATTTTTTTTTTTTAATTTCAGGTCACTTATGGATTTACATACATAATATTGCCAATATCCTAAATTAGAATTTTCTATGGATGCATTAAACTTTAGGGATCACTCTGCAGAGACAGTCACATGTCCAGTCTGATTAATTCCTCATTTTAGAGTGTTCAAAATGGGCAGAATATGATGACACGAACACTGGGAATTGAGTTGTTCTGAGGAGTTAAGAATGAAAAGGCTCAACAATAATTTAAGCATGTTATGTAGAGCATCTGGGATATGGGAATTTCAGTTATTTAATTCCAGCTATCACTAGGTAAATCAGGTTATAGGGGATACATGAGCCTGGAAGACTGAGATAAGTCTTTGTGTTTAACCTTTGCTGTCTGAAAAGTTATGTCTTGGGTAGAAGACTAGCTGAATACTAATTGTTCCACAGTGTCTTGCAAGGCAGGCTGGCTGATATTTTGGCTTTGATTTGGATGTAACTTAGCTGTATTATGAGACTGGCAACCCACATACTCTCATTTGCATCCATGCATACCAGAGGACATACATGAATAGTTCTTATTCCCAGATGTTCACTGCTGTTTTCAGCAGAGATCTCAACTTCAAAAACGGGCACCTTGCCAGAAATTCAAAATTCTGGACACTATTTGCATATAGTCAAGCAGATGGCAGGTGCCCTTACTGTTAATTTAAAGGGCTACAACTCCTGGCTCAAAATATTCCATCTTGATGTTTGCACTTTGAAAAACCTTCCCACTTGTCTACGGCTAAAAGTCTATCTGTTTTGGTAATATATCAAGTAATATACCTATATATATAGTTCAAAGAAATCTAAGTACACATGTGCAAAACCCCACATATATATATGTAAGTACATATTATGCCATTCATATTTGTCTTTTTGTGTATTTTAATGTGTATATATATATATATATAAATATATTTGATAATAAACAAGTGAAAATACTAGTTTTTTACAAGAATTAATAACAATGTACACGGCCACTTTCAAAGTTTCCTAGTCTTGTTCTAAATGTAAATGACTGAACCAGGTCTTCATTTTATCTTCTAATTATTTTCTTGTTCTGTACTGCTGCAAATTGATTTTGAGCAGAAATGGATTCCATCTGTGCCAGGTAAGAAACCCTTTATAATTTACACTTCAGTGTGGACTGAAGTTTGCCTGTTGGGTTGTAATAATGAGACTGCCAGAGCAAAAGAGTAGCTCTGATAGAACGATCTGTAAATGTAATATTTTGGAAAGGCATGATGAAATCTTTAATACATCTAGCTGATTGTGTATTAAGACATTTGAGATCTAAATACACTCCTGATTGCTGCTAGTTATTTTAAATACTTCATTTAAAATCCTAAAGAATATGATTGATTTTTTTTGTTATCCTCATTAGTAGAATACACCACTTAAAGTAAAAAAAATTAATAAAGAAGTGGATTTATTTCTTTATTTATTTTCTCTTTCTGTATTTGACTTCTAAATTTTAGTGCATTAAAGTAGTCCATTACAAAAAATGCATGAAGATTTTATCATTAACAAACTCCCTCAGTGTGGATACTTCCAGCAGTAAAACATCAAGACTGTGACCTTAAACATAATTTCTTTCTCATCAGATCCATTGGAGAAGGTGACTTTCCTGCTTTAACTGTTGCTGTAATATTGAAGAGCCTACATTCATGTCCAGGTTTTTGCATACTTGCAGCATGTAGAGTCTTGTGCTAGTATTATAAAACCAAATTACCAAAGCTCATGATAAAATCAATGTTATTGTTTATTGATAGTCATGTGGTAGTTCTGTGATAACTTTTCTCAAGCAGAGACCAAAAAAATGTGAAAGGCAAGTGATATAAAACACCAAAACACATCGAACTGTACGGTCACACAGCCTGAACTTGTACATCATCTATGCATTGTCTATAAAATAAAGTAGAGAAAGGACAGAGTAAAATATTGTCTTTTAGGAGTTTCTCACTGAATAGCTACATGTCTAATAAATACAGTTTGCCATTTTAGACAACCTCATTTTTTGTTGTATTTAGTCTGCCTTTACTGTGGCTATCTACTACAGGATCTATCTGACGGCATCCCCAGGAGCAAAAATTCTAATCACATTATCATTTGTGACACAACTGTGCTGTTGCCTAAAGATCAGGAGCAAAAATTCTCCAGGCAAATTTAGTATGGATGAGATAGAGAGCAGCCTTTGAAGGCCTTTTGGTGTAAGGAGTACAAAGTCATGCACACGTGTCCCAGGGGTTCCACAATTTATGGTCCAATCCCAGAACTACCCACCCCTAGATCTGCTCCCTGGCACGCCTCCCCATAAATTGAGTCAGAGGTCCTAAAGCCCCTTTCTTCCTCATCTTTCTCTTCTTCATGACATGTACTGTCTTAGGACTTTCTCCAAGGTTCCAGGCTTGAAGGGTGCATTGACTATGATGGTATCTTGTTGTTCAGGCCTGGGCTGCATATGTTCTTAAACAGAATGTGTTTATTATAGTCCTGCCTTGAAATGAACCTAAACAAGCCTAAAGAATTTAGAAAATTCAATATTAAATGGGGGAATAGGATTTGGTAAGTGTTAACTATTATTCTAAAGTGTGAGAGACTGTACAATTATACTAAAATCTATATTTACTACACAGCTACTTTAAAATCTACAAAAAGCTAAAAAACCTAAAAATTCTGAGGCATCAGTACCTGTACCAAAGACCTGAATAAAAAATAGGGAAGGAAAGGCAGACTAAGTAACAGAAAAGATTTGGAAATAAACCCAATAAAATCTGGTGGAAATTTATTTAACTCATAGTGCAGTTGTACATGTTAAATTCAATGAAGTCAATAGAGATGTGTCACTTTACCTAAGATGAAGTATCAAGTCTCTTTTCTTGCCTGGCAGTAAAAGTACAGTAAAACTAAGCTGCAGATTGAAGACAGTGCACACTTGTAAAAATTTTCTGACAAGAAATATGATAATATAAATCAGGAAATATACGAAAACTGTGGAGAATAGCTGTTAGGAGATTTCAAGCTCAATATGTGTTGTGCATCTCCCTTTCATCTTTAAGTCCAAAAGGTACTATTATAATTTTCTTGAACTTTCTGAATATAAAACATAGAATCATAGGTCATAGAATTTCTCTGAGTGGCTCCATATCAATTTTTTGGATATATATTTTATTTAAACCATAATGGCTCACCCATGATTAATAAGAGGATTTTGCATATACCAGTATATGTACTGAAAGTGCTTTTATCAGGATCTGACACTTTTATTTGCCATAATTTTTAATTACTACTTGATTCTATGTGAGGTTTTTTTGGTGTTTTGGTTTCAAGTACTTTAATATCATCTGTACTTTGAAGGATGTTGTATATTTGTACTTCATTAGTCACCCATAAGCACACAGGCCAGTAAGATAAACACAAGAATGAAAATCCCCCAACACCTTTAATTTCTGCAGTACATGAATCTCCATAAACAGAAATGAGTCAAGTAATGAATTTTATGATTTTATTCCTTTCAGCTATGCAATCAAAGAAATAGCCATAAAGCCTGAAATTACAAAAAAAAAAATGTCCTGATGCAATAAGCCAGACAGCATACTAATAAAATCCTCAAATACAATCATTCAGTCAATAAAAATGCAATATCTTGCAGCACAATTCACAAAAACATGAAAACTGAACATTTTTCCCAGTACATGACAAAAAGTTTCTAAGGTTCGGAAAGGGATTTCAGTGTTTTACAATATTATTACTGCACGATACATTTTACTTGTTATTATATCAATGATAAATATATTAAAAAACCTCTGTTCCTATGGGATGAGTGTGTGAATGCAGAGTGTATGCAGTAAGCATCCAGATGGACAAACTGGTGAGCAGGGGATCTGTGGGCTGGGTTCTGAGAAGAGATACTGGGAAGGCAGAGGGCTCGTGCCAGGGCTCAGGGAATCTGTGAATGTCCATACACATATGAACCTGGGCAGTGTGGTGTGTGTGCTGCACTAGTGACCTTCTGCCTCTGCTAACCCAAGAGGAGGAGGGGACATGTCTGTCTGTGTCTGTGTCTATGTCTGTGTCTGTGTTTGTGTGAGTCCAGTCCTGAATGTGGAGGCTTCTCGGGGCAGCACCTTGTCTGCAGCTCTGTCAGTGTCCTGTGTACGTCTGGGATATGTAGTCAGCTTCACTGCTGGTTGAATCTAAAAACTGAAAGCAGCGTCTGCATCCTTCAGCCTCACCCCAGGTCTCCAGGCACTGAACTGGGCTCTAGCACATCAGCAGGAGAGTCCTAGGCTGACACTGCTGGAGGAGACAGCTGCAAAGTCTGGTTGAATGTTTCATCTTGAATCAGGAAACAACAGAAAAAAATTAAATGTGACACCTAAATTTCAACACACGTTTCTTAACTGTACACCAGGAAATTAAAGATAAAACATGGGATCAAACAGGTAGTCAATCTTCAGCAAGATGACTTAAATTTTTTTGCTGAACTTACTAACCTTTTCCTTCTTCCTTTCTGCTGATTCCAGCGTGCAGTTTATTGCCAATATCTAAGATGACCTTAGTCTTCTTAGAATCTAGACTTAGAGTAACTTCTGTACCAGAGGATACTTGTCTGCCCAGAGTATTTTCCATGCAGTCATCCTGGGACAAGATTTGAGCTTGTGAGAAAATTAATCCAATGTAAGCAACCCCATGAGAAACTAGAAATTTGTATTTGGGCTGAGGAGAGGAAATTAGTTTTGGCCAACTGTGCATAACACCATCTCAAAGCAGTTCCAGATTCCATTTTGCCTTCATCTACACTACACATGGAGCCTGTTGATGATGAGGCTTGGGGCTCTGCAGATGGACAGTGTGGTCAGTATTGAGACTCCTTCATGTAGCACTGCCATTGTAGGACACCATAGATGCAAACAAGTAGATGTATTTTTCATACAACCAGTGCTCTTCAAAAGTAAGAGTGGAAGGAATGCTGTTGGAAAGAGGTTTTCAGATGGTTTAGGCAGAGTTTACTGTCTCAAATTGGCCTTTTTAGCCACCAGCGCGCTTGTAGCAAGCGTGGGTAGAGCCCTTCCCAAATCTTCGTTCGCGAAGCCTGGCCATGATGATGCTGAGGTAGAGTTTAGGAGTAAACAGAGGAAATATACTCAGTGCAGTCTATGTAATAGAAGGTAATTAAGTGTTTGATATGACATTACCACTCAAAAATGAAAGATACAAAAGAAAGCACCTTCTGAAAATATTGCTGTTTTATTACCTTGACAAATTAGAGCTCCCTTTTCTCCTCTTGGCAGAAAAGAAACTGGAGGCCTTGACAGACAAAAAGCAATGTGACTTTGTGGCAAATAAGTCCAACAGCTTCCTGGCTGCATTAAGAGGAGTATTACAGCAGGTTGAGGGATGGGATCCTTCATCTCTGTTCAGTACTGATGAAATGAATCTGGAGTGCTGAGTTCAGTTCTGGGCTCATCAGTACAAGTGAGACACAGACTTACTGGAGTATGGTCCCATTGAAGAGACAAGTTTTGGAACATCTGTCACAAGAGGAGATGCTGACAGAGGGACTGGACTGTTCAGCCTGGAGAAGAGAAGGCCCCAGAGGGTTGTATCAATGTGTATAAATATCTGCTGAGGCTGGAACTAAAGAAAGTGGAGCTAAGCTCTTCTCACCAGTGCCCACTGAAAGTTCAATGGGTAATTGGAACAAACTGAAATAGAGGAAATTACACTTAAACATAGAAAAAACCAAAACAATTTTTTTTTTTTTTTTTTTAACTCTGGAGGTGATTGAATATTGAAGGATGTGCAGTCTCCATCCTTCAAGATACTCAAAACCCTGCTGGACAAAGCCGTGACCAATTTCACAGGATCGTATAATCATTAAAGTTGGAGAACACCTCCAAGGTCAAGTGCAACCTTTAACTGAGCACCACCTTGCCTACTAAACCACAGAATTAAGTGCTGTGTCCAGTCATTTCTTGAACACTTCTCTGGGCAGTCTGTTCCAATGTTTGACAATCTTCATTTCCTCTAGGTAATTCTTTGAGGAGGGAGGCTGGATTTGATGATCTCCAGAAGTGCCCTCCAAGTTCAACTACTCTTCTGTTTTGTGAAATTGCAGTGCCTGCATGAACACTCCCACCATAGCAGAGACTTTCTAGTAACTAGTGATTGATTTCAGAGGATGATACTATGCTTCTTTGCAAGAAGTGAGTGATGCCTAATTTTTTTTTCCAGCTGTTGGTTCATAACAGTATATACTGGCCTGTCAATAGTCCAAGTATCTGTGGTGAACCAAGTGCAGACTAGAGTAGGTGGGAGCTGGAGAGGCTGTTACACACAATATTGTGAAATATTAGTAAGGTTTTTAACACTATGTCACACAGTTCTCATTTGGAAGCTAAGGAAGTATGGACTGTTAGATGAAGTGGAATTTGGATAGACCACTGAGCTTAAAGGGTGACATAAGATTCATCTGCCACCTAACAACAGAGTATCTTAGACACCCATGCTAGGACTTTAATTTTCAGCCTTGTCATCCATCCCTGTGGATGAGGACATGACATGCATCCTCGGTTAGTGTATCAGATCTGTAAGGGAGAGTGACCGACACAGGGATCGGTAGAGCTTCTGTTCAGTGTGAGACTGGTAAGCTTGAAGATTCAACCAACAGAGATCTCACAAATTTTAATGAGGAAAAGGAAAGAGATCTGCCTTTTAGGTAGAAGAACTAGAGTCTGAGAAGGGATGTCAGACAGCAGTCCTGCTGAAAAGAACAGGGCAGTATGGTGGATGCCAGGTCAAATGTGAGCCCACATCACATTTTAAATGAAGCACACTGTGTGCTACTAGTCCGTATTACAAGAGAGGTAGCTAGCAAATGCATCATCCCTCTGTAATTGGCAGTAGTGAGGCTGCATTTGGAATATCGTGTCTGATTTTAGATCCCACAGTCTCCAGTTGAATAGGGATGTGGAGAAACTGGACACAATCCAAGGGGGAGTCACAAAGATGTTCAAGAGCCTTACATATTGTATATTATAAACACTGCTCTAAATAATATCTCCGTAGGAAATCTGGATTCCCTGTGTTGTAGACAGCAAGTCCAAACAAACAACTCTTGCCTTACTGCCTAATTGTGTTTTCCCGGCAAAAGGAAGAAAATTAGCTTAGTACAGGCTCCTTGCTGATGGGCCTTTTTTAGTCTGCTGAAGGCAGTGACATAAGCAAACAACACAGTTGTGCTCACAAATAAGAAATGGAGCCTGGAAGCAGGCACAACTGTCCTTCCCTTCTGCTGAAGAGGTTAGCAGGGGAATTCTGAACAGGGTGCAGACCTGATGGCCTGGTTTGGCTAGTGCAACCCCAACAGAAAGGGTTATTTGCTGTTGCAGAATTTTACTGTAGAATAGTTTGGGTGGGAAGAACACCCCGGAAAAGACTATTGCCTCTGTAGTATAGAGGTAACCTGGACCCATAAACTGTTCAATATGTTCAGATACCAAGAGAAAGAAATTTAAAAAAGAAAAAAACACAAACGAAAACCCCAAAACAGAACAAAAAACCCCAAGCAAACAAAAAAACCCAAACCAAAAAAAAAAAAAAGGCGCAAACCAAACATATGACAAAAAAACCCACCCCTCCCCTCCCCCAAACAAAATGAAACACAAAAAACTCATCCAACTTTTTTCTCTGGAAAAAACCCTGAACCATAAAAAGAGTGAGACTATTTAATAAACACTTCAGAGTTAAACAAACGTAAACAAAAAAAATGCTTCTGAAGTAATCATAGCACTATTCAAACATTTAACTAACCTTATGGTGGATACTGGAGGACAAATGATAAGCTGTGAATTTATCATCACAATATGTAAACTAGAAATTTCTTGGAGGCTGCTTAAGTATATAGTCTTTGTTTAAATATATTCTATAAATCCAACCTATTGGGTACAAATGAAGGGAATATCAAGAAACTCTGTTGCAAAAACCTTGTGCTTCTTTTTACAAGGAAAATAAGGATGAGAATTGAGAGGACGATAGTGGATACTGAGATGAAAAACATAGCCAGAAAGTGAGTTTATTTTGAATTTTGGTGAGAAGCTGCAATAGGTGACACGTAGGTTTGTTTATTCCACTACATATTGTTCTTTAAATTTTAGTAGACCACCAGAAACATGGCCCTAGACAGAACCATTGATAGTCTGGCCGACACTAGAAAAACTTGCTTGGGATACATTGTACTGTACATAAGACTAGACTCACAAGTACTAGACAATTTCTTCTTACCCTGCACTACATTATTTTATAACACTGTAGACAGGTAGTAGGCAGTTCAAAGATACAAGACAGATTTTCAGAACTCAAGTCTGAGCAAGACAAATGTTCCATTGGTAGGGCAAAGAAAACAAATTTTTCCTCTGGTGCAACATTATTTAGTGAAAAGTGTACGTTTCTAACTAGTCCATTTTTCTAACAGAGAAGCAAAACTAGAATCTTTACTGACATCAGAGTGGGTAATGCTTCCTGTCATCTCTGACTATCTAGAGGACTCTGTCCTATCATAGCTAAAATTGACCTTGTCTCAGTTATTTATGCTTTTGTCACCTTTCACCCTGACTACAGTAGTATAGTATATCTCGCCATGAAACTGTTTTCTCGCTGTTTAATAACATGCCAAATCCAAATCTTCCTTAAAGCTGGCTTACTAGGCCAACAGAAGTACCTAAAGGATTAAGAAATGCTCTGTTCAGAACTCATTGCTGTTGTGATTTTCTAATACAAAGCATTTTTCCTTTGCCTGTCCTTGTTAGACACCAGATCAGTGATTATTGGGTCAGAACCACCTCGTGGGGAGTGTGTGTGTGTGTGCGCATGTAGAGGGGAAAGGGATTCAAACCTCACAGAGGTGGGATGGCATCATATCCCTCATGGGGAAGTCCTGGTGTAGCTGTCAGTCACAAACAGCCTGGGAAAACCATAACACACCACAGCTCCTGCAGTCCCTCACCCAGCTCATACTGGCAGGAACAGTGAGGATGCTGAGGATACTCACCTTGGCCTGGAACCCCCAGAGCAGTTGGTGGGTCAGAGACCCCTTCTGGAGGGGTTGGCCATAGGGACAGAGCAGATAAAACCACAGGCATGCGTTTGCCTCCTGTCACGGCCCTGCCATCAGAAGTGTGAGAGCTGGTCTTCCACAAGGCTTTGGTGGTATCTATATAGTCTTTCTCCTTCTCTCTTCTTGTTATATCTGCTTCTCTTTCTTGATGCATGGGGTGATTTGGAGCTGGAGAGTTGGATCTTTATTTAAGTGTTGTGGATTAATAGTATATCCTGAGTCAGTATTGTGGTGGAACATTTTTTTCTAGCATCTGTAGTGTCCTTTTGAAATTGGCCAAGTCCTCTTTTTTGCTCCCTTAAATTAATGAAGAAATTCTTTGGGAACAAGCTCGTGGCTTATTCTCTTGTTGCTGGCTTGAGATATTTAAGAACCATATATCTTTATACTAAAGTAAAACTCATAGCCAATCCCATGAGCTGGCAGCTCCTGGGGCTGGAGTTTTACAGTCCTGAGAGTGCACTCAGCATCCACCTCAGTATGACGAGAAGCAATTTGAAAGTTGAACTAGCTCAGTTGAGAGAGTGTTAGACTGAAGATCAAAAGGTTCCTGCTTTATTCCTGGGTTTTGGCAGAAGTGTTTGACTCCTCATCTGTGAGGTGTTCAAGGCCAGGTTGGATAGGGCTTGAGAAACCTCTCCTAGTGGAAGGTGTCCCTGCCCATAGCAGAGGGTTTGAACTAGATGATCTTTAAGGTCTCTTCCAAATCAAATCATTTCGTGATGATGAGAGTAATGTCTGGTTTATAAGATTTAAGAGCTCTAAACCTAGTGTTTCGTTGCATACAATTCTTCACAAGAAGAGTATAAGAGAACAAATATATTGGAGTTGTCAACTAACAACACATTTCTCAGAAACTATGGTGATAAGCACTGCACAGCAGCCTCCAGTGAAGAGACATTTAATAGAATTTTATTATGACATGTAACCCTAGCTGTAGGAAGATAATCTCTCCATAGTTCCAAGTCTGGATTTCTGAAGGATAAAAGTTGTCGAATTTAGTTTTTATTGGTTTTTCTATTCCCCCCCCCGCCCCCCAGAAAAAGGCTGAAGAACAAGCTTTAAGATTGTTATGCAAATAACTTTAAATTTAACAATTTAGTAATTGTTTAGTAATTTTAATTCATTTCAAACAGTACTGAATTAATTCTGTGGGAAAATTCACTGCAACAATGGAAACTGAAAGCACTGAAGTATTTTTAAGTCTTTAAAGAGCACTGTTTTTCTGTAGCAGAAGGTATTTGATTTGACAGAAATGACTAATAAAACCATTAACATGAGCTGATTTTTTGAACCACTAAAAGGGTTTTGCAAGATTTCTTCAGAAAGTAATGCTCAAATTTCCTTACAATCAATCAATCTTTTTACAATAATCACAACATAAATAGAAGAGCTAGCAATCTCTGAAAATAAAAAATATATCTCACTACCTGCTGTAAAAGAATTGCGTAGAGTCCTTTACTAGAAAGAGTAGGAGTAAAGGAGCTTGCTTGGCTATATTCCTGTTTGCCAGCCTACATATGTCTTTATATGTGACACTGATTTATTATGTATTAGCTGCAGTGGAGTTCACTGTTTAAATCTAAAACTAAAACAAAACCCAGAAAATCAATGAATACAGAACAGTAGATGTAGCATCATTTTGGTGAATCTTTAGAAATCTGAAGACTTCTTCAGAACTTTTCTCATTACATTCCACTAATTAGTGACTCTCGGATTTTTTTTGTTTGGTCATTTGGATTGTTCCTTCCTTCCCACCCTCCTTTCCCAACACCCCTTAAATCCAGAAGGATAAGCTGATTCTGCATCAGGAAAAGTTTTAGATAACATGTAGGTCCTGGAAAAATTTGATAAGTGTTTTTAAATAAATTTAATGACAAGAGATCTTTTCAAGGAAAAAGAGACAGAGAAAGGAGAGGAAAGTCTAGAAGCTTTTAATGGAGCAAAGTCACTGCAATGAAGAAAGTAGTATAAATGGCTGTAGATCAGGTTGAATTTATACCTGCAGCAGCATTGATAGCGGTCTGAGATGAAAATGAAGACAAATGCTTTAGCTGAAATACTGTTTTTGAATACCTTGCAGATGCTTGTTACAACATACTGTTAAAACTCTTGCTAATTGGGCCAATTGTTTAGGATCAGAGGTCCTCATCACAGATTGTGATTATTATCACTGATTATGTCCTGTCATACAAGTGCATTATGTCAGCGAAAGGTGCAATGTATAGTGTGATTCTCATTATCTGAAAGCTAACAAAATTACCACACAGGGGAAATGTGCATGCTACCTTTGAAGACAGCCTCAGGCCAGCCTGAACTGACGGGCAAGAGTAATAAATACCATTCCTCAACTTCTCTATTTTTGTCAGCTGCCCAGACAAAATTGCTGCATGGAAAAGCTGAATATTGGAGACACCTAAGAGCTGTGTTTGTGTTGACTGTGGTTTTCTTATACTGCAATCCTGTAAGGTCAGGCTGGTCATGACTGAAGTAGCAAAAGCAGCAAGTCACAGTTTCCTGAATATACTGATTTCTTGTTTTTTCACTGCCCTCCTCTCTACATCTCCATTTCTGATGGCAGGAGGGAACTGAACTGTCCTGTCTGAAGTACCAAAACAGCTATTCATATGCTCTGCTAAGGAGTTCCAGGTGGGGACTGTGCCCAAGGAAAGGAGGCATTATGGACAGAGGTTTTGCTTCATTCCCCTAGATGTGGTTACAGCTGAGTCTGTGTAACTCTTATATAAGACAGCTTTTAAAAGCAGTGAAATCTACAAGAACCTTCCTCTCCCTTCTGACCTCTTTTGGGTGCACAGTGAGGCGTTGAAGTCTGTCTGTTCATCTCCTGTGAGGACAGGCTGAAAGAATGGGTGTTGTTCAGCCTGAAGAAGAAAAGGCCCTGGGGAAACCTTACTGTGACCTTCATATACTTAAAGGGGGCTTATATGAAAAATTAGGAGAATCTTTTGTGTATGTAGTAATAGGACAAGAGGTGGTGGCTTGAAATTAAAAGAAGGCAGATTTAGACTAGATAGAAGAAATTTTTTACGGTGAAGGTGGTAAAACACAGGAACAGGTTTCCCAGAAAGCTGGTAGACACCCTAGCCCTGAAAACATTCAAGGTCAGGTTGGATGGGGCTCTGAGCAATCTGATATAGTGGAAGGTGTCCCTGCCCATTGCAGAGGAATTGAACTAAATGGCTTTTGAAGGTCTCTTCCAACTCAAACCATTCTATGGCTTGTTCTCAACCTTGTTCCTTTTCAGAGCCCTACTATGTGGAGGGATACTTATATCTGACAAACAAAACACTTGTGTATTTCCATCTTCACACTGTCATCACTGCAGTATATATTAACAAATTCTTGTTTTTGTTTGACCTCTGTTTCTCTTCCTATACTTTGTGATGGTAACTTCTACCTTACAAATGATGCTGTATTCATTCAATACTTTTGAATACTTTGTAATATAAATGTTAAACTTTTCTGATTATTAATTTATTAATAATAAATTAATATTTTATTTGTTAATTAATAATTATTTTATTAATTGACATAATCTAGTAAATTTGTTTTTTTGAAACCCTTAATTGAACACCATGCAATCCTTTGGCACCAGCTGACTGTATCACTATTGGGTGAAATTTGAACTAATCTTATCTCAATTAAGCAATAATCATTACCATTAGATTAAATTGGTATCTTGTGAGAAATCCAAGCATAGTGTTCCTCCGTGTCTGAGTGTATTCACATTAACTGGAATATATTTTACTACAAAAAATAATCAGGGAGAATTCTGACTTTATTTCTACCATGAGAAGAAGCAAGATTTATTTCCTGGGCCAGGTGATGATGAAGTAACAACCAAGAAATATACATAAAGATCTTACAGAAAATCAGTCCTGTCACTCAGAGTTGCAATGAAATATCTGTTTTCCTCTCAAGGAACAAGTATGAAAAAGATAATCACTCTCCTAGACTATGGGAAGAAGCTATTGCTGGACAGGCTGAGACCACTGCTCCTGTTATCCTCACAATAGAAGTCTGTGTACAGGAAGGAGCAACCACAGAGAGAAAAGAAAAGCTTGCTTGACACATAGGCTCTGTGCTGTGATGCTGCAGGTTTTCACTCCAACATACCAGCGATCTGTACTGTAAAAGCTGTCAGCCCAAAGTCTGCAACAATTCCCTTGCCCACTTTGGTCAGCATGTGCTGGACATGTGGTAGAAACACCTACTTAACTGGTGTCTTAACCATGGTGTCTAAAATCCAGATCCTTTGTATATCAGAACGATTTGGTGTGTGCTACTGAGATTTCTTCATCGAATGCACTTTGGAATTCCTTCTACAGGTAAGGGAGTCTCCTCACTCAGGAGGTACTAGTGGGATAATTCTTCCTTCTACTTTCTTCATGGCTCACAGTGGCTTGAGTTCCTTTCTGCTCATGGCCAAGGCTGTGATATAATGGCTTGAGAGACTCCTTGCACACACTGTGCTTTAGTTTGTCAATTTAGGTGCTTTGCTGTCAAGTAGAAAAGAAGATTTGGGCTCGGCACTGGAACTAGATTATCTTTAAGATCCCTTCCAACCCAAATCATTTTATGATTCCTTATAGGCAGCACAAAAGAATCAGTTTGGATTCCTTCTTGTGAGAACACAATGATCAGAAGGACCCTCAACCTTATGATACGGTCAGACCTGGAAAAGGTGAAGTGAGTGTCCTGTGGAAGAACAGATAGTGCTTTCTCAGCCCTTATCAAATAGAGGTCACACAGACTCTTTGGCCATGGTAAACAAGAGCCAAGATTTCAGACCAGGCTTTCTCCTCAGTGTTTCATTTAGGAAAGCTCTCAGTTACATTCAAAATGAGTTCACTGAGAAGTCAGCCTTCTCAGAACATCCTGGTATATTTTGACCTCTAGAGAGACTTTAACTCTTTCCACGTACTGGTTACAGACCCTGGACTCCCACATTTCTCTCAAGAGGACAGTATCTCAAAATGACCTTACATAAGGAATTCCTCCTTTAGATTTAACCTTTCATCTCAAATTTACATGGAAACAAACAATAAAAACCCCAATATAAAACAATAAGATTTATATTATGTTTGATCAGATAAATTATAATAATTTATGTGTCACAGGGAACACCTAGTTTTCTTATTGCTTTTAATTTAAAATTAAAAGAACATAATTGTAATAAAGAAGTAAGCTATTTTGTCTTTTTCCTTCTGTATTTTCCTTTCCCCTTTGTATTGCTCTTTCATGTTTTATATAGTGAAGAATAATATGCAACTAAAAGTAATCCTAGGGGTCAGCAAGGTGGTTTAGATAACAGTTTTTGGATAGTTTGAGGGAATATTGATTATAATTTGTGATGTTTGGTATACTGTCTCTTCTGGGTAGCAGGAAATTTTAGGTGACTAAAATTTAAATAATCAAGGTTGGCAAATGTTACTAAATTCCTTGCCTTTGAGAGCTAATTTTGAAAGATAAAGCCTTATATTATTATCAGTATTCACCATATATTACAAGGTATAGTTTACAGCCTTGTAGCTTTCCAAGTTACTGAACTACTCTAAATATGTGTTTTATTTGCTAATGGTATTAAAGCATAGAGCACAATAATTCAAATCTCACATCCCCACAGCCTCTAAAAATGCAGTGAATGGGCTTAATAAACCTGGTAGGCTTTTCTGGCACAGTCTTTTTAACCTGAATTTATTGTAAGGTTAGTTCAGGCTATCTCTTTCTGCCGTTGTTTTGCTTTGATGAAAAATGGGTGTTACGAATAATTCTTATGAAGCATGCAATAACCTGTAGGCATAATTTCATTTCCTTTTCATGGATTCACAGCAGCTGCTTGCTCCACATTGGCAGCCTTTAATTTGTAATCAATTACACCATTAAATGAATTTTCACTGTTTCTTGCTTGAGTTTGAAAAAGTGTTAACACATTTGTAAAAGAATTTCCATTTTGGTAATTGTCAAATTTTTTTCAGACTTCTAGATTTATCTCACTGACATAAGGATTGTCTTTCATGAGCAACTCTGTTTTTTGACAGCTCCCCAATCCTATTTCACAGGTGACTGCTACAATAGTCTAACATACAGTTTTGGCAATGTTCTTGAGTCTAATGGATTTTAGTTTCTGTGGCACTTGAACTCAGTCAAAAATTATGTCCGAGAAGAACACAACACAGAAGAAAGGGAGAGTACCGTTGCTTTCACAGAAGTTAGAATAAAATTTCTGTGATAATTTTCTCTTGGTCAAATATTTACCAACACATGAATAAGTAACACGTGGAAATAGAATGAGAATAGAAGCTACTTTCTCTAGCAACAAAAAGGCAGTTTCTAAAAACATGCCTTTTCTACACTGAAAGATTCCTGTGGGATAGGCCCTGAAATGAAGAGGAGACTGGAGAAAGCTGGTTAATATTCAAAGATCACCTTCTCCAAGGTAAAAAGAGTTCATTACAAATGAATAACACATCAAGCAAAAATGGCTCCTGGCCAAACTCAAACACAAAAATGGAAACATATAGAGGGTGGAAGCAAGGATGGGTAACTTGGAAGTAATACAGAAATGTTGTCTGAGCATCCAGGGTTGAAGTTAGGAAAGCTGAAGCCCAAAAGGAATAGTCTGTGTCCAGGGATGTCAAAGGCAATAGGAAGGACTTCTCTAAGTATGTGGGTAATAAAAAAAAAAAAGACTAGGGAAAATGTGGGTCCATGCTTAGAGATGAGGTACCTCATTACACAGAGCATGGAAAAGGCTGAGGTACTGAATGCTCTCTTTGCCACAGTTGTTACTAAAGAGATTGGCCTTCAGGAATCTGAGGTCCCAGAGACCGGGGGAAGGGCAGGAATAAGGAAGACATACCTTGGGTGGAAAAGAATCAAGTCCAAGTCAGGGAACACATATGCCAGTTGGACATCCTTAAATTCATGGGCTCCATTGGGATAAAATCACAAGTACCAAGGGAGCTGGCAGAAGTCATTGTGATGTCATTCTTGACAATACTTAGTGGATCACATCAACTGAGAGAAGTTCTCAAAGACTGAAGGAATGCAAACAACACTCTTGTCTTCAAAAAGAGCAAGAAAAAAGGGACCTAAGGAATTACAGGCTGGTCACCTTGATCCCTAGGAAGATGATGGAGCAGCTAAATCTGGAAATCATTTCCAGGCACATAAAAAAGAAAAACAACAGCATAATTCGGTATGGCTTCACTAAGGAGAAATCATGCTTAGCCAACTTGATAAGTTTCTGTAAGGAAATCATTGTCCTGGTAGACAAGGGGAAATAGTGGATATTGTCTAACTAGGCGTCAGGAAGGGCTTTGACACTGATGAGATCCTCAGATAGACTAGGTGTTGCTCTTCATGTTACTGGTTTGGTTTTTTTTTCCTGCAGGAGATACAATTCAAGTAAATGACATGTTAGTTGTGTTTTTGCATGAAAGGATGAACAAAACACAAATACATAGAGTGTGTTCGCAGTTGTGTACAGAGATGTCTGTAGCTGTCTGTAACAGTATTGTTACAGACGTCTGAGGTGCTTTTTCTTCAGACTGTGAAAGCTGAGGAGACCTTGAGAGAGGCTTAATGTAGGTTACCTACTACAGTGGCTTAGATGGACCTCAGGTAAAATTTTCAGTTTTTTATCTTAGAAATTAATCATGGTCACTTAAGCAACTAGTTCAAAAAGAAAACATGGAGTTGGACTGTGAATGGAAGCTGAAAAGTTATACTTTTTAAAAGTGAAAAAGGAATTCAAATAGTATTCAGCTCTAGTTTGTTGCCTAGGAGAAGAGTTGGAATTGTGAATGTACGGTGCAATTTGTCATCTTTTGAAGATCTTCCTTCTCTTCCTTTGCTATAAAGGACCCTTATGCTGATCATCCTCAGACAGGAACAGGATTTCTAGATGAGTTAGATTAAATACATTTTATGAGCATATCTAAAAGAGGTGTCTAGGTTGCATGTTCTCACTTGCTTCCTGAAACCACTGTAATTTTACTGTGATGCTAAGGTCTTATTATAGCATTTTGTGTTGAAGCAATGGGCACACAGTTACTCTCCAAAGCTCTGTTGCTAACTTTCGACAGTTACCAGTATGAGAAAGATGTAATAACTTTTCACGAATTCTTTTCTGGAAGTCACTGAAACTAAATGTCAATATCCTTACATTTCTACATAGCTCTACATGATTCCGCTTTTGCTGCATATGAAATCTTGACTGAAAAAACAACATGCATATATTTTTGTTTCAAGGTCTGCTGCAGTCTTTATTACCCTTTCTAGGGACATAAAACCTTTTGGGCAAATGCACAAGCCCACCTCTTAATTACCAAGAAGCAGATAAAAATATGAAAGAAAAAATTATAGAGATAGAAGGTCCTCTAAACAGTTTTGGTTTGAAGGGAAGCTGAAGTGGTCTTAACTGATGTTTCTTATGTTTCTCTCTATCTACTAAAACAAAGAAGGCATGTAGGAGGCCTAGTCTCTTGCTTTGGGATTAACTCTAAAAATTACTTTATTGCAATTAAATGTTTTTTTCTACACAGGGTTATTTGTATAGCAAGAGAAAAGGGTAAAACCTTCTTTAAAATAAACATATTCCTAGAATAAACAAAAAATTTTATCTTTAACATCTATGTATAAACCTAATTTAGCTTTAAAGCTTTAATAAAATGTACCCCAAGTTTTAGGGAAGACCAATCTTGATCCTTGGGAAAACAGGGATCCTTCACATGTTACTAATTAAAACCAATAAAAACATGTTAACAGTGTGGTTTTAAATGGAAATAAGAAGTCAGGATGTCTTGGTCTGAGACTATTTGGAGGGGCAGAGACCTTGGACAGAAGTCTCCTCCCTCGGATTCAATATCCATGGTTTCTCCAGTACAGAGAGAGAGACCAAATATGCCCAGATGTAGGTGAAAAAAAACCCCAAGAAACAACAAAACAACTTTTTACCCAGAATAATGCTAATAACAATACTGATAACACTGGGACAAACCAGTAAGGAGAAACTTCCCAACCCATGTCCACTGGACCAAACTGAGATGGCAGCCAGCTTTCCCCACAAGGAAAAAAACCCATGTGACCACAGGACAGAGACAAGATACCACCCTTCCACGTGGATCACCTCCCCCACACCCAGAAAACCTAGCAGGAATGGTTGGAGAGCTAACAGTGGCAGGAAGCGGAGCATAGCTGGGATTTGATACTTACATGGTGCTGGAATGCAGGTACAGGCAGTCAGAGCAGGGCTGAGGACCCCCCAGGTGACTGAAAGGACCTGCAAGACACCTGTTGGATGCAGCAAAGAGACTTGGTTTTTGCAATTTCAGTGTTTGTTGTGGCAGTTGGATCTGCAGTATATGAGAAACTATTGTTTAAACATGTTTCAAGATGGCTTTTTGTAGTCTTTTTGCTAACTCACCTTCTTCTTCCCAGGACCCCCCACGGCAAGGGTTATCTCTGTCTCAGGAATGTCCTGAGAAGATATCAGGAAGTTTCCTATTGGTTGTTAACCCCTTCTTGCTATTTGGTGTTCCTGTTACCCCCTGAACTTCTCATTGGTTACTCTGTGAATTCTCCTGGAGGCTATATAAGCCTTTACCCCAAACAAACACTCTCTTGCCCTCTCCCTACATGCCCTGTGTGTGCTGTCTCTTGCGGCGGCCGTGGGACCACGTGGAGGGGGGGAGGGGGGAGCGCCTCCCCTCTGCAGAGTCCAGGACTGAAACCCCTGGGACTAGAGTTCCCCCTCCCCATCCAATCCAACCGTCGCAGTTTGTTGGTCTACGTAGTAGTCACAGTCCAGAGGTAGTGGTAAGAGCCCTAGGAAGGAGGAGAAGCCCTGAAACTCAGTTACATATGCTCAAGTTCAGGTGGGAATGCCTCCAGTACCTTCTTTAGGGCCCAGAGTTTTACACTGAATGATGTAATACTGTGAGTCATGGGATACTTTGGGAGTCTTTGACACCTTCTAAGAGGTTGCAGCTGTCTCTTATGTCAGTCAGCTGAGTCTAATTTGGCCCATTATGGCTCCTCAACAAGAGATGAAAACCTTCAGTCTGAGTATGAATGTTCTGGGGGAATTACCACAGCTGAGTTATCTGTGTAAAGAAAAGAAACATTAGTCCATCTCACAGGATTTGCCTCTTTCCTTATCTTATTTAACACCCAGCTTGTAGCCTGAGGTGTCAGATGTGCACACCTTCAGCCCCTGGCCTGAGTGGCCACCCTGCACATTGTTAGCAAAGCACACTGCTGACTGAGCCATCAGCACCAGTGGTCCAATCTCTTACAGCACCTAGGTGGTCACTGGCTGAAAGTTCGAGTATTTATTTTTTTTTTTTTTTTATCACTAGCAGTTCAGTCTCTCTAAAGAAGGCAAAATACCAAAAAGCCAAAAAGGCATATTTTGGGAGAAAAGGTGGATACCAGAATTTTTGTGTAACCTGGGACACAGGGAAAACAATTCATACTTTTATTGTCTGTTCAAAGATGCAGAACAAAGACCAGTGGGATTTTCAGGTCTATGCATATGTCTAAAGAAATGAAAAACATATATTCTTTGCAGTTATTTTTCTGCAACTCCAGTCTCCTAAGCACCTCCCCATACACTCAGTTTAGGGAAGGTGAGCTTGAGGACAGGAGAAGTATGCCTAAGGTTATAGTAAGTTGATGATGCATCACAGTCACAGCAAGTTGCCTTCTTAAATGGGCCTATTTCTCAGCTAAAACTGGGTAAACAGGAAAAGTGATTTTCTTCTTGTCAGTATCTCATTGCAAGGTCAAACGAAGAATAATAAAATCATAATGTCTGTAACTAAGGCAGCATCTTGAAGTATATTGAATCATACCATACACAAACACTCAGACCTGAAATATACTGCAGACTTTAGTTTATGTAAAAAGTAATACATTTATTTAAAAGTGAATAATATTTGTTGTGAATTTGGTAAGGTTAGTCCTTCTGTTCAATAATTGGTTTTATGTTTCTCATATTGCTTCATTTATTTCTGTATTTTCAGAAGTTATACTCTGCTTTATTTAGTCAACACAGTAAAGCAACCTGGAGTTTGTTCTTGAGTGAGCTTTGCATCTGGACTCAGATACACACAACAAAAAAACCCACTGATCATAACATTTTGTCAGGCAAAAATGAATACTGTTCTTAATAAAATTGAAATCAATTAATTATTTGCATATATTCATTAATTTTCTTTTTGTCTATATAAAGCCTACATAAAACCCTGTGTCTGATGACATGATGTAGAATTTGATAAAAACTTTGAAAAAATAAGTTTACAGAACCTGATCCTGACCTGCACAAAGGGTTTGGGATGGGAAAACTGGGAATGAAAGGAACAGGAAGGAGAGAAGTTCTAAGCTCCTGTAGTGTGACTCTCATTTTACGTAGCATGTGCACTTCTGTATCACCTTTTCCTCTCTTTCCTTTTAATAGGTATTGTCTTTCATTTTAATGTTTTCTTCACTGTACTCCCACTGTGTGTTTGTATAATAGAAAATATGTGCTGTTTGGAAACAAAATACTTCATTCCCTGCAGCTACTAACAATTTACTTTTCTCAGAGTCAGAATGCCAACACTCTACTTCTGTTTTTCTTCACCTCAGATCATCCTGGCAGTGCTTTACTGTGCTGGAAGGACATTTTGAAGAAAGGTGAAAGAAAACATAGCAAAGTATTCTTGTAAATACAGCTCAGTTCTGAGCTGATCTGACTGATGTGATTGTGTGGCTTGAGCACCAGCCTTTTAGAGCCTGGTTGTTGGTCTCATATCACTGAAAGTTTTAGACCAAAGGTAAATGACAATATTTTGCTCACACAATCTGCCTTTCTCCTTTATATTTGAAAAATCTCCATGAGTGCATACTTTCAGTTAAATACTTCAAGCCCATTTGTGCACTTTTTTCAGTTAAGGTTCATTTCTCTGATATTAGAACAAAAGGTAACAAATGCAAATGCATTAATCTATAATAAATAAATAACAATTCAATTAATAAAATCACACAGATTAACTTCAAGGAAAGCTTTCAGTGTGAATAACTGAGGATTGTTCCAGGTTTACAAGGTCTAGTACAACACAGAATAGAGGTTATTTGAAATCCTTTCAGAATTCACTGACTGAGTGGAAAAAAACACACCAAAACAACAACACCAAATCTATTAAAAAGTCTGCATTATAGAATTAAAAAATAAAATTCTTGGTACATGCATTTGAAAGGTGCTTGTATGAATATATGTTTAGAAAAAGTTACATTAGCATATTTTTCTTATTTATTTCATAAGAAGGATTAGATAGCATAAAGTAGCTGCATCATTTGAAAGTCATTCACATCCTTAGAAAAGCCATGAATCACACAATTTAATTTACAGTCTGCAATCCTGTCATTCTTTTACTTTATGTCAGATAATCCTATCCCCAGATACATGATTCTGCTTACAGTACATTTTGATTAAATAATTGAGAACAAGCAAAGAAATTTAACCAACACAGCGGATTCATTTACTTTCCTAATTTAAGTGCCTTTTACCTTCAACCATAGCTCAGTTTTTATGAAGATCAGATAACCAGAGAAAGAAAATTTAGAAATTGCTGAAACTTTTAAAATGAAATAATAAGAAAGAAGTAGTTATAGACTATCTCATCATCAATTCCCAGCACATTTTTGCACAGACACACGTACATTAATAAAATAACCATATCTTACAAATTGATACATTTGTAGATACCTTGAAAAACCACATAATATTCTTTTCAGATACTGAATTTTGTTATGTTGAACTAATTTGGACTCAATAACTTTTGACTCATAAGTATTTAATGCCATAATAGCTATTTCAGCACTGTTTTTCAAGATCTTGTTAGATAACAAGATGTCAAGAACATGAAATAATATATCAAAACACATTTATTAAGGAAAATAATTACAGTTAGTGAATTTCTCTAAATTGCCAGAGAGGAAACCATATAACTTGACCTGTAGATTTGGAAAAAAGTCTACCAACAAGGCTGATTACAAAATGAAAAAGTAATTGGTAAAAAACATTTCTGATTTATATCAATTACAAAATGCTTTCTTTATAATCCACTTAGCTTCTGTAGAACCCCATTTATTAATGAAGGGTATGCTGCATGACTACAAGGTCTCCTATCCAAAGGATTTATTTTGTCAACTTGTGCCAACATGGTAAATGAGAAAAGAGATAGATAGTATTCAAAGGGATTGAAAGGAGTTCTAAGTAATACTTCGAATTTGAACTCTGTGGCAGTATTATCTGAGTGAAAAACCTTGGTATTAAGCTTACTAAAATAAGAGCAAAATAGCAGAAGTTTTACTTGAAGATATATTTTTCTCGTGCACTTCTGTTTTGTTCTGTTTATTCTTGTTTGTTTTGATAGCCTTTAATTATTACTTTAGTTGAAAGTAGTCTCTGTCATCACTGAAACAATTCAGGTTATAAGAGAGTGGACTTTACCAACCAGTTGTTCGACATCTTATCTTTAGGAAAAGGTCAATAACCTCCTCTATAGGAAAATGGCTTTGGCTTTCTTGCAGTCCCATACTTTTTATAATAGAAAATTTGAATATCTGGATCAGAGGTTATTAGGCTATGTTGAATGAAGACTGCTTCATTTTGTGTACAAATAAAATTTAGTTCATTTGAGTATTTTGTTCTTGACTTTTGTACTGAAGCTTTATGGACCTCAGTATTGACTATATTGTTAAAAAGGAACTTTGAGAAGTGAGACACTGTGATACCTAACTTGGTGAAACAGAATGCAGAATGTAATCTGGAAAAACCATTCCATTAAAAGCCCAGGACATTATCAAATGAACCAGCTTGGTGAGAAATGATTTTTCAGCACAGAAATTCATTACATTTAAATTTTGTGGTTCAATAAACTTGCTTAATCGTGTCATGTGTCATTTTTAATTAGTTAGGATTTCACTCTTAGGTACAGGCCTGCCCCTATAGATACTTTCTCATGTATGTCTGTTCTGCATATGTCTTCAGCATCTGAAAGCAAAAACATTGATCTATTGGAGTGAATCCTCTCTTCTCCCTCTGCCTCTCCCCCTCCCCCTCCCTCTTCTTTTCTCTCTCCCTCTCCCTCTTCCCCTCTCCTCCCCTCCCCTCCAATAGTCTGCTCTGCCTCTGTTTCACAAGAAAATATTTCCCAAATTTGTTTTGCTAGCAACATGACTAGCAATGTTCATGGATCTGATTTCTTGAGTAAATATCATTAAAGAAATTTTAAAAATACTAAATAAATTTATTTTTCAAAGTGCTCCATGAAGTTTTTGCTATAGTGACCTTAATTTTCCAACTTCCAATTCTACCTATGAATTGCTGTCACCTCAATTTCAATAAGTAATTTCTCCTGTGGCAACATGTCATCTGCTTCACTGAAATCCAGACATGTTTCATCTACTGCATTTCCCTACTGTGAAAAATAGGTGTCAAAGAAAGATATATAGCTCACATGGTCTATCTCTGGTACCGTCTACCCCATTTAGCATTTTCCTAGAATCCCAGAATCACATAATATGCTGAATTGGAAGGGACCCACAAGGATCATTGAGTTCAACTCTTAGCCGTGCACAGGAACATCCCTGGGAGTCACACCATGTGACTTGATTATTGTACAGTGTGCATGCTGGTCTTTGATTGCCTAGAAATATCTGTAACTTGATGCATTTATTGAAAAATTTTGCCATTAAAACTGCAACTTCTTTTGCAATTTTTTCAGAAGTACACAGTGTTTCATCCCTACTGCCTTAAGTTGCTTGATTTTCCTGTCATTTCAGGTATACATCTTTTAATTTTCTACTCTCATCTTCTCTTTGAGACTAAATTTAATATAGTTGCACATATTGAAAAATAGTGTTTACCTTTGATTTTTAGAACATGCCACAAATAATTTACATACTAACCCTCAAAGTATAAATGTATTTTTCATTCCTTTTCTTTCTCTCTTGTTATTTTATTTCCTGAGCACAAGGCTGGAAGTTATTATTCCTAAAACATGCTGTGTATTGTTTCTGTGAACTAGAAGTGGAAGAGGAATAACTTTCAGAGTGATTCAGAGTATATATTGAAAAATACATGTGAAAAATCTATTTAAAGTCAATTGAAAAACACAAAAGCTGTAAAATGTAAGGATTATCATTATGTCTTTCATTTCTTATTTGTTAGATTAAGATTAAAAAAGAAATAATGAACTATACATGCTGAATTTTTTTTGTACTTTTTGGTAACGACTGTCTTCATCCATTATCAGTTTAATGCATAACAATTCACAAAAGAGCAATTATTCTTCATTAGTGAGTAATTTCATAATTTAAAAAACAATTCTAATTTTTTAACTCTTTGGAAAAATGGAATGACTTTTTATGTAATGACATCAGCTTCTATCAGCCATATTGACTTTAACTATGCTAGTGACTCAAATGCTTGCAAACAGTCATGAGATTTCATAATTATAGAATGGCTCAAGTTGGAAGGTGCCTCTTGAGATCATCTAGTCCTGTCCCTTCATCAGAGCAAGGTCAGTTACAGTAAGCTTCTCACTGTTCAATTAGATTTTTAACATTTCCACAGAAAGAGACTCTAGATTTTCTCTGGGCAATCTCTTTCACTGTTTGACCACTGTAAGAGAAAAAAGTTTTCTTATGGTCAAGTGGGATTACCTGTATTTTAATTTGTATCCATTTCCTCTTCTCCTGTCACTCCATACCTTGAAGAGGAGTCTCCATCTTCTTTACTTCCTGCCCCCATCAGGTGTTTATACACTTTGATAAGGTCCTCTCGAATCTTCACTTTTCAAAACTGAACAATATCAGCTCCTTCAGCTCCTTCTCTGTGTCAGATACTCCAACCCACCCAAGCATCTTTGTGGCCCATTCAAAGGTTGGACTCAGTGATTTCAGAGGTCTTTTCTAACCTAGTTGATTCTGTGGTTCTTTGATCCCACTGCCTCCTCACACTCACAGGCTTCTGTAAATTCCAGCACAGACTCCATGCCCACCCAATATCCTTGTCTAAACCCAGGGCCTCATACTCAGACAGCTGGTCTAGCTTGGAGTTTGCCAGCAAATCCACTTTCATACCTGGTTAGAGGAAGATACAGAAAATCACTTCCCGCAGCTGGCACCCAGCACACAGGCTGTGAACCTCCATCCTGCTCCAGCCACTGGCACTGCGCCCCTCAATCATCTTACTCATGCACATCACTCCAGTTGCTGGTTTTCAGGACACACACCTCTGCCATAGGCTGGAGGTTAAAAACCCCTCTGGTTCCAGCAGCCGATGCTGAAAGCCTGCTGACTCGCAGTAGCTGACATCGCATGCCAGAGGTGCTCACACCCCTGCTCTGACCCCAGAAGTTGGCATTCAGTCCACTCATGCCCATATCCTCCCCCAGCAGCTGATGCTGAGTTCTTGCAGCACTGATATACATTGGAGATGGAGCAATATTACACAGAGAGATTATTAAGAAAGGATTTAGTGAAACAGGATGGAGTGGGGTGATAGAGCATAAGGCTCATTTTACACACAATCAGCCCCGCTCATACCACTTTCTGTCTACCTCCCTTTAGTAGTAGAGGATCCCTCTGATCCTCTTTTCTCTACATGTCATGGAATGTGTCTGTACAACTCTATTCGTGCCTACAAACCACTCAGCCTGGGTCTCCCCTGGTTTGCAGTCCTATTAGTTGCCAAGTCTAGGTTGATATTCCTGGAAGTGGTGCCTGTAGTTTCTGGATAGCCCCTCAGTGAGTGTCACTGTCATTGTCTCCAAGTGTGTTTTGTCACATCTGTGTTTGGTATATTTTGTTTATGTTTTCTCTACTTTCCCTTATTTTCCCAATTGGCAAGATCCCCAACTAGATAACCTCACTGGAATAAACATTCTGACACTTCTACATGTAGACATCAATTACTGCCTCCCCTACCATTTATCAGTTAGGTTTGTCCCCCTGTATGTTCATATTTATGGTTTCCTCCTTTTCTTATTATCCCTTTTTTTTTTTCCACAGTGAAAAAGGTCCTTGACTAGATACCCTTAAAGGAGCAGACACTTTCCTTTGTCATAATCTTTCATAATGGGCTTTTTCATGTCTTGTTTCTCAAACATTCCCCAATCTGATCTTCCTTCATCAAGGAATTTTCCAGTGGTCACAAGAACCTGAGATTCATGAAGCCTGATGCAAGGATGACATTGACTACCTCACCTATTTCTATATATTTTGCCACTCCACCTCCTAACCTACTCATTAGAGGATCCACATTTTCCCTCTCTTCCTTTTCCTGTTGGTATAGCTGTGGAGGCCTTTTTTGTTGCCCTTCACACCCCTTGCCAGATTCAATTCCAGGTAGGTTTTGTCTTTCCTGTCTGCAATACTGCATGCTTTCAAAGTGTCACTACATTCCTCCAAGGTCCCTGCTTCCCCCTCTTCTGTGTTTTATGTCTACATTAGAGTTTTGTCTAATGTCTACATTAGAGAATTTTAGTTCCTGTTCTCTGAGATTAATCATTCTTGACCTTGGAGAAGGTTATTATTGATCTTTCTAGGACCCAGGTCTCAATAACCTACTCTGGAAATCAGTAGACTGGTCCTACACTAAAAATTTCCTCAGCACCTGTGATGGGTTGACACATGCCACGGAGCTTTCTCAATAGGCAGTTTTCATGCTACTGACCTGTCTGGTGGGGTAAAATGTGTGTAAGAGGTTGTAGATCATTTCATGCTGCTTGGTCTTTCACACAGAACTGTCCCAGGCACATTCAGCTTACTGGAATTGGCATAGCAACGGCATTTTAATCTTCTGCTTTTCTTCTTTTTGCATTGTTAGATGCCTTCAACCCTAGATTTCTATGCTGCTGCTTGCTTTTCCTTTAACTCTTAGAAATCCATTGCTAGTTCATTTGATAGATTTCATAAAGCAAAGGTGCACTTCTATCTGGAGGCGTGGACTATGACTATACTGTTAACCAAAGAAAATTATGGGGTGATTATGTTCGTTCCTCTCTAAGGGCACCTGGTGGAGACCGGCTGATATCTGTGGTGCCTAGGGCTGACTACTGAGCACAGCAGCCGCATCCACACTACATTGCACTCCACCCTCTGGGCCCTGTGCTGTAACTTCTTGGCCCTATTGTATGGTTACCAGTTCCTCTGCTTTTTCAGCTGAATGTATCTGAAACAATTTGGTCGTTGAACTTCAGCCAGCCAGAGGAGTGTTTTTGCAGCGTGACGAACCCTAGAAGCAACATTAGAGAAAAACCATGACCCTTGGGGATGAAAAGGCCCAGGTGGTAAAGGACTGTTCAGAGTGAAAGTAGCCAAATTGTGCAGATCAGTTCTGGGGTTTGGGGTGGTGCCCAAAATAATCTCTCAGACCTGCATTGTCCTAGAGAGTGCTAACTGGAGCAGTCTAAACAAATATGGCAAGTGGACTGCCAGGGGTTCAGTTTGTGAACTTGCTTCCTGCTCTCTTTTTCTCATTAATTTCAACATACAGAATTCCAGATGAATGCATGGAGGTTATTTGCCATCTGTATTCAGATTACTCAATACTACACTGAAGTCTTCTTCCTGGGCATGAAGTCTAGCCCTAATACTGGAAAATAGATGAGAGAAAAAAAATAAGATGATTCTTCAAAGGAGATAAATTTGATAATGAGTTTGTGATGTTTGACACATAGAAATAGTACAGAAACATCTATCCTCTAGTTCTTAATTTAGACTAGCTAAGACGGTAGCTAGCTCCTAAATGGGAGTACCTAAACTGTTAGATTTAGAACTCACAAGTCAGAAAATACTATGTAAGATGAAGAATTTTTGTCTCTCTAATCTGAGGAGTGGTTAAAATACTTTTTTCCTGAATAGAGCAGCAGTGAAAATTGACTCCCTCAGAGATCACATTTACCCAGATTTTGTTTTCTATTTTGTGTGATTTGCTTTTTTCTTCACACACTTTTATCCTTGACTCTGTTTTATAGGGCTGTATCAATTCTCTTATTCTTTCCTTAGGAAAATAAGAGCTTATACATGAAGAGCTCTGCTCCATTTGGGGTAATACTGAGTTTCTTAAAGCTGCTCTCACAAATGATTCTGGGGAGAGCACTAAAATACAGATAGCCAACTTTTATGTGACGATGACTCGATCACGGATTAAACAGGTTCTTTATGGATTTTTCCTTTCCTAATATGTGTTTAAATTGCTCTCTCTGTAGCTGTCTGTGCATTCAAGAAATTATTAATTCTCTGTGACGGTCATCTCCATAATAATGTGTTCTGTCCACTCTTCTATCTCTTCCCTTAATTTCCTATATTCTTTCTATACAATCCATTGTCTCATTTTTCATTTAATGGGAAAGTATTTGGCCACATATTTGGGTAAATATTTTATTTGTTTCATGGACCTGTCCTATATATGCTTGATGAAAGGTTAATATCAGACCCTTTATTTTACAAAGAAAATATATTTTTCTATGTGTTCTATATATAGGAAGTATATATTCTACATATTCTAATATTTCCATATTTTCAGCTATTGCCCAAGTTTCAAAAATAACAACTTTATTAAGATGTAGGTTCCCAATATATTGTACTACACTGCTTTCAAGGAGATGAAAGTCTCCTCATTGAAAATAAACAAAAACCAGTTTTCTGGAGCAATATTTTTATGAGATAGCTTATGAAAAAATTGAAGTGTTATTTTTGTGATTTAAATGGGTTTATAAATAAGGCCACCTATCTTTTTAGCTCTGTATCCTCTCCCTACTGAGAAGCCTGAGGCAAAAATAGCTTAAAAAATCCTCTCTATGTCTCATCTGTTTCATTTTCAATGACTTCATGCTCTGTGCTCAAGATGCACAGTTTCCTTTCCCTTTTCCTGATAATAGTTCTTTAAAGACTTCTAATTAATGTTGCCTGGTCTGGACAAATATATACAGACTGCTATTCTTGCTCATATTCAGAACTCATGCCACAGAACAAGTCAAATAAAAAGATTAGGGAATAAAGCACTGTACATAAGAGTTACTGAGGAAAGGATGACTTGCATTATTTGAAGTCACTCACACTGATACCATCTCCAGATTTCCACTGAAATTTATTTCGTATAGATTTGCATGTGGATCTGAACAAAACCAGATAACTTTAGTGTATTCTGGTGGTTTTATCTATCCATCAATGTTATGTGGAGTTATGCCCTGAAACAGGTGATTCCTTTTCGTTGTTTCTTGATAATGATTTCTAGTGACTATATCACCAACCACAGTTCAGCCATTTTTAAAATACTTTCATATTGCTTGTTAATTTAGGATCCCCATAGAAAAAATGAATAGTAAATTAATAATAAGAATGAGAGTGAGAGAATGTTAAGCCTGTCTATCTGAGCACTGTATAGGCAGAGAGTGACAAATTCATGGTTTTGTGTATAACCCTCATGCTTAACAATGCTTAACAATTTGTAATCTTTAACACTGTATACATTTTAACTCAATGTAGTATCTTAGAATAGCATCTATATTTTTCTAATGCTGGTGTTCTGGATTCCCACGATTAATTTTTTCCCCCTTAATCTTCTGTTGTTAAACTGCAGCAAATGTAAGTGTCTTGTAAATCAGACCTTTTATATAACTTGTTATTTTTTTTTGGCTGTGGTACATATTTTGGTATCACCCCTCAGCTGTTTAGGCAAGCCCTAGAACATATACAAAAGTTTCCTTAACTTCAGTAGAAATTAAGCAGGTGTTTCAGACTAATCACTTGCTGCAATGCTTTGTGGAATGGGGTTTTAATCAGCAACTCTAACATAAATTTCCTTCCTAGAAGTATAGATTTCTTTCAATTTAATTGAGAGGGTGAGCCAGTTAACTAAGCTAATTTAGTGGCATATGTCTGAGCAATGCTAGTTTTATTAGGTGCCTTTTAGAAGTGATGTCCATTAACTACAAAACTATTAGCTTGATCCTGAAAGCATTTGTTATGGAGAAGAAATACTTACTTCGTGTTCCCACTCATGTACTACCAGAGTAAATGCAGATATTTGTAATTCAGATCTTTATTTAGCCCATTGTTGCTGGCATCTGTTAACCGTTGTTCTACATAGTAGACTTAATCTGCAGTGTGTTATTTAGTCACAATTTATGGCATGTTTTAATAGCATAACTTCTAAGGACTGTTCCTTGAGCTCTCTGAAGTAGAGTTGAAAATTCTTTGAGCTGTAGAAGATGATGGTGATATCTAAGAGCTGTTTACAAGCAATAAATACACATAATGAGGTTCAGCTGCAGTATAATTTCTCTTAACATGCCTTTAATGCAGATATATAGGTATTTATGCCTCATTAGATGAATCTCTTATAGGACCTCTAATGCTGGGTAACTGTACTGGGGAAGGAGGCACCATTCACGCAGCATCTTCAGCTGAGTTTTCTACTTCCTGTTCAGTAGTTGAGAATTATCTCTTCATCTTGATGCCAACACAAAAAGCACACTTAAATTTTATATTTCTAAAATTGATAGAAAACTGTTTTTCCTGGAACTGTTCTACTCTCTAGCTATATGTACATCTCACTCTGTAGATACATTTCTTTAAGTAGCACTTTACTGGTTTACTTTGTATTTTACCTGAGGGGAATAGAGTTAGAATGAGGGTATTGCATGCATTTTAAAAATTGTATACTCCTGTGAAATCAGAGTAAGTTTCTGATAATTTCCTAGGGGATCCAGTGAAAGATTTATTGCTTCCAAATTTCAGAGTCCTGTTTTTATTTTTTTTCAATAGCAAGGCTGATAAATTATGATAAATTATCCCTCAAACTCCCCATTTTTTGAAGTGGAAGATTTTTTTTTTCATTTATTTGACTACTATTAAATATAATTGTGAGGGTTATGACTTTTTCTAAAACGAAGACACAGTTCAGTTGCAACTCTACTGAAACCAGGGATTACTGTTTGAAACGCTCTGCCATATATTATAATGGCGGTCAGATGAGATATGCAGACATCTCTCTTGAACTCTGCATTTATGAAGGCAAATTGTCTTTGCTCAAAGTTGTTCTGTATGTAGCATCTGCCCAATGAATATAAAATTTCAGAAAGCTGCAACTCCTGCATCCTGACCAAGAATTGAGGGTGAAAAAAGAGTGCACAGTTCTGATCACAGATAATACTGTGTCCTAAATAATAATTAAATATAACTTATCTGTTGCTTTTCAGTTTAAAATAAAAATATTTTCTAAATTAGAAACATTACATAATAATTTTTCACAATAAATCAGTTATACAAATAAATACAACTGAATCACTTTAAATTGTTCTTTGCATTCAGGTTGCTTTTTATGTTATGAGGAGATGGAAGGCAATGAAACTCCTGCAGTTACCTTCCTTGGAGCCATTTTAGACAATTGGGCATGTGCCCTGCCTCAGTTTAATGTCCTGTGCTCCTCTTTTGCTCTATTTTGTGGTTCTTTTCCATTTTTTTCCGCTGTTAATATCTCTCTTGACATATTAGCAGTTTGTTTCCAATTAGAGATGGGACCTGCATCGACTATAGTGAATATTTCCACTCAAAACCTGAGGTTTTCCTTGACTTGCTCTTTTTTCTCCCTTTCTGGGAGAAGTTTTTAATCCCAACATCCATGATGATTCTATTTATTGTTGACTACAATGAAAGGGTGATTGGGCCATTAACACTGAAGAACCTTTTTGGCTCATTAACCAAAGATGTTATGAAACTCTATCATTTCCACTAGGCTGATCTCTATAAAAATGACCTTTTAATAAAAATTAGTCTTTGCAGTTAGTAAGTAAAAGAAAGCCACAAAATCCTTTAGTCCTTGAAAGATAATTGTACTTAATAATCTATAGATTTCTTAATTTCAGTATGACCCTTGTAGGCCCTTGTTTTGAACTGGAATGTGTGAACTGTTCTTGAGAAGAAAAACAAAAACCATAACTTTGTATGAACATTTAATTTTGGCAGAAGAGGTGTGATTAGATCTAAACCCAGGCTTTTTGTTCAGCCAAGACACTTATTGTTTTCTGTCCCTGTGTTTGGATCATGCTAAGAAAAACTGAGCTGATGAGCAAACACTGCTTAAACTGTTTGGCTAACAAAGGGAACAGCTGCTGCTTTTGACTTATGATATATCCTTAGTCCACATGGCTATAAAACTGTTCTCCATATTATTTCCTATGATACCCCATACTTGGGGGTATTTTTTGTTTTTTAAACCAAAGACAAATTTGTTTAAGTGTTATAAGTTGGAGCCAAAATGCCCAAACATTTACCCATTTGCTTACTTCCAAACTTCAATCGCTCTTATTGAGAAAATAAACAAAAAAAATAAATAAATTTTTCCCTCTTATGAAACTGTGTAAAACTCTACTCCTCATTATCATTAAGAAAAATCTAGTCTAATCAGGTTTTACTCTAGTCTTATCATCTGGGAATTTAAACACTTGCAGCATTCAAAATTATGAGAAGACTGTGCCAGAGAAATGAAAGATACAATGAGTGTGAACTACAGAGGTTCAGAATTATGAAAAAGTTAGTTTGAAGGCCAGAAAAACATCTTATTGTTGAAACTTACTAAACTGAGGAGTTAGTTCCTCAGGAATAGTAACAAATGTTCAAATACTTGAAAATGGAATAGAAGTACATGGAACAATTTTCTGCACTAACATTAGGATTTGAAGGATATTTCAGTGCTTTGTGAGGCATGCATGCTGCAAATAAATGTATTTCTTATCTACAGAGTTATAATCACCTTGTTTCATTAAAGCAGAGGTATTCTAAAAATACAATATGGTTGTCCTGGTTTTATTGCATAGACAGAACTAATGACTTTTTTTTCCCTATCTATATGAGCACTTCATACTCCAGACCTCTCATTTTTAAATGCTGCAAATCAGTTTGGGAATATTAATAACAAATATACTGAAAATGAATGCAGTGCAACAGAAGACCAGATTTCCAACAGAAGCCGAGGAATCTCAATCTCTGCCCCTTTTTAGGATTTAGATAAACAAATTAAGGTTTGTTCTAGTGTTGGTGATAGTCCTGTTTCAAGTACAAGGATGAACTACAGAGGTCTTTTCCAGACAACAGTTACATGATTCCATGAACTTGCATGAGTCTAAATTTCTATGGTCCTTATACACATTGTTCCAAATCAATGTCAGATTAAATTAGCTGTTCCCCTCTGATTTTCTGGGAGGGAGAAGAAGGCGATGTCTGCCTTTATCATCCAATTTGAGATGTGTGACATAAAGACTGAAGTTTATGAGGCTTTCGGTAAAGTGAATGGAGAATGAAATGGTTCAGAACACCTTGGTCAGGCTTTGGTGTTTATTGCCTGACTGAATAGATAACCATATCTGGGCTAGTCATCTTGAGCTTTCTTTGTAGTCTGTGGAGAAACAAAATAATTTTGGGGATGCATTTTATCATTTCCTATTTCATCTCTGAAGACAGGGTAAGATGACTAGCTCAGACATAAATATCTAGAGGAAAAGGACACAAGCTTAACTCAATTGAAACTCTCTAAAGTTAAAGTTAGGTGAGATGTATCACAACAATCTGGCTAAATGATTACAGTAGATGTTATGAATAAACCCCACAGTTTTCATTACTGAAATTTTTTCATAAAGTTAGTCACAGAAGTCTAAAGATGTACATTGATGTGGGGAGAGAAAAATAGGTGGCTCAGGGAACTGCAGTTCTTCATTTATGATGAACATATATTTGCTGACCTAAGCTTACATTTGCATGATGTAGGAATACTGCATTTTACTGTCTGATGGTCACAGCATAGATAGAAAGTGTAGGAAATATAAGTTTCTTTTCATTGCACAGTCTGCATTATGGTCACACCATAATCTGGTAAATGTTTACTGAGAACTTAATCTCTAACAGATCTATGCCCTAGCACACACTAAGCAGAGAAACTAGCATATGGCATAAGACACAGATGGATCATCTTGGCATCATCTGCAGTCTGTAGTAGTTTGAGATATGGTCAACAGTAGTTTAAGCACACATTTGTAGACAGATTTTTTTTGTGGACTGCTTAGACTTACTCTCTAAAAAAAGAAGTAATATCATAAAATCAAACAATAATCAGCTATCGTAAGTTTCAACCCTAAAGCCATAGGTATGACATTATCCTTATATTTTTTGCTTTTAAGTGATGACATTTCCTTTAGCAGCTAGAATAACATACAGAAAATGGCAGCCTAATTTTTTTAATGCATGTTAAATGCATCAGCACAACATTTCAGAAAGTAGCATGGGCAGATCTGAATTCTTGAATATAAAAGAGAAAGTCTTAAAAATGGGAGAGGTGGTAGGAAGTGCATGGCTGAGAAATGTGGTTATTTCACAGTTCTGTGATGAGATTCTGAAAAGCAAGTACACAAATCATACTGTGCTGTCTGGTGCCTGGAACACGCAAAGAGGCTAGGAGAAAGAACTAACTGACACACTCAGCCGCAAAGCCTTCAGTCAACACGGTCCTATGGACATGACAGTAGTATATTAGTCAGGAAAAATATTATGGGTTGCAATATCTAGATTTCAATAATAATTTTGAACTATCTTTCTGTGCCAAAATATTCTCATATGCCTTGAGAAGTGATAAAATACAAGAGATCAAATGCAATAAAAGATAACCTCTTACGGAATGAGAATAGGATCACCCTGCTAGAACAGCAAATTTTCTCTTTCTCATTTATTTTTTTCTTTTAAAGACCTTTTAAATCTCCAAGAATGATGATAACAACTGAAAAGAAGCACAGGTAGCCTTGAGAAAGAAATGTTTAGCAGTAGAAAAGTAGAAAGGAACACTAATGTCATCATCTAAGTAATAGGCGGAAGATTATTCATAGATAGGCAGCCAGCTTTTAAACATTTAAACTCTTTATATCACTGGATGGTTACTATACACTGCCAGTCTGTTCTGCCCCAAGGGATGCTGAGTGGATTTAAAAGCAAAAAAAATTAAGATATTCCTGACAAGTTTTCTTACTTTATTAAGTAGAACTTTCCTCTCAAAATTCCTTGTAATTCTATTGCTACTTAGCCCACAGAGACTATAACACAGGTATTTTAAATTTTTCCATTTATATATGCATGTGATTTGTAGCATTAACAGCACCATTTTCCCTCTCTTTCACCAGGCAGCAAATATATAATGTGTTTCCAGGCCAGGTTCAGAATGTGTAAAAGCTAAATGCTTCCGATCGGTCACATTATTGGAGTTGGAATAGAAAATCAAGTCTCTGCTGGGCTTGGATTTTAACCCTAAATTTAACCCCTAATGACTTTTTGATCTCTAAAAATCTGAAGTTATCCTCAGCTGAATATTATCTGCTTTATAACCCAAAATAATCAGCTTTTCAGCTGCAGGCAATATGTATTCTATTCAGCAAATCTGTTGCATGATTCGCAGTTCCACTGAAAGAAGCTGTTCTCTTACTTATGAATACTATCTCCTCTCAAACTTTACATTTCTTATTCAGGCAAAAAATTGTATCAGTCTTAGTGTTAACTTGAGTAAGTATAAAAGATTACAATCTCCAAATAAAGTAATGGCAAAAAAAAAATGAACTACTATATAAAATGTTATTCAAAGGTTTGTTACCATTTTGCAACTAAAAGTAATTCTTACACAGTTTACACATACCTTCCCAGGGCTTCCAAGGAATTGTAGGACCCTCATGAAATTAAAGAGCCCAAGTTATGCCATCTGCTGTGAGCGGATCTTCATCCTTCTGCACTGCCACCTTGCCTCTCACACAAAATTAATAAACATGGACAAATACTTTCTCCAGACAATAAACACAGAAAAATTAATCTTGAAAATTAGTCAGATGTTCAGGAGGAGACTGTCAGTCTTTTTCTTTTTTTCTTTTGTTTTCTTTCTTTTTTTTTGGTTTTTTTTTTTGGTTTTGTTTTGTTTTGTTTTGTTTTGTTTTGTTTTGTTTTGTTTTTTTGTAAAGATGGACCAGGCTTCCTAGAAAAGTAGTCCTTTTCCCTACAGACTCTTAAAAATTATGTTTTCCTCATATTCTATCTAGAAGAATTTTATCATGTTTCTGGAGACGCTAATGCAAATGAAATGGGATGTGTTGCTGAGCACATGAACTCTCTTGCTGCAAAGGTTAAACAATAGGACTGGCTGTAAGTAGGCTTGTGACAGAATAAACTTTTCCAACTGTGGCTTCCAGATTTGGATAAAACAATTTGCAATGACACAACACAGAGAATCATGCGTCAAAGCAGCTACTCTTGTGTCTCCCTGGAAAAAAGGTAAGCTTTTTGTGACAGCTGAAAACAGTGGATTTTTCTGATTCCTACTCTTTTAATCTAGAAGCCAAGATTATTCCATGAAAAACCACAGATTATGTTATTATGAAAAGCTGATGAAGAACCTCAGTAAGTTCATCCCTAATTTTGCTAAAGATTAGAGTTGCCTTCAGATCCCATCCCCCTCACTGCAATTTTCTTTCTTACCATAACTTCTTTTCTAACTAAATAAATGCCTGAATTAATTTTATGTTCTCCCCAAAATAATAAATTCCTGAGGGAATAGAATATTCCTTTAAAAGAGTATCATCAATGTCTTTTTGCAGTCTTTTCTCTGCCATTAATTATTTCCATGTATGATTATAATATAGCTTCTCTTTGAGAAAGGCAAGATGTCAAGTAGACAGTTACCTGAATATTAGGTCTAATTTCTGCAAAATTGAATTACCTGAGATTGACAAGTAATGCTGCTTGCTTAGTACTGAATAATCAATTCAATTTACTCTAATATACTTTCCATAGTTAAACCCACTGTTATCACTCAGATTGCCATCACTTGCATCCTCCATATGATTGCCCAGGGGCATTTTAATGGTGGCAATATGTCACTTTACTAGAATCTGTATTTCTACCTATCTTATTGTTTGAACTAATAAGCAGCAGACATCAGAGATTGTCAAATAATGTGATAATATGAATTTTTTTAAAGGAAAGTATTATTTAATGAATTTTATATAGTTTACACTGTCTTATTTCAAAATGAAGAGTAAATATCAGAATTCTTGGGCTGTGTTGACAGACTTACTGGATAATCACTGACAGTGCTACACTTTTTTTAATATCAGTGAATCATGGCTAATATTTATGATACCTTAGTGAAATATTCACATTACAAACAGAAACCATATATACAGTATGCCTGAATTTAACTAAGAAACTATGCTCTGAGTTGATTTTTTTTTAAGGGGAATAAGAAAACAAGCTGTGCAATATGGTCTCCCGTATACTGCATTTGTGGTTCCCTTATACATTTTCAAAATTTCTGTCCTCAGACAACTTTTGACAAAACATTGGATACTTCCTTGGTTTATAAGGTCTTGGTACTTGCTTATATATCTAGACCAGCTGAAAAAAAAAAAACAACAAACCCAATCAAATGAAAACCCCTAGCTCACAGAAAACAAGAAGCAGAAATGATTGATTATGGATTTTATAGAATCATAGAATGGCTTGGGTTGGAAGGAACCTTAAAGATCATTAAAGATCAACTTCCCCTGCCATGGGCAGGGTTTGATGTAATTGACTATAGCATGCTTTTGAATCATATGCAATTCATTTCCATGTTTTGATTAAATATCAGGTGAAGCTTGGCCATAAAATTATCTGAATTTTCATTTAAGATTTGAATTTGTATTTTATACATTTTCATCTTCCCTAGGTTTAGCAAAACTATCAAGTTGTTTAATGTCTGAAATAAAGTGTATCTGAATGAATACATAAATAGATAAGAAACAACTCTGCATACATATGCAAAGAAATATCCCTTTACATAACAGGAATTTGCTATGTTAAGAATCTGCTTTTATGAGAGTCTTTGAACAAATATGATTGGATAGGGTTGTGATTAAGACACTAGATTAAGAGATCAGTATTCAACTTCTGACTGTGTAACACATTATCTGTGACCTTGGACACATCACCTAGCTCCTCATCCATGTATCATTCCTCTGCCTGTTTTTTTTTTTCTGATAATATTGTTTTAATCTATTTTGCTTGCAAATAATACCTAGGACAATGTTCATTTGCTAGTCAAAGATCTGCCACCAAAGCATTCAATCAAATGAAGCAGACAAAAGTGTCTATTCACAAAAAGATCTATATATACATATATATAAATTGATTTTTGTAAAAATGATGGAGAAAATTGAAGTCTGCTGTACAGAGGCAAGAATTTTTCTTCCAGCATTTTATTTATGACATTTCTATTTCTTCAGTCTGAAAGTAATTTGGGTGTTTTCTATTTAGGAACCAATTTCATAACTGGAATGTTAATAAATAGAAACAAAATAAATTTATTATTAACTAAAATTCCATGGACTGATCATTTCCAGCTTTCGTCTTCAAGAGGTTCCATCCTTTCCTCAAAAATTTTGTAAATCCTACTCACTCAAAGAAAGAGTTACAAACTGCGTCAAGCTAGTACTCCAAATATATATTTTGGATAGATAATACATTGTGAAAATTGACAGTTTCACTACCATTGCATGAGATACATTTTCAGAGGATCATGGCCCTTAAGCTTTGAAAAATAAGTATATTGAAGGTCTGGAATAACCATTAAAGATAATTATATGGGTTGGAATGACCTAAAGTCTTTCTTTAAGTCTTTGATACTTCTTTTGGCCAAACAGACTGCTGAAATCTTGCAGCTAGAAAAAACAAAATATTTTTTCTTAGCTCATGAAATGCCACAATGGGAGCATGAACTTTCTTTTTGCTGATTGAAAAGCAGATTTATCCTACTATTTCTTTGCAGGTCAAAGCAGCACATATTTTATATGAAGCTTAGAAGTTATTAATCTAATTAAAATATAAATCTTTTCAAAATGCAATAGATATTAGTAGTGGTTTTGATGCAATGATGCTAACAGTTTTAGTTTAAATTATCCAATTAATCTAGAAAAATAAAAATAATTATTAATATTAATAATTAACATTATTATACAAAAGGTTTTATATAATAGCATCTCTATGGGGTTCTGCTTGCATAAGCAATGCTCTTCTGAGCATTGTTATTGTGAACTGTAAGCATCCCAGCTCCTTCACCGGGTTACAGATCCTGGTGTGGGGATCCAGATGTTGGTAGTGGGGGTTTCTTCCTCACTGTTGGGAGCTGTTTTGACACATTAAGAACATCCCATTCTCTCTTCATTGCTCTGCAATTTCATGCTACATGCACATTTACTATGTGTGGTGTGGTTTGCATGATCTAAGTACCTCTTCCTTGCTCTCTTTGTTAACCCCTGAAACAAAATCTATCTTACAAGGTTTCACTCCTTTAATGTTTGTTAACTGAAAACTGCTGACTTGTTCTTAGCCCTGAGGTTTTTGATATTGTCCTGTGCACATAGTTCCAAGGCTTTCTGACATCATCCTATGCTTCCAGTCCTCTACATCCCATCATTATTTTAGGGTAATTGTCGGTAGACAAATTTTGGAATTGGGTGAACAATTCATGGTTTTGGATTTTGTGCTCTGTGAATATTGCTTTAAGATCTCTTGCAGTTTTCTAGGTGCAGTAATTGGATTTGACATGGCGTTCAGGACCTGTAGGAGTTTAGAAAAACTCCTGTGCTTCTTTAAACAAATGCCGTGTTTTCTCTGACCATCTGTAATTAGTCCAATGAAAGAGGTACTTGTGAAAATTGTTTATGCTTTACATCCAATTAATATGTACCTCACTGCTGTGTGCTGCATGAAGGAATGTATAAAAGCTGTTGTTTCATTTAATAAAGTGAACATTTTGCAAGATCCTACGGGTCGTTATAGCAGTGTGTTCCTGAACCCCTCCAGCCCAGGGGCGTTAACAACAACAGGTAATAGGTTCTACACAAAATACCCTTTATCAATACATAACAAGTTAATTTTTTTGTAACACTAGACATTACATATACTATACAAAATTGTTCAAAGCTAAGCAAAACTGAAACAAAAGTCCCCTGACTACTGGCTGATGGCTGTTACTGCTAAGCAAAAGCTAAGCTAAGCAAGATAAAATTACATGCCAGAAAACCCCAAAGTAATCCCAGAAAAAAAAAAAAAAAAAAAAAAAAAAAAAAAGAAAATACGGCTTGATGAAGCATTACAGAGTTAGTACATCCTGTGGCCTGTTAAAGCAATGGCAATCCCATATTTGCGAACCTACAAAAGGCCAGTCCACTCTGTGACAACAGCCTTCAAAACTCACAGAAATAAGCCATTTCAAGAGGAATGCTGACAGCTGGTGTTCCATATCTCATGCAAACTATAGGGCAATGGGGTGCCATATGAGCAGAAGTCAACTTGAGTGTAGGGTTAGTTTTCACTCGAAAAGATTCTGTATAAAAGTACTATATCAAAAGAAAGGTAGTCTGGATGCAGAGACAGCTTTGAAGAAATAGATCTATCTTATGAATTGCAGGTTTAACACCTCTTGCTTATAGATTTTAATACAATATCTAAGAAAATAACTATCTTCCTGGGCATCTCCCTCCCCTCTTCAGATCCTTGGTCTTGAAGAGGATGATAAACAAAAAGAACTCAGAGCACAGAACTACGTCTGTCATGGCCTACCTATCAAGTCTTCAATTATCAACATGTTTTTCATAGAATTTTCTGCATTTTTCCTTTGAGGCCACGTCAAAATCCCTCCTTGATCAACTGCAATAGTTAAGTGGCAGAAAACAATTGGTGAATGTATGGCAAGCTTGGGTTCTTTGGAAATTTTGGAAATTTTATTTTACATTTCTTTAGAACAAGTAGACACAAATTAATTCCACTCTGAAAGAATAAAATGGGAAGCTGCTGTAAAAACAAACCACCAACACAACTATGTCATTAGCAGAAGTGGTGTTTAGGCTCTTGTGAGTACTTTTTCATTTCTTTTACATGCTGAATGGATCTGACCTCTTGTTTAATACATCTGTGAGGCTTATGAGACCATGAAATCCTGGTCTCTACAGACATATCTTAAATTTCATGAAATAATTTTAATGCAGATCTTACAGAGGCTTGCATATAGTTTAAAAAGTATCAATTTATGAGGCTTCACTAAATTTCACTGAACATGTCTGGCATTATGCCTGTCAACAAATACTTCTGTGAATGTGTTTTGTGATGATTTGGCAGGCTCTCCACCTATATCATCCTATTTTTCTGATTCCTCTCCTATTCTAAGGCTGTGATGAATGAAAACAAAGTATAAAGCTGATACAAAGGAAATAACATTAATTATGTTGAGACAATCTGCTGGCACTCAGGGTGGATGAGGTTTTTTACAATCAAATTTCACCAGAATCAAGCTTCTGTGCTTGTTCCACTGCATGGCCGAACAGCTAGGTAGGTCATTTGTCACACAACATAAAAGAATTTAGTCTTTTTGAAGCAGGGAATCCAAGCCTACAAGACCATCAGTAATTCATACTATAATTCCATCTTTGCATAATCGGAGAGATTAGCTGCCAGCAACCTGTTTATGTGAGAGAGCATAGCAAAATCCTGGAGTTAGTTTTCCTTCTAAGCCTATAAATTTTTATGAGGTTTATGTGTTTCAGTCAGCAAAACATATTTTGAGGAGGAATAAATATTTTTTACACTAAACATATTTCGCTTTTTAGTGACATGTGGATACTGGTTTGGCATTTTTGTATGAGGAGTAGCCAGAAGCAAGTTGTGTTCTCTTTTTGTAATTGGTAGACAAAGTAAAAAGCTTGAATTTGGGACTGTTTTAATGCAGATGACCACTAAATGAATTTGAATTCCAGCTCTTGAATCAAGTCAGCTGAAAAACTGAATATTAGCAGGACCTGACTGAAAAACAGATGTAGCACAGTAGATAGTTTCTATAAACTCACAGCCAAAAACTATGTGAAATTACACATAGTTAGTGTAAAGCAGTACAATGAGAAATAGATTTGTGATATTTTTAATTGGAAAAAACAGGGAAAAGTTCAAAGAGATATGTTCTGGTTCAAATACATCTTTGCAGTGTGAGATTAAATAGCATGACATTGCAAATTTTCTTGAGGGGAAAAAAATACTTAAAATCTGGGAGACCTAACATAATAGAATGTCATCTAATAAGGAGTACATTTGGCAGAATCTAGTCAAAATTATATGGTGAAATATCAGATACCTGTCACATTTTATTGGAATTTGAAATAATTAAATGCTTTGAAATAATAATTCATTCTCATATATATATTCTGCATGTTATTGAATCTTTGCTAGACCTCACACATATTTCTTATAATACATTAAATTCTGGAGTCCAGTACGTCATCTTTTATGTTTTTCAGAGTCAGTGATGTTGTTTAATTAACACTACATTCATCAAGTATATGAACAACTGAAGGAGGTAGGCCTCTTCTCCCCCAGTGAAGAGGCTGTAAGGAATGTTTCATTGAAACAAAGGATGCAAAGCTCAGTGGCTTTAATGGTGTAAAGGCTGGTTTTCATCTAAGACTGTACAAGATAACATATTGATACGTAGGTAATTCAACTGATGGTTTGAATCTTGGACGAATTAATTTTTGAAAAAATCCTGACAAAGATATGATTGAATTTATATTGGCATTACTGTGTTCTTTATATGTAATTTGCAATAGTAGAATATCTTAAATTTTTTTGAACTTCTTTTTCTAAAGCTCAGTAGGTCATGGCACAAGAATGAGACCTCTGCAATACAGTAGAACATATGTGGTGAGATTTTGAAAGCTCAGCTATGTTTTCAGATGCATTTATAAT
>JAWWES010000001.1:60047927-60125041 GCA_035583135.1 Lophotriccus pileatus
ACAGTATGAGAAAGCTATGCGTATTTCTATTCAGTTATTTGTAGACAAAATTATTGACTAATACATGTAAATGTATTTCTACTGCTATAATATGCATTTAGATTCCATTTTAATTTTTTTTGTAAGCATATGTAATTTCAGTAATTACATTTTTTTCTTCTGCTTTTATTTTTGTTAAATTTCTGAATATACTAACTGAACTGTGGAATTCAGAAATGTTGACTCTGTGCCTGGAGCACAAAATAGAGCCAGTAATGAAAGAAACTACCCAATATTAAAGGGTGAATGGGTAAGAGAGTGTTTGGAATGTTTACCTTTTGTTCCCAAAGTCTTTCAAAGCAATAAATTAGGAAAAGGATAAGTGGCCCTCTGAAGGATAGGATTTGTGAATAATCTACTTCAAATGGTCTCCTAAAGGTCATCAGTCCATTTTGGTCAGGATACAACAAAACTTATGCTAGCTTCAAAAAGAGCACTCTCTACTTCACCTCTCCAACTCTAATTTCACACATTTTTCTAGTGAGTTATTTATTATTTTTAGCCTCTGAAACATCTGGTATAAGAAGTTGTTAGAGAAAGTATCCTGGTTTTGATAGACCTTTCATCTGTTCTGCTATGAGTCATTTTATGCTCCACCTGCTTTGTCATACTGAATCACATTTAGAATATCTTTGAAATGGTGCTTAAAAGCCATCCAAATGTTAATCAAAATGTATACAATGAAGGTGTTTTCCACAGATAAAGACAAACCTGTAAAAATGTGGTTATGCGAGATCTAGAACTCTTTTGTCAGAACTGAAAATGGTATATTTTGCTCTTTCTGATATATCCAATAAAGTGCTTTTCAAAGAAGATGTAGCCATTCTACTTGATGTGTGGAGACATATTAATATGCTAAGTTTTTTATCCTGAAATGGGTAGAAACCAGGTGTTAAAATGAGAGAAAGAATGAAAGAATGAGAATGAGGTTTCTGTGCAATTAACTGGCAAAATGATGCTCCCGTTTATTCTGAATAGTTACTAGCTCCTCAAGTTAAGTTAATGGATTTCTTTTCAAAGTAGACTTCTACTAAGTCAGAATAAGCATATCAGAATTCAGCTCTGAATATTTTGATCCTTTTTTAAATGGAAGGGCATTCGTTGTTGCAGGGTTATATTGAGTCATACACTGGAATAAAATGTCAGATCTGTACGTGTGTATTTATAGACGTTTTTATCCAGGTTGACAGTATTTTTCATGTATCCTGTCTCCTTGTAAATTCTTTCTGGTACTATTAATGTAAGTGCCTGGTATTTATTTTTGCCTCTTGCCATATACAGTGTCATATGTCTACCTTGTTCATATTCTGAACAAAGAAAGAATGAAACATAAGTCAAACCCAAAATAACAGACACAGAGAAGCAAAGCCAAGAGAGAATCCCTGATTGTTTCTTACCATCAAGTAATAAATTATCACTTTCTTTCCCCCCCGTCATTAGCTAGGCTAAATGGTAGTACTTTGTTGCCAATGGGTAAGTAAGAATTTAGTCTCACTTTTCCATGAAGATGAAAAGTAAAACCGCTTTGCCGTGACCCAGTAGCAGTATCAGATTGAATAAAGAATGAGCTAAATAATGCAAGCCACCTAAACTGGGATTTTTTTTTATTAACCACATTTAAATATTCTTTGATCTTGCTCTCTGACTCCTGCTCTCAGTACCATGTGAGAGACTGGCTAGGAGCAAAGCTAAAGATATCTCCCTGAACAAATAGATTGTCGTCTGTGATCATGGAATATATTAGCAAACATCCTACTAATGTGAAATCTTTCACATCCTTTAGTCTCCAGACTGCTGCTGGTTATGTGAAGATCATAGCGAACTGTAGCACTTACAGTATAAATGATGGATAGAAGAAAACAAAGATGCAAATTGTTTGGTTTTCCTTAGGCTAACTAGTCATGAAATACTCTTTCCCAGGGTGGTTTGATATTTTCCTGGTTTTCTTGTTAGTATGTGTTGACAATAGCTCAGCTTCTCACCTTTTTCTTAGTGGCTGTAACTTTGGTTCTTACTGTCAGAAGACCTGTGCCATGGATCTGCTCAACAAAACCAAGTGTAAGGTCTTGCACCTGGGGAAACATAATCCAGGAGTGCCGCACAGGCTGGGATCTGCCCGGCTGGGAAACAGCTCTGTGGAAAGGGACCTGGGAGTCCACCAGTGACCGGGAGGACATCAAGATCAGTATGAGTGAACAGTGTGCTGCTGCAGCAGAGAAAATGAACAGGATGCTAGGTTGTGTCAAAAAGTACATCACCAGCAGAGATGAAGTCATTATTCTACCTACTCAGCATTTTTTCAGGTTACATATAGACATTTTTATATACATTATATACATTATATACATTTTTTCAGGTTACATATATACATTTCAGTTTTGGTCCCTGCTGTGCAAAAAATAATGTGGACATGCTGGAGGGGATCCAAATAAGGGCCACAAAGATGATAAAAGGGCTGAGAAACCTGACAGGTGAGAAAAGGCTAAGAGAACTGGCTTTGTTCAGTCTTGAGAAAAGAAGGCTGAGAGGAGCCCTTATCACCGTGTTCCAGTATTTAAAGGGTGGATACAAAGAAGTCACATAGAAAAGATGAGGGGTAATGGGAAGAAGTTACTCCTGAAGAGGTTCTTACTGGATGGGAGACTAAATTTTTTCACATTGCAAGCACTAAGCCATTAGAATAATCTCCCAAGGAAGTGGTGTATTCCCAAACATTGGATATTTTTAAAGTTCAGCTGGACAGGGTGCTGGGCTGTCTTTTCTAGACCATGCTTTTGCCAAGAAAGTTTGGATGAGATGGTCCTTGAGGTCCTTTCCAACCTGGTATGGTATGACTGTAAGATTCTATAATGACAATGACTTATATGAAATGTTGAAAGAAATAAAGTTGTTATGGTTTAAAATGTTATATCCTCTCATGGATGACTAATTAGTAAAAAAATACAAAAGACGGATGAGAAAAAAAAGTTTGCCCCCAAAATAATTTTGTGCTGGTCCTATTCAATCTATTCATGAATTGTATGGAAAAGGAAGTAAGTAGTAAAATGTTAAAAATATAAAAATTAAGAATGGTACAGATTTTTGTCAGGAAATATTTACTTTTTACCAGTTATAAATTTTCTCTGAGACATCTACCGTATTGAATGGCTGGAAGATAAAATGTCAGATGAAATTCAGTGTTGATAACTACAAAAAACATGAATATGTGGGTAAAAAAAATTATTATATACACAAAGTTGAGATGTGAATTAGGTATTACCATTCTGGAAAAAGCTCTTGCTGCCATGGTGAATAGTTCTTTATAAATGTTAGCTCTGTGCTCACTAGCACTCAGTAAGGCATGCTGAGAATTATTATAAAAAGATTAAAGAACTCCAGAGAAAACAGCATTCTATCAATGCATAATCCTATGATGAGTACATATCTACAACTGTTTGTGAAGGTCTATTCAGGCCTCCACTTCCTCAGCTTCAAAATATATGAAACTCGAAAAGGTGTTTTGGCAAGGATGACAGGAGATATGGAAAACTTTTTTTATGATAAGCAATTACACAGGCAGGGAGCATGGAAAACCAAACACTGAACAGACTTGTGATGAAGATTTATGAAATCATGTATGGTATGAAAGTAATGAATAGCATAAGAATTGTGGGCAATTATTATTTGATCAACTGAAATTAGCTGACAGGTTTTGAAGAAAGATCAGGAATTATTTTCCATATAATAAATAACTACACTATGGAAGTAATTAATAACAATGTGGATGCCAAAACCCTCAAGGTAGTTCAAAAGGAGTATAGGACAAATTAGTGCAAGAAAGACACACAAAGAGACAGAGATACATCCATCTCATGAAATCTCTTCTTCTTTGCAGAAACTGACATTCTTAACAGAGGTGATATATCAGATAAAAATAAATTCCCCATAATCTATATTTATCCCAATATTATGTTGTTTTGTTGTTTGTTTGTTTGTTTGTTTGTTTTTTTCACAAGTATCTGCTCTGTTGCCACTATGAGACAAAGGAGTGGGTTATTACAATGATATTTGGTTTAATCAGTACATATGTCCCCATATTTCCTAGTCTTATATGTCCTCTCAATTCTTTCTGACACTGCCTGCCTGACAAATTTGTCTCTTGGTGACTCAGTATGTTTGGAGTGGAGTCATTCTCTTCACAAATTAAATGTATACCTCTAAGGCAATAAAGGCTTTGTGAGGCATATGGAGTTTGCAGGAAGATATTAATGGATCTCTTCTCGGCCTAGGAGAGAACATTTCTTTTCTTATCTCCTTTACTTCCTTCCATTTCTCAGTATTCTGACATGATTTTGCAACAGTTTGGGATGAATCTCTATACCTCTGTTTATTTTGAGCTCCAAAATTTTCAATGATAGTCTCTTGCCTTCTCTATATTACGGATAAACTCATTATTTTAGTATTTCAGAAGTACATTATATGACCTTTAATGATGGCCATCTCTTCTCCTCTTACAGGCTGGCTATGTTGAACTTAATATGAATTTATTTTAAAGGGACAGGAGAATGAGAAAGACCTCTTGGGTCTTGGAGTCTGACCCGATTTGGGGTTCAGGGAAACATAAAGTCCACGGGGAAACCCCTGGTGCTCGGCAGGGAGCAGGCCCTGCCCCGTGTGAGGGGCAGGGGACACAGTCCAGGCTAGCAGAATAAAGAGGTCACACAGGGTTGTTGGAAAATGGCAAACTCCTTTATTAGGCAAGGGAACAAGGTTTTATAGGGGTATGTGTGGAAAAGGCTAGAAAAAGGTTGTTACAGGGATGGACTATGTAAAACTTACATATGGGATAGGACAATACAAAGGAATAGGGGTCACTCTACTGATAACTAAGAGGGCTACTATTGGGTCAAGAGAGTAATAAATCATTTAGGCTGTCCTGTCTCTCAGGCTGCTGTAAGCCACAGCAGCTTTCAGGGGCACATGTGGGGCCTGAATGTTTTCTCTTCCTATATCTTGGTTTCCTGTTCTGGAGAGTTATCTTTCCACTGGTTAAAATCTGCTGCAGGTCCCAATCCAACCCTAACAGGAGTCTAATCCCCTACAATCTCAGCAAAGTGAGGTTTTTCATGCCAATTGGAGTCACAAATTAAATGCTGGTGGCATTGCTTGGAGCACATGTGCGCGCGCACACACACACACACACACACACAATACACACACTCTCCCTACCCAACGTCTTCAGGTCATATTCACATCACCTCAGTTAGCACAGAAGTCATCTCAGGTTTCTGACAGAGTCATCAGAGAGTGATAAACAACTCCAGAGTTTAAAAGAATCCACTAAAAATATGGGCTCTTTGGAAATACCTATCTTATTCCACCAATAACTGATGGTATATTCTCAGTGACAAGGTCCTATAATAATCATAGAATTATCAGCCAGGTTGGAAAAGACCTCTGAGATCATCAAGTCCAACCCTTGATCCACTACCACCACAGTTACTAGACTATGGCACTAAGTGCCACATCCAGTCTTGTCTTCAAAACCTCCAGGGACGGAGAAGTCACCACCTCCCTGGGCAGCCCATTCCAATGTCTGATTACCCTCTCTGTAAAGAATTTCTTCCTAATATCTAACCTAAACCTTGCCAGCCTAAGACCATGCCCTCTTCTCTTAGTGATAGATGCCTGGGAGAAGAGACCAACCCCCACCTGGCTACAACCTCCTCTCAGGGAGTTGTAGAGAGTGATGAGGTCTCCCCTGAGCCTCCTCCAGGCTAAACAACACCAGCTTTCTCAGTATCTCCTCACAAAACTTCTGTTCAAGTCCTTTCACCAGCCTTGTTGCTCCTCTCTGGACTTGCTCCAGCACCTTAATATCCTTCCTGAACTGAGGGGCCCAGAACTGGACACAGCACTCCAGGTGTGGCCTCACCAGCACTGAGTACATGTAATTTTCTGTCAGAGATCTAAGTGTTCTAATAGACCTTAATGGTTCTGAGCACTCTCACTCCTTGCTCACTAGCCCAGGATCCCACTTCAGCTCAGGTCTTGGCTGAGGTATGTTGTCAGTGTGTCTGTCTTATATCTTGTGTCCTATAAACCCTAACTTACTGATTGATCTTACTGGTCTTACCTTACGGGTAATTTTGCATCCAGTCCTATCTCTGCTACTTTCTCATGGACAGACCACAGAACTATGTTACAGGTAGCTTTGCCTTTAGTCCCATGTCTTGCTCTATATCCAGCTGTTCCTGGACCTGTTCCTAGGGTTCTGAGTGGACCCTAGACATGACTGTTTATATTGATTGTTTGGCACCGTGGATGGCCTCGGTCACTGCCCCTAAGGCTGTCCTGCCCAGATCCTGCAGTTTCTGCACCTATTACTGAGGGCACCATGCAGTCTGCAGTGGGGAAACCTGGAAACCCTGGGCTCTCAGCTAATCCTCCCTTGGAGACCAGCTCTGTTCCTGCTGTTCTCTGAAACTTAGGTTCAGTAAAACGAGAATGAACCTTGCCAAAAGCCTTGATCTATAAATATCTATCTATATCTATCTCTCTATATATGTAAGAGTTTGAAGTTCAGTGCTTCTAATGTTCGGTAGAGTCTCAATACTCAGTACCCTGGATTTCAAGTGAACCGACTTCATCCTGTTTAGGGTTCTGCTTGAAAGAATCACTCTTACTCTATGAGACTTGTTTATTTAACAATAGTATTTACCCAGAGTATTTAGATTTAATCACTGTTTTCATATGTTCACTCTCTAGAAATGGGGAATGTAATACTTTTTTTTCTGCTTTTACTATTTAGTTTGTGAGCATCCAGGTCTAAGAATGTGTATGGAGAAGAGTAAAGTAGATCTTGATATGGCTTTCCAGATTTTACCACAAACTACAGCCATAAGGCAGTTTGAAGTCTTAGTTTATAAAACCTGTTTAGAAAATGTTAATAAACTGAGCAAACGTGATACAGAATTGATCAATATGGGTTTAGAGGAAACTAATGTGCTCTGAGTACTAGAAGAAGAGGGGAATTAAGAAAACTGTAAAGAAAGGAATTGTGTAAAGTCATTCAAAGCAAAATCAAAATAAAAATGTGAGTAAATTCTACCAAGTCTGTAAGTGTGGCAAGAAATATATTTATACAGAAGAGAGGGAAACCAGAAAGGAAGTTTGAAATAGTACAGAATCCATAGGACTAAGGAAGACACATTTTTTTTCTATTGTTAAGGAATGTAATTACACTCTTATAGTATGATATTGTTAACATTACATAAATCTAGACAGAATATGTCTTTATGGGAGATTTCTCTAACATTTTTACATGTAAGTTACAATATGATTAAAAGTCCCTTTCTTTTCAAATAATTTCCCCCTCACCCCATCTGCCTCGCCATCTTCCTTTTTTCTCCTTTCCTTCCCCACTTCTGTACCCTTTGTTGTTATGATAGTTTTCTGCAGTTTTATATTTTTGGTTTATATGTATTGGTAATCAGTGTGGAAAGTATTGTTGTGAATACTTGTGAATCTCAGTATTTTCTTAAGAGAAAAATCCAAAAGCATTTCAACTAGCTTAATTTCCTTTTTATGGACATAATCATGTTATCAAAGACTTGAGGGTGATCAAGAAAAGAAAGAGAAAAAGAAAAAGAAAGAAGAAACTTTTCCTGGTTTAGAATATATTTTTTCAGAGCATTTTCTTTTGCATTACAGGGTACATTGGGATTGGTATTTGCAAGCCCTTTTTAATAGAGCTGTTTAAAAATGTCAGAAAGACCATATTAACAATAGTAAATAAAAACTGTAAAGAGTGCAAAGTCAGAACATATGCAAGCATACTCAGAGAAAGGATTGCTGAATTATTAAAAAGAAGAAAAGCAAGAGGGTAAGTAAGTTTGTGTCATAACCAGGTCACATTTCTAATTGTGATATCAATCCCATGTAACACTATCTTTTGCTTTATTGGCCTGATAATTGTTTCTGTTCATGCCATAGATAAAACAATAATGAACATCTAGAAATGTGAGCAGTCTAGAAGTGATACTAACTGCTTGCTGTCCACACAATTAAATAATTAAATGTAATTTCAGATACTCTAGTTTCCAGAATGGTATGTTCAGTGGTAAGACAATATTAACCGCTCTGCAAAATCAGAGGAAGAAAAGGAAATTTTCCACTTTGGAACAAAAATAGCCAAAGTTGCTTTAATTCTTTCTACACTTGCTGTTATTTTACAAAGAAAAAAGTCCACTGTTCAAAAATATATTATGTTTGCTCTAAAAGTAATAGTGGCATTTCTTAATAAAACCCCTGTGTCTTTTTATACACCTCAAAAGCATGCAGCAAATTAGACATGTATACTGGTTGGTCCTGGAGTAATTTGCAAGTGTTAACAGAAAAGCTGAAGTCTGCTGAGTGCTAGAATTACACAGTAAAATACAGTAAGGAACATTTATCTGTCTCAAGGTCCACATTTTATTTTCTGCTAGTGATAGGAATGCAATGTTCTTGTCGTTGCCATTGTGAAAGTTTTTGATGGGACAAGTAACAACAGTACTGCATTTATTTTCATTTCTTTCTAAAAATATATAGTATGATTGCTGGAAGTACACTGATGCAAATTGTAATGATTATTTTATTTGAAAAGCACCTTTCTTATCATGCTCTTCAGCACTACGTAACTAGTTATATAATGCATTAATTATGACTTTAGTGTCTCTTTGTGATAAAAGATGGCACTTTGTGTGTGATGGAATATCTTTTATAATTACATTGCTTTCCATCTAAATCTAAGGTCTAGTTTCACAAAAATCAGATTTTTGAGTTCAGTGGTGAATTGTGTCACAAAAATATACTTTTAAAGACAGAAGAATTGCCACATTAATACTATTTGATAAGTGATACAATTATTTTAGAATAACACTTTACATATATGCAGAGCTGTGCAGGAAAATATTTTACTTCTCAGAGAGCATCAGTGAATGAACCATTTCACCACCTTTCTGTGTTTCATATTATCATCTACTTCTCTCAGATGGAGAAGGTAAGTTATCAGTAATTTATTCAACAAATAATGAGCAAAACTAGGATTACAACTAAATATCTCCTCATCTTCTTTTAAACATCAGACTATGTTTTTTCATTCTCATTCTTCAGAAGATCTAATCAGAAACTGAATTTTAAAATCAATTTATGTGCATATTATGCCAAGTTTATAACTCAATATCACATTTAATGTTTTTAAAATGATAAAAAATAACCTGAGGCATGCAGTGAAAGCAGAGGTACCATTTATTTCAGCAAACTTTTCTCATGAGCAAAGTATTGCTAGGACCACTGACTTCCGCGTGGATTTTTTTCACTCTGTTTTTTTTTTAATGTACGTTAAGCTAATAAGAAATCTGTGCATATGAAAATCAAAATAAGTCTCAAGAGATGGTGAACAGCCACCAGGAAAGTTTCAATGATGAGACTTTTATTCTCAGAAAATACCATTTTCCTCAAACAAAGCCTTTTGCTGTGATGAATTGGTTTTGATGAAATAGTGTTGGAAAGGTTTCCCAGATCTTGTGTAGAATATCTGTCAAGTAAGAAACAACAAGTGAGACCCCAGAATAATAAGTGACTGGGTAGAAAGGATATTTAACTGAGATGTAGAAGACATGGATTAAATTCCTTCTCTGAGGGATTTAGTACTTTCATAATTCATGTGCCCTATCAATTTAGTTATTCGGAGACCTGAGTCACAGTGCAATGTATTATTACCACCTAGGAATTTTTCTAAAATTCAAAATGCTCTGTTGAATTGGAAACAATATTTCCTACTCAGTCCTCCCTATGAAGAATGGAGGTAAATTTTCTTAGAAGATTAAAAGTGACAGTAGACCATATTCTGCTGGTTTTAATATGTATTTTAAAACACGAAGGAATTTTAAAATTAAATCTGATTATATTAAACTTCTACCAAGGAAATGATCATGCAATGTTTTTTTGCAAACCACATATTTTTGTCATGGCTTCAAAAAACAAGAGAAAGAAGAAACTCTGTTTTATCTTGTGAGCAGATGAGCTTTAGAATGAAACCTGTATGTTCCTGAAATCCTATGATTTGGGTGAGAGAAGTTGTTTTTATAAACTGAAGTATATTTAATCAAAATAAATTTGGTTTTGTTTCAGGTAGCTACACTACACTGAATCAATGTAATTAGGTCACAGTTGAACTTAATTAATATTACATGAATACACAGTTCCTTTTTTAAGTTCTGGTTGTTCTAGTGAGTGAAAATAGAATTGATGGATGATAGATGTAAACTTTTCAAATGGGCTAAGCAGTAAAGTTCAGTTATAAATTGATCCTTTAAAGAACAATTTCATTTTTAATTATCAGGCTAGTAGCAAGATTTACTAAAAAAACCCCACCCAAAATAAAAACAAATACCCTGGATAATAAACCCAGTGTAAAACATTGGTGAAGAATTGGCCTGAATTTCTGAAGTTTTAGTCCACTGAGTAGAAGATTTTCACTTTATATGAGATCAGTGTATTAGAAATGGAAGGCATTGGTGGGTCCTAGTTCACTATGTCAGTTCCATACTGATTTCATTAAAGTTAATGGGAATTTTTCATTTCTGGGCAACTGCTTTGATTATCACATGCCCTTCCCTCAGTTTTCCCCCCTCAAACCCCCTAAAACTTTTTATTTCACTGTAAAAGGAGAACGTCTGCCTTGTATTGAATTCATTACATATATGTAACTGAATTTGAAGTTTAACAGAACATGAGTGAGGGTGAATAAACGACAACACACACCATTTCTGTTTATATTCAAACCCATGGAGAAAGGTTTTGTTCAAAGACTTGACTTAATTTAGTCAGCGTATGGTAGTATTGAAGAAAACGTATTTCTGAGTCATTCTCTTTGACTTGTCCTGCTATTTTTCACCGAAGAGTTGTTTTAGGTATGAAAATAGGTGGCTAAATATCCTCACTCTGAGCACTGGGTGTTATGGTAAGATCCTTTAAGAGGATGTTGACTGGGTGCAGGATGACTCTGAAAGACAACCTAAAAAACCCCCACATAGGTATCTGGGGTATTCATGCTAGAGAAGAATTGAATCTTCTTCTATCACTTTAAGAGTCAGTACCTTAGCAGTTTCACTATTGCAATAGGTCGTGCTAAATGCCACTTCACCACTACATCAGAAAGCAATCCTTCCTGAGTTTTAAGGGAGCCTTGTTTCTGTTGGTGTATAGTAGTCCAGCTGAAAATGCCTGTTGGTCTAGGACCTCCACAGGGACATTTGCCTGAGGATTGCCTTCATTTGCAAAACCTCGTGCGGACAATTATTTTCTGGGTCTTCAGAATTTCTAAACTTGTAGGAAAAAAAAGCTTCAGGAATAGGATTCAGTCTCTCTAACTGTACAGAGACTGATATGAGTTAGTGGCTCTGAGTTCCCTCTAAAGCAAAGAGAAATACACAGATAATTTGGATGACTGATCTATTTTAGGCATCTTCAGCAGATGAACTGGAAACCATGTGTGCCTATTCCTCTTCATGTTAACTAGACTGGAATCTAGGCTGCTGTAGATGTTGACATGGTGAAAAAAACTTTTAGGGAGCTCCTCTCCAATCAGAAAGGAGCTACCACTCAGAAGGTGGTTGGGCACTGGAACAGGCTCCCCAGAGAACTTGTCACAGCACCAAGCCTGTCTGAATTCAAGAAGCATTTGGATAATGCTTTCAGGCACATGGTGTCATTCTTGGGTTGCCCTGTGCAGAGCCAGGAGTTGGACTCAACGATGCTTGTGGGTCCCTTCCAACTCAACATATTCTACAATTCTGTGATTCTGTGAAAGAAGGAAAATGTGAGTGAAACTTCTTAAAGTCCATTGGCCAGATCACTCACTTTGAGAACATTGAAGATCTACTTTCTAAACATTTTTTTCCTCAAATCTAGTGACAGAACATAAATTGACAAAAATTTTTGGGTGGGCAGTAAAAGAGTTCATGTGTATTTGGGGCATTCATTTTGGATTTCAGTAGCTAAACAGAGACTAATGGAATAAAACCTTTTAATAGGTCTATCACCTGAACAGTAGGTACACTTCATCTTGTTAACTGCTTCAAAGGGGAATAAATGCAGAACCAAACTACAACTCACTCAAGGCTGCAGAGAATGATGGGGCTCAGAAACTATGGCCAGACCCTCAGCACTTCTCTAGTTATTTTTCTCTGAACACATATGATTATACTTACATCTTTCATGTGCTCTGAAATAACTGATATTGCGTTGCGATATGTTTGTGTAAAAGATTATCTTTTAATTCTATGTCAATGTACACAATTTTTATAACTTTTATAATTTTTTATTAATTTTTTTAAAACTGTCTTTTAAGACTTCAAGTCAGGCAGATGCACAGCTGTTATCACCACAGACATGGAAGTGACTGTCCTTGGTCTCCTTTCTCTACACGTATCCTGTCTGATTTTTAGCATTTTTCCCCAGCTAATACAGTCTTTGAGCTCACAAGTTTTCCTCTGGCAGAGCAAGTCTTTGTGTACAATTTATTGTGGATAAGTACAATAACTTTAACAAAATTACTGCTTTCAGCAACTCTAAGTCTTGTCTCAGTGACAAGACACAGGCTTTATTATTGTAATAGGAACTGGGAAATTCCTAGGATTTGTATAAGATGTACACATCTAGCCCCATTCCTCCCTCCAACATGCTTCTGACAGCTGTCTTCTTTCAGAATAAGAAAGTACCTATTAAGAAGTAATAACACAGTGATGAAATCCTGCCATAATCTGGCCAGTTTATAGAATGCAGAGCAACTTTCGTATATCACAGAGCTGCCTGATGCCCTTCACAGACCCAAGATAAACCAAGATATGCCCTTCCATTTGAAAGTGTTTATCACCTTACTTATTTGGGTTCTCACCACGTCTGCTAGAAAAATTAAAGCCTCGCTGGTCACCTACAACACAAAGGGAAGCAAATTGCCTATTATAGACATCAGCCGAGAGGGTGGCACTGACTGAAATGAAAATAATTAAAAGCTGGCCTTCTAAAATGAGCTTATTAAATTTTAAGTCATTGTTATAATAGCTCAATAAAAAACAGACTTGGCTATGTTTGATGCCAATTAAAACAATGATTTATCTGTGATGGATAATAGGTGAGTAGGAGCAAGATTTTATTGTATAACTGCAGTAATTTATTTCATTTGAAGCTCTTGAGGATTATAGAAATATTTCAGAGCAGCTAAAGGGACAATGATAAGGCCAGTATATAACCACTGACAGTACTGCTTGTGGGAGGAATGGCAGTCCCACAAGAGCAATAGTTGGATATTGGACCTATCACTTCTGAGTTAGTTCAAACCAGGCCAGGTCAGTAATACAGTACTACTTAAGTTACTCTGTTTAATATTGCCATTCATTGCAGTCATCTGCCCAATAATCACTGAGTATTAAGATTCCAGTGAACTTTTCAGTGCCATCAAATGTCCAATTAGATACAGCTGAGTGGAAATTTATTTCCAACCCATGCTGCCTCAGTTTTCCGTGTAATACACCAGTTTACTGCACATAGGGAGTGAGAAAGGGGAACCCTATATAGGCTATTTCCACCTCAATGATGGGCAAGAATCCTTGCTCTGATCCTCCCTTCTCTGTAGGGGGTCCTCAATGGCCTCTGTTTTCAATTTCAAAAAGTGGTTACCCTCAGCCAAGATAGATGAAATGACACGGCCAGGCTGTTCAGAAAAAGGGATGAAACTATTGGTTTGTAGTAGAAGGGTCACTTGTACAAGACAAAAGGCTTTCACACAGATTAAGGTAAAGTTGTACAACTTAAGTGCCAGGCTGAAATGTATGTCTTTAATTAGGATTCATGCCATATAGTTTTCACATACATCACACATATACATATGTGTGCACAACTAAACAAGCATAAACATTAATGCTTACTATATCCCTATGCTTGTACTTTCCATCTGCTAATTTCTTCAGGATGAGAAGAGACAGAAAAAGATTACTTGGTCTAAAAATAAATTGAAATCTTCAAGAATGTGCAAAATTATATTGATGCATTTGTATCCAGTTTACTTCTCTCAAAGTAGTTCTACATATGGAGACTGATTATGGAGAGAGATTGTTTTCAGCTTTTAAGACAAACCAGGTCCTTCATTCTTTTTCTGTTTCTCCCAAGGAGTGGTCTCAGTGCAGAGGCCTCTGTTTTAATATGGATCTCTTTTTTTTAGCCTGATGGAATATGTATTTATTAAAGTGTTTCTCAACAATAACTGTAAAAATATGCTGATGGAACACATGTTATTATCCGTTGTTTGAGAACCTCTGTGATGAGCTGACCTTAGCTGACTTCCAGATGCCCACCAAGGGTCAACCCTCCACACTGTCTAGTTTTTTTACTCTGATTTTTCAATAATAACAGTGATAGAGGAATGTTTATCTAGTAGACATATTAATGAATGAATATATGAAGAAAGGGTATTTGTTTTTTAAAACCTGTCCCTGTAGTTTAGACAACCATAGGCTTTATTGTGATTGCTTTAGTTCAAAGGTCATATCTGACACTTCATTAAAGGTAGTTTTGCTTTGCAATTCTTTATAAATATCACTTGTATTTGATTTCAGATAACTTTAGTTTGTTTATCTAAACATTCCAACAACATGGGGAGGAGGAGAGATGAACAGACGTAAATCAAGGTAATATAAAATCAATCTATGTCATAGTTCCAAAATGTTTAGCACCAGATCACTACATCTAGTTCGCCTTTTGTTCATGCGAAATTACAAACCCACAATATTTAATCCAGTAGGTATTTTGTTGATCTCAATTGATTGTGCCTGTCTGTCTCAGGCTACCTTTCAGAATGTCATTCAGCTTGATCTAGAGACACTAAAGGCCTACTCAGTAGATCTTTTACTCCTTTATTTTTTCTGCAGTAAAAACTGTGTTGTGTTTAGAACTTACTTTCAATGCAATCAGTCCATTATTTTCTCTAAGAAAAAAAAAAGGACTATCTCTCCAGTTTCTCAAGTTAATTAATTTTCTCTAAATTTCAAAATAAATTCATGACTCTTATCTACATATCTCCCATTTTTAAATGACCTTTCAAAATGTAAGACCAAAATTGGATGCAATGTTCTAGCACTGTTCTGACTAATGCATTGTACATGAAAATATTACTTCTCTATTTCTGTTTCTACTTTTGTGTTTATAGAACAACATCAAAAACAAACAAAACCAACCAACCAAAAACAAACAAAAGCCCCCCAAACCACCACCCCCCCAAAAACAACAACAACAAAAAAAAGAAAACAAAAAAAACCCCCAAACCAACAAACCACAAACCCAAACCCTAGGCTTTTTTCCTTGCTTTTTCTATTTCATTTCTTTATGGCATTACAATGGAGTTCAAGTGGAATGGCTTATTCATTTCAGTTTTATTAAAGACTAGTAAAATTAAAACTCATATCCACAGAACCTGTCAATAAAAACCTTAATTAAATGACATTTTCCCACTGAAGATTTTTTGCCGAACATCTGTCATTAAGGGATAGTAACTGCATTAACTTTAGAAATTGTTAAACTTATTGTAAAGGAAGATTACATGTGGGTACTCCCAAAATAACAGGCAGTGGAAGGATTTAGGAGAATTTCTTTCCAAAAGCTGAGAACGCTTAATATCTTGGTACAAAACTGCACCCAGCCTAGGAAAGACATGCCCTGCTTCGGGAGCCTTCAAACATGTCTTCAAGACTCTTGTACCCAGGAGTCAGCTTCTCTGGAAAGCAGGAGGAGAAAACATCTAAAACTGTCTCTTAGGAAGATGCCTCTTTCCAGGCAGGAAAGCTTTTATAAGAGAAAAAAACCCTCATCTCCTCATAATAAATCTTCCGGAAAGTTTTTCTATACTTATACTTGTCGTATTGAAGTCACATAAAGCAAACTTTTGAAATGCATAATTTGATTAAAAGTCAGACACACCAATTTGACTGTTACAACTTGACTTTAAAAAATTTATAATTTAATCAAAGAGTAGTTCAGGTTCACTGTGTGGAAAAGATGAATTTTGCACAGAATGATTCCTACTTTCATTAATTGCCACATATTATCTTTTAATTTACAGTATTTTATAATGGCTTGGTTGGGAGGGAATCTTAAAGACCATCTAGTTTCAAGCCCCCTGCCATAGGCAGAGACACTTTCCACTAGACCAGGTTGTTAAAATTCACATCCAACCTGGCCTTGAACACTTCTGGGTATGGATCATCCACAACTTCTCTGGGCAACCTCTTCTGCTGCTTGACCACACTAATAGTAAAGAATTTCTTCCCAATTTCCTAATCTAAACCTACCCTCTTTCAGTTTAAAGTCTCTCCCTTTGTTCTATTATTACATGCCATTGTAAAAAGTTCCTCTCCAGCCTTATTGTGGCCCCTTTAGGCACTGGAAAGTGCTAGAAGGTCTCCCTGTGTCCTTCTCTACCCCAGGCTGAACAATCCTAGCTCTCTTAGTCTGTCTTCATAGGAGAGATGCTCCAGCTCTCTGATCAACTTAGTGGCCCTCCTTTGGACTCAGTCTAGCAGATCCATTTCATTCTCATATTAAAGGACCTAATTCGCTATTATATGAGTTCAAAACCAGCCTTTATCTTACCTAACTTTTAGGAATTATTTTACCCGTAAATATTTGGGGCATCCCACCTAACCTTTCTAAGTGCTGGTACAATATCTATATTCTTCTAGTTAGTCTGGAATTTAAGCAAATTAACCACCACCAAACCTAGAAAAGTATGTTCAACTCTGGTATCTAATCCTCATGAAATAAAGAATATTGTTTCTTTCTGACTCACTCATTACCAGACGAATGAGAATTCCTCTCTGTACTGCAGTTCAATATATGCAACATCATTCTTTTATGGAAAAGCAGTGGTCCAAACCCAAGATATAGAGACCACATTCTGCATTCAAAGACTGCAGATGAAATGGAGGCACACTATTACAAAGCTATAAGAGTACCTTGGAGTATGTCTGTGCTCTTAGGTGGAAAGGAAAAACAGTTTATCTTCTAGAAGTTTTTTTATATCTGTGCATTAAAAACTGTTTTTCAGACTAGTTTATTTTACAAATTTGAGCTAAGTTGAAGTTATCATGTTTGAGTTAATGGTTTTGTGTTCAAACCCACTATTTAGTGGTTGTATTCTCAAAGGAAAATGTATCTCATTCAACCTAGGAAATTCCTATAATAATTTTGTTGGTTTGCTTTTATTTCATGTCCTACTGCAGTTTTATTCATTGTTCAACATTAATAATAATGAATTGAATTCTTACAGAAGCATCTTTATTCTCTTCTAATTATATCACACCTCTGCCTGACTTAAGTCTCCTAAATGTTAATTTCTTTTCTCCTGGGAGCTTCAGTTCTTAAGCATATGCCAGAAGTTTCATGGCACACATATTTATCTTTCAATCTTCAGCTATATTTATTACCGGAGAGAGGTCATAATCATCTGATTAAGGAATGATGAGAGACCATACGACTATATATCAAAGAAAAAAACCTTTTTGAGAAATCAAGGGAGGATGAACACATTAATGAAATATAATATAGAACACTTGGAATTAAGCTGACATTCACTCAGTCATATGCAGCAGTTTTATAAATTAGGAAAAAAAGGAAAAAGTCCACATGCATCCAGGCGTATAATTTTGGGACTTTTTTTCTTTTCTTTATGTGGTAATTCTTAAACCTTAAATTTTTTATTTTCCTGCTTTACCCACACTTTTTCATCTGATAGGTTTTGGTACCTTCCCTACTTTAATTTCTGCTGATACTCTTTACCCTATCTTTTTGTTTATCTTTTTGGCTACTATAGCAACCTTTTTCATTGCTCCTAGCTACACTTAATTTCTTGGCATTCTTTCACATTCTTTCACAGAGGGGGAGAGGTCTGTCTGGTTCAATAAAAATTATTAATGATTTCTTAGAAACATCTATAGACTAATCATGCCCAAATTTCAGTGAAGCATAATGTAATGCATATTACTATTTCTAATACATGATTTGAGTTTAACCCTTAAAGGGGGTGCCCAAAAGAGTCTTACACTTCCTTTTATTGTTTAAAATAAATTTCAGATAGTCCAAATAGTTTCCTATGCTATTTTTTTTATATTTTACTTCATGAAAGTTGATGTAAAAGGACCAAAACTCTGTAACACTGTGCAAAAGTTTTCAATTTTACAGGACTTATAGTCATTCATTATCTTAAAACAGTTTGTAAAAATCGCATGTCTTTTGAAGACAGATTTCACTTATCAAATTGTTTTTTTTCACCCAGATCATCTTGTAGAACACTCAATTCAAAAGTACCCTGAATTCAAGTAAATAATTTCCAAATACTGTTTTACATTAAAAATAAAACAGTTTGCCTAATTTTGGCTATGACTTTCTGATACATGACGAAGAGGCAACGTATAAATTGTTGTGTTCTATTTGACCCATGCAACAGTTCAAAACCTTATGAGGAATCTGTGTGTCTCTATTAGGCTAGAAGGAATTTTTTTCCATTCCCCTTCTGTAGATTTCCACATCCTGGTATTGTAATTCCCACATAGTATTTCTTACCACACACACAACTTATATTGAAGAACTGCATACTCAGCACATGGCAATCTATCATCTGCAGACTTCAGAAGACAGAGTAAGAAAGGGACTCCTTTCATTGCCTCTATGTCTGCTATATTTCATTCTTTTTATGATTTGTGGGATTTGTTTTTACAAACAGCGAGTGACATGGCAAAAAATATGCCGTTCTGCCAAAAGCAGCTGTCCCTATCACTTCAAAGAAATTCGTTTCCACACTTACAAAGATTAAATAAAAAACCAAGCAAACACTAACACAAAAAATTTCATACTTGGAAAAGGAAGTTGTCTCAGCAGGTATAGAAATGTTATATGTGGCAACACTTAGGAGTGTTTCTATTCCCTCTAACTGGGAACAGAAAATATGATAGTTGGTTGTCTCTTGTTCTAGTACATAGTCTGGATTCAATCTGTTTAATTTGAGGTATTTAACTGAGGTTAATCTGAGATATTTAACTTTTGTGAGGGTCCTGCTGAGGGGGGCTTTCTAGTCTTTCTGATGTGAACTGAGAGCACTGCAGGTATGTTATAAGCTATCTGCATTCCCAGTAAGAGACTTCTAGAATTGCCTTGATTACAGAAGCAATCTTAGGTATGTGCACTCCTAAATTGCTTATACAGATTCATGAGATTTGTATTACATGAATCTGTGCTGGGAACCACTCATGACATGGCATTTCTGGATGTTGCTAATACTGAAATCTCTACCTTTCATTATATTACAATCCAAAGTTTAAAAGTGTATTTGCAAAATTAGAATATACTACCAGACACTGAATAAAATATCAAGAAAAAAGTCTTTGAATGCTCTGTAATGCCCTTATGATGTTGTATCATAGCTGATAATACGAGAAAAAAAAAAGTATTGCTTTTTATTAAAGTAATTTTTATTCCAAAAGATAAAATTGAGCAAAATAAAAAAATCTTGTGGATTTTGTTCCAATATTTTGTAAGTGATAAAAATGTTGCTGATTATTTGTCCAATACCTTCTGTCAAATAAAATTACTGTTGGATAGATGTAGAAAGATTCAATATCAAAGGTAATAGCAAATGTAATTTACAAAAAATACAAATACTCTGACCCTGTAATATTTCATGTTTGATGCCTTCAAAGAATCTGTAAGGGGGATGGACAATATTGGCTAGTTTTTTTCATATTAACTATATTTTAATATGAATAATGAATAAACCGGATTTACATTAGTGAGAGATGAGGCTACTCACCTCCTGAAAGGACTGCAGCAAAGACTTGGAGGATGCGTCCTATATGCATACAGCTGAAGGTACTGAATTGTTTTCATTGTGCCTGAGCATACTGAAAAACATCCTTGAGGAGCTCAATACATTACTGAATACATTAGTTACGTTATGTTGAACTTTCAAGATTGAATTTTACTCCAGAACATCTCCTTTTCCTGCAAGCTTCCTTCCATTACTGCTTTTCAGATACTTACATACTCAAAATTCAAATTCAAAGAAAAGCCAGTTAAAGATGAGCATCCTTGTGTTTTCAATTCAGCTAAGCTTACCTTGGTAAAAAGAAATAAAAGAGCACACCAATACAACTGTGTGGACTTTGATTTTCTCTTATGACTTATAACAAAAAAAGACACTCTCACATATATGCATGACTTCTGGAACTTCTATACAGATATGCAAAGCAGCCATTTGAACATATTTCAGTAGAAATCATCTGCAGGATCTACACTGTGTTAACACAGTGATATATCAGAACCCTCTTGTCATACTGAAATGTTTATTCTGTTTATAAAGGTGAAGAGGAAGATTACCCTAACGTTATGCATTTTAAGGAAAGTGAGCACAGAAGCATGTCTGCTATTTGTGTATTTCACAAAATAAGTTCTCGTTTCATTAACAGCATTCACGGGAAAAATTGTGCCACAGTATCAGCTTTTATTTTGTCTGGGAAGATGCAAATGTTTGTAATAAGATGTTTTTGTCCTGAGTTAGCAAAAATGAATGCAACCAACATAGTAACACTAAAGAAAAGCACCATGAAAAGAGAATGCTGTTATCATCATGAAACAGACACTTTAGGGATATTCTACTCAAAACCTTGATTTCTCTATACAATTGTGACCTGCTGACAATGAGAATCAGTTTTTACTGTATTTTGTGTTAGTACACTGTGTCAGGAAATCCCAGTGCTCTGCAACAAGCTCTCATGCTAAGAAAAAGGATGAGATATTGCTGAAAGGGGACTCAACACTACTGATAATACATAATAAATCCAGTAGATCCAGAACAACTCTTTTTATTGTTTCTGAGCACTTATTTTTGTTTCCCACAAGCAGTCTTAGCAAAGGGCCCTTTCATTTTCACTGCATTTATTTATTCTTGCTGTCTTCTGTTCCCTTCCACTTCAGTCCACCTTGAAGTAAAACACATACTGAGAAGCAGTTCTGCTTTGTATTCTGTCAGTCAGGGCCTTTATAAATACTTTCCTCAGAAAATAGAGCCTTAGACAGAGAATGAGCAACTTTCACCCTATAACTGTCACGAGATTGTAATTTTAATGGGATTACAGCATAAATGAAGGTAATAGATTTGAAGTTATTCTCTTTAAGGCGACAGACTAGTACCTCTGAAAAAGATCTACGGTAACCATTTCCAAGTGTCAATTTTTTTTTCTCCCCCCTTGACTCTCACTGATTGTTTAAAGAAAACCTTTGAAAGTGCATGGAGCATCATTTCAAGGCTAAGCATTTCCAGTTCCTTGGAATGCACTCTAGTGGACAAGCATGTTTGTGTCTCCTCAGCCTTGGGATTCTGACATTTGAGTCTGTGTATTACCAATACAATAGCACAGTTTCCAAAAGGCTAGAGACTGTCATTACCAAGAGATGCCTTTAGCACCACATCCAAATACACAATTGAGAACACCTGAAAAACAACAAAATTTTCCTACATCCTCATCAGTGAATATATACAACTATAAATAAAAGATACATCTTCTTTTACTGTATTCTACAGGAGTGACTTGCATGCAATGCTGCATTAAAAAAAGCTATTAAAATTAGGTTTCAGAGCTTATCAATTAGGTATGATAGTGGCTACATTTTAGGCTTGTAGGTCTTTTTTGGCTCTGATGCTAAGGATCAGATGTTCCCATTATAATCTGTGAAGCTCTATTCAGTGGAGTTGAAAAGTTGATACAATCCCTGTGCCACCAGTGGGATATGCATGTCTATCCATAGTTTCTTCATGTGATTTTAGGTGCTGCTTTGCTCTCCTGGCATCTAACTACTACTCTAGGAAGGCACAAGACTTCCTGACAGCACTGTACAGAAGCTTGAAATACTCAAGGGCAAGCTAGATAGCACCTGATATTAATTTTCAGAGCAGCTAAACCTTGCTCTGAAAACCTGCTTTAGAGCAAACTCTGGTTCTATTGACTGTGCTGATGAAGAGTTCTCACCTCACTGGCTTTCTCTGAGGATGAATACTTACCCCAAACTTTGAAGACAGAAAAAAAGACAAAATAGTTAGGACAGTAGATTGAATAGATAATTGCAAGGGCTTCTAGGACTAGACCAACATCCAACATGATGCTTAAAATGAAAGCTCTCTAGATTTTAACACAGTTGAAATAGTTCCTTATAATGCATTTCTCTTAAATGCTTGCTACTTACCAGCAGTGTTACCTAGCCATATAAAAACCTTCAACTTCAATATGTAAGCCTATATTTGTTTTTACAAGCAGTGGAATAAATGACTGAATGCACCATAAATGATTCAACGTTTCTTCATTCAGAACAATGTTTTCTTAGCAACTGCCCAAAGTACTATCATCAGAAAAAAAATGGAATTGAAATTTGGCCTTTACAATGCATTCTGTGATGAAACTAGAACACAAATACAGCAGAAATCACTGAAACATTCAGATACAACATGTTAGAGAGATTACACAGCCTATCAATCCATGGTATAAGAATGAAGGTATTTTTCTCATCCATAATGTGAATAACAGAGCTGCTTAACTTTATATTTCATAACATTATACTTTTATACTGGTTTATGAGCCAAAATCTTTGATTCCTGCCATTTCAGAATGCAGATGGAAGTTTTATCTTTGATGATTCACTATGGTACAGAGACTGAAAAGGAAATATCAACACTGCCTGACCAGGTATCTTTGCATATGCTTTAATTCAGAAAACTGTAAATTATGACATGCTGCAAATAATTTGAAATCTCATAACTCTGAGGAACATGTTTGGAACTTATGTTAAAAGCCTTCAAAAAGTCTCCTCAAAACCTTTCTCACACTATTAAAATAGAGTATAAACCTAAATCATGCAACTTTTATCTGTCTGAGCAACTACTACTCATATAAAAAGCATAGGACCCTATTCTGTAGGAAGCAGGGATGGCGAATCTCTTTATTTCCACCTTAAATTTCACGAGACACCTCCTTTAAAGTCAAATTATTTTGTTGAGAGAGATGAACTTGCTTAGCTCCTCAAACTCCAGCTTTCAAGTATAGTGGTCTAAACCAAAGTTTTTTGTTTTAGCTAATATTAATTAATTAATTAATTAATTCAATAATTAATGTTTTTCTCTGTAAGTTACATGGGTGAGACGAACATACGTAGAAACTGCAAGAACATGCCGATAAGCACAGTACAGGGGACATGCCAGTCAGCTTCCAGCTTCCACCACAGCTCTGATAATACACCTGAATCATGAACAGAAACACTCTGCATATTCAGCTGATTTCTTTGTGGCAGAGATGCTGCATACCTCCACTTATGTCGAACTACAAGGTATTTCTGTGATATAGGCCACTGATACCTGAAAGTTCATTGCTTTGAACCAGGAGGTGAAATACTAGCCATGGACTACCCATGATCTTCATGTGTTTGACTATTTTAATGAAATCATCCCAAAACAGCAGTTAGGGTCAGAAAAACTGCAATGAAACCCCAGTCAGCAATCAAGGGTTGGTCACTGCTGTCATAGAGGCCAAATTTTGCTAACATTGTGCTTCTCGTTGCATGTCCTGTTAAGATAGTGGAAACTTTTCACATTCTTCTCAGCAGACTCTGGCACAGTTGCATATTTGAACCTTGATACTGAAAAATGGACATAAAAGGCCACAAGATTAATTGTTTTCTGAGTTTTGACATAAGAAAAAGCAATGTGCTCTAATTCTCCTTCCACCCTTTTAATCTCATCCTTTATTGATATTCAGCCAGGTGTTGGGTCAATTTCTCATCCAAACAGTAACTTCAAAGAGTTCTTTAAAAAAGAATAAAATGAAGCAGAAAAAGAAGACTGATTTTCTCTGTCCACTGCCACTGGGCTCACTGCCCATTTCTTGTCTTTCATTTTTTAATTTGTTAATTCTAATGAAAAAGTGTTTGCATGGCAAGTTTAGGAAGCTTTGTCAATACAAAACCTAGGATAACCTCATTTTTTATAAAAATGAACAAGGGGCATCCACTCACCCTAATATTGTTCAACGGACACTGTAAATGAATAAGACATTTATTTTTGTGCCAGCTCAACTACCAGTGACGACAAGATTTGCATATATTTTGGCAAATGCACTGCACAAGGTGGTGATAAAATAGGCCTTTTATATCTGAGTCTAATTTACTTGAGTTATACTCATTAAAAATGTGTTTTCATGTGAAAAAGATTTCGGTAAGGAATACTTTTGAAACAGCAACATCACAGAAATGTTTTCTATTCAGCCAGCATCAAGAATTTTACAAGTGAGAAACAGTACTTTTTTTTTAGGAAGAAATTCTCAGGTTCTATGAACTTGGGACTCCTGTTTTAGTATTTTTAATCATTGTTAGGCTTAACATCGCAGGCTTAACTTTCATGTTTATTACTTGCAGCTGTATGTTTTTTTAAGTAACACAAAATACGGAACAAAAAAAAGCCCCAAACAGTTCACTGCATATTTTGCCATTTTCAGTGCCATTGCCTACATAAAGGCTACTCACAGGGAGGCAAAAATGTGCTCTATGAGGTCTTATTCATTTTAAAGTCTTTTTACAAGTAACAGTGTGTATGGCTAAAGGTATGATTTTAAAACCATTTTCTTTAAATGTGTAGAAAATTATGACTGAAATGCTTCATGAGCAGTACTTTGGTTTTAACAGCTCATAACATTACATTTTATTACACATTAGGAACGTGCTTGAACTAAACAAACAAACAAAAAAAGCAACAAGAACAAGCATGTTTAAACACACCTTACTCATAAAGGGTCAAGACTGTATTGTCAAACCTGAATAAAAGTATATGCCTAGTGTCTCATGAACACAAACTGAGAGATGAGGTTATGGTTTTATTGTATTTCTTAAGTTCTGAGTTTGCTTCTGTTTAAACTGTCTTGAGAATATCTTGGACTGCTAATTCAAATAAGAGAGGAGCAATAAAAACAATCCTGTCTTTCAGCTACCTTGCTTCCTTATTGAAAAATGCAGAGTATCAAGCTTCCTTACCACAGCAATATAGAGCACGCCTAATACTGAAGCCTGAAGATAAAACATATTTTTCCTTCAGAGATAAGAAACAATGTCTTTTTGCAGCAAGCCATTTCAGAGATATACACCATTTTCATATTTTGATAATATGAAAATAAAGGAAAAAGAGGAGATTGACCACAAACCTCTGACAGGCTAAATTAGTTTTTCATGAAACACAGCTATCAAATCGTGCATAAACAGACAATATTCTAACTTGAAAAAACAGCCTTTTCCCTATAGTTAGAATAGCAAAACATGGGTATTGCACTAATACTCTTACTTAGGCTAAGTAGAACCAATACCTATAAGAAGCTCCAACATTTCAATAGGTTCAAGGTGCGGTAATGTGCCAGTCACGGAGAGAAAAATCAAAAACTGGTTCAAATTGCATTCCCTACTTTGAAAATAGGTACGACCTGCGATACCATTTCAGCATCAACCGAAATACGATTGTCTTTGCTGATAATTTCAAAAAGTACAGCATACACTGTCATTAATAACTGTGAAGGGTACTAATTTGGGAAATTATTATGACACGTCAGACAGGAAAGCCAGCACCTAGGCATTTCTGAAATATGAATTTCTTACAACTGAAATAATATGTTTTTAATAATTAAAATTCTAGAAGAGAGAGAATAAGTTATTATGAAAATATATAGCTTTAATTTGCAAACATATAAACACTCTTGGTACATTACAGACATATGATGCCAGAAATCAAAATAATCAGTTTTAAGCATAACACTAATTTATCTTGTTCACACAGAGAAATTTGATGCAATCATCATATAAAAGATAGTTCCCAGCTCTTAAAATGAAGTGAAAGTAATACATCACTGTTAAAATTGCTGCTTTGTTGCAGAAGATACAGCAAAGAATAAATTACCAAGGAAATATGCCACCAGTCTTACAAGTTAGATTTTGGATCTAGTTCAAAATCAAAGCCAATGAAAAGGAGCCAGGAATGGTCGCCAAAACTCAGAAACAAGATCTTTCACATGAAATACCAATCCAGAAAGGAGCAACAGTCAGAATAAACAAAGTCCTACAATTCCTTAGAATATGAAGTGATTTTTGTTTTCATCTGGCAGATCAGATTCCAAAGTAACACATGAAAAAATCTGTTACACAACCAAACTGATGGAGTACTACTGACAGACTGCTCAAAGTACAAAAAATATCACCACTTTTGTGACAACTAAAGATTTAGCCATTCCCTTGCTTCCTTGCATCTGGCATGTTTACGAGGATGAGCATGGGGCTCTTTCATTATTTGCTGTAGGAAATATTAAATATAACTTTTACATAACAATGAGCAGCAGATTGCTGCAGCAATTGATAATGAGGGTGAAATCTGGAGAAAAACGAAAGATGCTATGTCACAGCAGCTCAGATTCTCATTACAATATCTTGCATTCTTGCTCAACAGGAATTGCACTTCTTGTTAATGCCTCTTCTATCTTACTATATAAGCTTTACTTGTGAGGTAATAAACATTCTGGTTTTTATTACTAGTGCATTTTTACATCTTTATTCTTTTAATTATACATACATTGGGACAGACATTTTTTTGTAGCAGTTAAATGTCTGTATGCTAATAGGTATTTTATATTAAAATCAATATATTTAAAATATACTCTGTTTATCTCTTGGACAGTACCTCGAACAGTTCCCTGCTAGGAGCATCTGATGCCCTCTTGTGGTTAAAAAGACTTTCAAAACTTGAGTTTAAACGATCATCTTACCTTCCCCTTTTTTATGTTCACTGATCTTATTGATTTATGAAAGCTGGAAATGATGTCCACGTCTTTATAGTCAGGGCGCTAGCTGTTAGTTACTAACATTTCATAAAAAAGCTGTACACTGAATTTGAATTTAAAAAACTGTAAACAGATATTTACAATTATAATATCATTAAGTTATAAATTATCAGTCCTCATTGCAACCTCTGTCAGTAAAACCCATGGCTAGGTGTTTCAGTGTTGTCCAGGGCTTTTCAGATGTTGGATTTAAATATAAAGAAACATCAAATGTTAGAAATCTCCACTGGTTTCTTCTCCAACATGTGCAGGTTAATTCTTCCATTTAATGGGATTTGTACTTCCAAGTTTTCATCTTCTCTGGGATGCCTTTTACCTTTTCTTAGACAAATGTAAATGCCCATCCCTGTTACTAAAGCAATTGAACCCAAGCTTATTATTGAAAGAGCTACCAAGGTAGGCATGCAAGATGCTGACTCCATTTTTTTATGTGTAGGCTCTATGGATATTTGTGGCTGCTTTTCTTCTATACTGATATCAGGTTCCTTTCTTAACAAACTTTCGATGTAGCTCTCATTGCTAACTGTATCATTGACAAAAAGGTTGACCATGACAGTGGAATGGAGAGGTTCTGGATAGCCATGATCACTAACTTTTACAAGCAGCCGATAGAGGCCATAGTCATTTTGCATCAGTGACTCTTCCAAGGTGATATTACCAGTTTTGGGGTCGATCCTAAATGACTCAGGTCGAGGGCCTCTTCTTCCTATGATACTGTAAGCTATGACTGCATTCATGCCAGTGTCCTTATCAACAGCATAGACCTCAGTAATGGGAGAGCCAGGAAGGGTAGAAGGAAGGACCAACAAATAAGACATATTAGATTGAGGAAACAAGACCAAAGGGGGGTTATCATTTATGTCCAGAAGAAGGATAGTTATTTTTGCTGTAGAAGACAGGGCAGGATCACCACCATCAACTGCTTCAATCCACAGAACGTAGGAGCTTTGCTGCTCCCTGTCCAGAGAGACTTTAGCTCTCAAAACTCCTTTTCCTGTATCTATGACAAAAATATCACTTCCATTCAGAACTGAAAGGGCAACCCATCCATTTTGCCCTGCATCAGCATCTGTGACACTTATAACTCCAATTTCACCAAAACCTGGAAAGTTTTCTGGCACAAAAAAGCTGAAATCCTTATTTATAAATCTTGGACTGTTATCATTTTTATCCAGTACAGTGATAGTAACAGTTGCTATTGATTCTCTTGGAGGGAAGCCAGAATCAACCGCTTTGACAGTATATCTGTATTTTTCTTTTTCTTCTCTGTCCAGCTGGGTGGAAACTGTAAGAACTCCTGTGGTTTTATCTAAAGCAAAATAGGAAGGGGCATCAGGACCTAAGAAATAGGACACTTGCCCTCTTTCTCCGCTGTCAGCATCAGTAGCATGCAGTTTGGTCAAAAAAGCATTGGGAACATTGTTCTCCTCAATGGACAATTCTATCAGCTGTTCAGAGAAAACTGGTGAGTTGTCATTGTCATCCAGGACCTGTACTTTGATTACTTTGTTGACACGAAATCCTTCTGAGTTCCATGCAACTACAGAGATTTCATACAGTTGCTGCGTCTCAAAGTCCAGAGGGTTTGTGGTCTCCAACAGATATTCATTGTTGTATGGTTTGTATGGTAAAAGTCTGAAAGGCCCATCACCATCCAAATAGCAACTGACTTTGTATTTTTCATCAGGGTCTTTGATGGTAAAAAATGCTATAGGGGTGTTGATAGGCTCCAGTTCCTTTAAGTAAACCACCCCTTCCACTTCATTAGCTATGAAACGAGGGACAACTTCAGGTGGCCTCATCATGACTTTGATGATGGTCACTAGAACTGTGATTACAGCAGGAATACATCCAGGGCCGTTGCCCAGTACGATCAGCCTGTGTAGCTTTGGAGTGTCCCCATCAACTTTAGTGGAGAGTGTGATGGCTCCTGTGCTTTCATTCAGATGGAACAAGTCTCTGGAAGGCTGGTGGACCTTCTGGCTATAGGAGTAGGTGACCTGGGCATTGGATCCAAGGTCCATGTCTACTGCGTGGACAGTAGCCACATGTGTCCCTAGGCTGGAATTCCCATAAAGGGTGACATTGAGCTGTGAGTCATTGAACTGCGGGCAGTTGTCATTGATGTCGCTGATGCCAATAGTGAGGGTGGCACTGCCCACAAGCGGAGGCGTGCCCCCATCCTCAGCAATGATGACTGTGACATACTCCTCCTGTGTCTCCCTGTCCAGTGCCCCCATAACAATCAGGTAGGGAGTCCTCTCCCCACTCTCATTCTCCTCCACATCCAGGGTGAAGACACCATAGTTATCTCGCAGGCGGTAGGTCTGGACACTGTTGCTGCCCATGTCAGGGTCAAGGGCCGGGTGCTCAATAGCCAGGCGGGTGTTCACAGGTGCATTCTCGGGCACCGAGAGATGGATGTGGGGCACAGGGAAGCGGGGAGCATTGTCGTTGACATCACGGATAGCAATTTTTACCTTCACCAGGCGAAAGTACTCCTGTGGCAACACCAGCACATCCAGCAGCAGCAGGCATGGCTCAGATGAGGGGGAGGAAGAGGAGACAGCAGATGATCCAAAGACGGTGGCCCCACTGCTTTCCACGCATAGAGCTTCCCTGTCTATTTCCACGGCCGAGGTGTGCAGCTCCCCAGAACGGTTGTCCAGCTGCACATACTGTCCCCCCAAGCCATGGGAGGCCAGAGTGAAGGACAGTGGGGGCCGCAGGGCCTCAGGGTGCTGCCCACCAGCTGTTCGGAGCTGCAGATCACGGGCCAGGCTGCCGATAAGCACCCCAGCAGGCAGCCCCTCGTTGAGGCTGTAGAAGAGCTCAGTGGCACGGCTGTAACTGGCAAAGCAGTTGAAAGGCCCAACGAAGAGCAGGAAGAGGAGCAACTGCTGAGAAGAGAGAGGCACACGGGTGTGAGGAAGGGGTGGCGCCTCCCCCTGCCCACTGCCTCCCCCACTGCCACTTCGAGCAGAGTGATGCATCTGCAACATGAAGCCATCCTCCCTCTCCCCACCATCTTCTTCTTCCAGTACAGCAGCTACTTCTAGGGCATCACCATCTGTACCCTCCAGGCAACACCAGATGCATTCCCCACAGCAAACACGCACTGCTAGAATGGCCCGGAGGCACCCTGACTCCCCCCGCCCCCCAGCAGCACTTGCGCCCCTACGTGCCATCTTCCCTCTTCCCTCCGCCCCAAGCTCGCCCCTTTCTCACCAGCAGCACCTCTCCCCACCACAAGTGCATCCCAAACTGGGGCATCCCACTGCACACCCCCAGACAGTTGCTCGTTCTTTTTCCCTACCACAGCAGAATGTGACACGCGTCGCTCGCTCCCCCTGCCCCAGGCCCCGTCCCGAAACCTGTTTTTTTCCGCATGCCCAGGGGCCTGCGGTGCAGCGGAGGCACCGCGCAGCCCGCGGGGGTCCCGGCGGAGGTGCCGCGCTACAGGCGGGTCCCTACGTCCCACGGGCGCGGAGCCAGAGGCTCCAGCCTCGGCCCCACAGATCTCCGGCCGCTCCTCGGGGTCCCCTGCGCTGCCGGCGGAAAACACGAGCTGCGGAGCGGAGCCGCGGAGGGGCTGCGCGAAGAAAGTTGCCCCCGTAGGCGAGCGCGTTCACCACTCCTCGCCTATGGAAAGGGGCTCCCCGAAAGTAACTTCAAGCATCATCTCCACGGAGGAAATTTTTACACCTTCCCCTCTTTCTAATCACCCGTTCCCCCTTTTCGCGGCTCTGTCACAACCCGCGTCGTCAGCAGCAGCAACAAAAATAAACTTTTCGCGGTTGCTCTGATCTTTGGCGATCGGACCCAAGAGAAGAAGACCCATCAAAGATATACACGTATGTAAGGTTTTGCGGGTTATTTCGTGCGGTTTGGGTTTTTTTTTTTTTGCCAAATTGTTGCCGATTTCGCTGCTGCGTGCGAAGTCGGGCTCGGGTGGCCGGCCGCGGCGCCTCCCCCCTCGCTCCGCCCGGCCCTCACCTGAAGGCTGCCGCGGGCGGTGGAGCTGCCGCGACCGCCCGGGGGCCCCATGCCCGGCCGCCGCTGCCGCCGCCGGCTGCGCCCCCGCAGCCCGCCCGCTCCGCCGCCCTCCCGGCGCTTCTCCTCCCCGCGGCTGCACATTCCCCCGCCGCCGTCGCCGCCGCCGCGCTGGGCTGGGCTGGGCTGGGCTGTGCGCGCCGCCCAGGACACTCCCCCTTCTCTCCGCTCCGCTCCGCTCCGCTCGGGAGGGCTCCGCCGGCGCGGGGAGGGCAGGAGCGGGGGAATAGTCACGGGCACGGCGGGGAGGAGGAGGGAGGGCGGAGGCTGCGGCAGCGCCGCGGAGAGCGGTCAGTGGTCGGGGAGCGGGGCGGGCGGACAGCGGGCAGTGCTGAGCCCCAGCGGCGCGGCCACACCGGGGAGCGGAGCCGTGCGAGCGTGTGTTTCTGTGTGTGCGAGTGTGTGTGTGCGTGTGCGCGGCCGCGGGCAGCGCCAGGAACAAGGAAAGAACGTCCTCCCCTCTGGAAACTGAGGTGGGAAAAAGGTATTAAAAAATAAAATAAAGTCGGGTCGTCCTTCTGCTGTGGAAAGATTGAGAGCGAGTTTTCACGCGGGCAGACAGCTTTAAACTGAGAGGAGAGGTTTAAATTTGATGTTAAGAAGAAATTTACTCAGAGGGTAGTGAGGCACTGGAACACATTGCCCAAAGAAGCTGTGAATGCCCCATCCCTGGAAGCGTTCAAGGACAGGTTGGATGGGGCCCTGAGCAACCTGATCTGGTGGGTGGCATCCCTGGCCTTGCCAGGGGGGGTGAAACTGGATGATCTTTAGGGTCCCTTCCAACATGCACCATTCTGTGATTCTGTGTTGCGGTGTGAATGTCAGCAGGCAAATGAAGAATAAACATCTGCCTCGGCATTGCTGAGGCTTGGTAAATATTGAGCAGCTTGTGTCTGCATGAAATGAAAGCCACGTTTTTGAGGAGTTTGCAAGCATTTGGTCGGTGGAAGGTGTGTGTTCTGCTGAAGTAGAAGAGCAACTGCGATTTTCTGCTGGCTAAGAACCCAAGGGTCCCCTGCAGTAGAAAGTTACGTGCTTTCATTTTATGCTCTTCAGTCACTGGCTGGACTATAAGCCTGCCATAGAACTAGACATGAAATTATCAACACAGGAAACTTTAGATAGCACAAGACCAATTACACATTTCTGTAACATCTTGGACTATCAAAAGGATTGCTAACCTCCCCAGCATTACTTACACTACCTGTCTTCAAGATTTCAAATGGTGTTTGAGATGTCTGTCTTTAGTGTTAATGGTGCTCAGTGGTCTGGATCCAGGCTATTGTTGAGAGCTCAAGTACTGGGACTCTTGTAGGCAGCTAAAGTTTGTGTGGGAGTTTGAACTGCCTAAATCACATGGTCTGAAGACCACTCTGAATGCCTCCATGCTCCATGGCAAGCACAGTGTGCAGGCATTTGATCTCAGCTTGGGTACTAAAAACATAAGAGGACAGTGAAACATTTGCCTTCAGTCAAAACAAAAATTACTTTTCCCTTTTCCTTTTACAGCTCCATGAGGCAAACTCCATATTCAATCCAAACCAAGGAAACCAGAACAAAAAAATAATTAGAATCCAAATCCAAAACCAGTCTTATGCCTGAGTCTTTTGTAATACTGCATCTTTCAAAAGCAAATAATAAGTGAAACATGCAGAACATATTGTCTAGCAACTCTTGGGATGTTCTTGGGTGTTGTGAGGATGAGGGCAGTGGCACAAGCTGAATAGAATAGAATAGAGTAGAATAAAATAGAATAGAATACAAACTTCTGAGACTGACCTCCTCTGGGGCTGTAAACAAATCATATTAATTCCTTTGTCTCATTTCTCCATCCTCATCAGACTCTATTTTATCGAGTGAAACTCTTGGAAACATTGTGATTTTAATAACCATTTCATCCCAAAAATGACATTAGCCCAATAATCATATGTGACCTAAACAGTGAAGCATTCCAGTACTAACAAAAGGCCTGGTTATATTTATTATTCACTAATCTCTGGAGTTTTGAAACCACTCAGTATGTACTGCCCTTATAAATTGTTTATATCTTTGCCATTTATTTCTAGCACAAATAGAACAGACAATGCAGTGTATACAGTTCAGAGCAAACATGTATAATTTAAGAAAGAAATCAAACTACCCAAGTCCTTTGCTAAATTCTCATCCATGTGCACTGTTCTACACATTGCTTAGTGTGAAAGGTGCCCTCACACCTCACAAACTCAATTCTATTAGGTTAGTTTGGCTGGACGTGACAGATGCTTTTAGCTGACTCACATTTGCTCTAATTTTATTAATTTCAATAGAAATATTGTCTCGTTTGGATTTCAGTCAGATTTTGACACTGGTTTATGTGGAGTTTGAATTTCATAAAGAGGTTATAATTTTAGTTTTGGTGAATCAGTAGTCTTCTCATGAATGAGCATGAAATCCTTATAAAATCCTATCTTTAACTTTTGGGTTGTTTTTTTTTTCTCTGATATCACAGTTTCCTCTTCTGATGTGTCTCCCTCTTAAACTCCTGAAATTACTGGCCTATGACTATACCATTTTTCATACCATCACTGCGTTTCCCTTGGTCCCCTGATAGGGTAAATGATGGCTCTACTATTATAGTATTCAGGTTTTCATTACATCGAATGCCTTTGATTTTATTAAAGCACAGGTGTAACAGCAGAATTAAAAGTTTTCTGGAGCATCTGGTACTCTATAATATTTTATTTTGTTAGACATCAGCAATATCTAGTAAGTCTTAAAGGCTCCTTGAAGACTAATGTGTCTAATGAATCTCCTGGTTAAGAAGTACTCCAGCCTGTTTAAGAAGTACTCCATCTGTGTGTGGGATATGAGATGAGGGATGTGAAGGAAGAAGCAGTGTAGAAGAGATACAAATTGGCTCATTTGACCCTGGCATTATTTTGGGGGTGAGCCCCTTCCAAAGTTAAAACATTAAACTGATTTAATTATATTTCTATATTCAATAGAATTTAGAAATATTCTATATTTCTATGTTCAGTTATGTCTTCTGGGAGAAAGATCCTAATCTTAGCAGTTCAGAAACCCAGTCCCATTCAACCATGTTAATTAAATATATATATTTTAACTTACATTTTACTGCATAAAATCCTATAATCACTGCATCGAATATTTTTGTTGCAATTAATGATTAAGAAGGAACAAATAAGAGCATTTCTGTGGGATTCCCGATTGCCTCAGGTACGTTACAAACCACAGGACTGATATTAAATGACAAGTCATACATGAAGTGTAATCGTTATTGATTAATACATCAGAAGAAGTACATTATTGCTATGGTAAAATAGGGTATTTATTTTGCTTTATCTTTAATAAAGGACATAACAGGTATCAATACTCAATTAAAGTGCCTTGGTTTGGTGGGCAGTGTTCCAGTGGCAGATGGAAACATTTCCAGATTAATCACCCAGGACCATCACTTCTAAAAGAGAATCTCAAATGGTATTTTTTGGCATGGCTGGCAACCCTGGCCAACTTTTATAAGAGACAGGGATGCAGAGATGTTGTCTCCTCAACCTAGCAAAAAGCTCTCTGTTATAACCTCTGGTTCTACAGGGGAAGACTGTGGCATGAGATTTCCCCAACAGTGAAATTCAACTGTTCAGATGACAAACTTTGTAAGACTGTAGTCAGTGTGATGCTTTGAGATAGGTACTTTTCAGTGGGGAAACAGTCAAACTGAGTGAAAGCCTTGATGTCAGTACTGATTCCTAGTCACAGTAAAGCTGAGAAAGGCATGTGACTAACAGACTGCCGCTTCTCTGAAGATTTCAAGCTGCAAGAGATACAGGACAGGTAAAGATTATTATAACTGTTAGCAATGTAAAGTTTTTATTGTTTTCCTGCTTAGTAGGGAAAATGCCTTAGATCCTGAACTTTGTGTGCAGGATGGTGGATTACAGTGTGAAAGACTCTATGAATATTAGATAGTGACCTTCCCCGCAGAAGTACTGAGCATCTGGCGCTCGCGCTTTACTGAAAGCTGTGATCATTCCATGTCACTGTAGATCAGACCTAGCATGATCATTCTGTTTTCAGCACAGAGCAGGAGAGGGGCCTTGGCACTGCTTTTCCTTGTGACACTGTAAGACAGTAAAAAACTCTGGGTCCAGCTTGAATAAAGCAGCAGTGGAGCTGGAAAGAGGAAGACTCTTTGGAGTTTATGTCACTCGAATCTCCAGTCATGCTTTCAAAGGGTTGGTTCTCACAAGCTCTTGCAAGGTGAATCTGCAAGGTTCTGCTCAGCAGTCTTTCATGAACAAAACTCTGCTGCCATCATGACAACCTTACAAGAAAATAGCTAACATATGAAAGCATTTTCTAAACTTAAGAAGAAATACCCCATGAGACAAAGTGATGTTTGATAGCAAGGCTGACAAAAGTGGATGAGATTTTCCTGACTAGTTAGCTTAGCATCTATTGGGGCCTACTGTGTTGAAGTATCACAAGTCTGAGATGCTGAACTCTAGCAGAAAAAAGAGACTTGGGGAAAAAAGTGTTTCCTGCAGTTTCTAAACCAACTGCATGTGATACATGTGACTAGCTTCTTCCTCCAGTTCTTTTGAGGTTTCATAAAACTATGAGTTCCTTGTTTTTTCATGTGTCTCCACGTGTTTTGTGTTTTTCTTTTTACCTGGAAAAATGCCAAAATATTCCAGCAGAGAAAGATTGCCTTCTAGTCTAATCCCAACTCTATTCTCAAAAAAAGAACTAATTTAGAATTTATTAACTAAGCATAATTTGCTAAAAGTATAGTAGGAAGGAAGGCTTTAACTCAGATTATATTCCAGCAAATCTTTTTTTTTTTACAAGAGTATTTAATACTGGGTTACACAGTGCATTAATGCTTGTTATCACTGACTTCTGGTGTAAAGCTTAAAATAATAATGATATGACTCGTTTAGTTCAAGCCAAAGCACAGGCTGAAGTACAGTACTAACATGACACTGCTAAAAATTATTAATACCATAAATCTTTCATTACAGTCCTTATTACGTTAGCTCAGGGACATCATTCCAGCTTTTGTTAGCTCACTGTGTACATAATGCCTGCAACTTATGAGAGTGCCATGAATATGTAAATATTTCTTAATTGACTTCTCATTGACATTAAGCCATGGCTTCTGAGCTGAAGTGACAGATGCCAGAAATCAGCTCTGAGAGGAGAACATTGCTCCCAGCAATGGAGGACAATGCACTGAAGAAGGCCTGTGATATGGCAGGAAGCTGTAAGACGTGGAGGCATGTGCCTGTCAGGCTCCATGTGGGCTACCTCTAAGACAACTACCAAAAGACTGCAATCCCGTTTAATTTTATGAGATGGAAATGGCTAGAGAGTGGATATAATGCAGCAATAGTCTTTTTTCCTATGATTGCCGCAGCTCCAATAATATTCTAGCCTTTCCTCCGAAACAGACAGTTGTATGTATTTTGCCTTGTTAGTTGAACTGCGTAGCTCTGCTCTGAAATATAACAGTATGTTGTAGCTTAACCAGAGGTGTTTGGCCATAAAGGATGAACATTTTTTTCCTTGACAATAAATTATTATATGAGTTTTCCGAGAACCAGATTCTGTCATCTTTCCTCAGTCTATATTCAGGTGAAAAATCCTAATGAAGTTGTTAGCTCTAATTCTCTAATGCTAACTTATTCCTTTCTCACCACAGTTCTTAAATAACTCAAAAAGCCTTTTACTGAAAAGTGGGATAATTACTCTACGATCTGGGATTTGAGCCAAATTGTGTCTTATTTAGACAAGTGAATTGACCAGCTCTCGGTGGGACTTAATACATTTTTATTTCTATGATGAAATGAAGATAGTGAAACCAAACAACTTAATGTGTAGGCTGCTTTTTAGATAATAAGAAAATATACTGGCTGTATGCTTCAGAAATCTTGCAGCTGATAGGGGATTTATTGTTCATATTGTCACCCTGATCACTCAGCTCCTATACTGAGATAAGAGACAACAGTGTTTTCTCTGCAGAGGCCCTCAGTTCACTTGGCAGAACTGGGCAAATGTTTGGAACCAAACCTACTTTGAGGTTCATCCAAATACATATTTTCTTGAGTTTGTAAAAGCATTTGGTCATATCAAAATCATACTTCTATCTCGTTCAACTTTCATGTGTAGTAAAAAGAGAGGATTGCTCATTAGAAAGGGTGGGATTTGCTTGCTCTAGTTTCTCTATCTCAAAATCAAGCATCCAGTCTAGGCCTTTTTTTCCTTCCTGAGGTATTGGCATTTCCAGGGTATGTAAGTGAAAGACAGAGGTGCCTGAAACAAGTGAGACAAATTACCTTCTGTTTCTCTTTCAACTAAAAATTTAGCCTGGAGTGAGTAGCTCAGATACAGATGTTTAAAAGTAGATTATAAAGAAAGAGAATCCTCAGTGTACAGCCAAAGTAGTTACATTGCAGATGTGACTTTAAACCATACTCTTAAAATAATTATCAGTATACTTTGAGTCCACTGTTAAATCAAAAAAGCCTAAATATAGGACACTAGCAGCTCACTTCTCACAAATTACCAATCAAGAAATATTTACAGATGCTATTTCATAATCATTTTAGACAATAATTACATCTTATAAGGGAAAAAAAAGTGATCTATCCTTAACAGAGTTTCAGAAAGTAAAATTCATTGTATACATTATTTTTTAAAGTATTAACTTTGTTACCAGACACCATTTTTTCTTCGTACTTATACAGCTTAACTCAGATAAGTGAAGAAAATAACTTGCTGGAAGATAAATTTTGAAATTTTTATCTACAATAAGGAAACACTTTCTTGAAAAATTTGAGGGTTTTTTTTAAGCAGCACTGAAGAATTGAGTGTAGAGTTTGACTTCTCTCTTCCCAGTTCTGCACTTCTCTAGGACTTCACATGATAACCATTTGATTCAAGAAATCAGAAATGCAGCAAGGAGTTTAATAAAAGTCAAAAGATGTTTCCTACAACACAGCATAAACTAATCTAGTGTTGTACTTCTTCATACAGTGAATTTCTTCAGGAAAAACTTTTTTTATTTTGTTAAAAAGTGAACGTGCATAAATTGTGGAAAAATGAGCAGCCTCTATACAAGGGTAAAACCTTTTTTCTCCTTGTTTAGGGTAATATAGGATTGTGAAGGAAATAGCAAATAATGCAAATTTCTACTTCAAATCTTATTTTAGTAAGATACCATCTAATGTGACAGTTTTAACAGCATAAGCAGGATGTTAGTGTTTTCCCTATTCTTTAGGGATATAAAAAGTTCAATTTCAATTGTCTACCCAAGGAACAAGAGCACAGAACTGCTAGCTGGAATAGCTTTTACATGGTAGATTGCTCTTCTGGTACATATTTTCAAACACTGGTATATGCATAAATAGTATCTCTATGCATAGAATATGTATTTTAAGTAAATTGACTGAGGAGATCTTGCATCAGAGCAAAAAATAACAGTTCAAGGAACCTCGAGTCATGGAAACCGAATACATTCTGATTTGAATTTTGTGCATCGTGCTACAAAGAAAGAAAAATTAGAATGTCTCTGTTGTATTTTCTTCATATTATTCAAGGTAATTTCTACATACAGTTACTGACGTTAAAATAGTTTTCTTGAATTAATCCTTCATTTGATAATAAGTGATTTGTGTAAGTTTTAAAAATAGTAAGCAATGAGAAGATCAATACAGGGGAAGAGATACATACCAGATGAACTATAGAAAAGAAACATTTTTTTCCTTATCCAATATTAACTCAGATCTCAGTATGACCAGTCTGAAACTTTAAGGATTACCTCTACTCTTTTACTGAGACAAAGTAGAAAGATCAGCTTCTGAGAGAAATGGTGGTCAGTATGTTAAATACAATTTTTTTATGCTGTTACCATTTTGTGGATGTGTTAAGATCCTTAAATGTAAAAATGTGAGACTTTTATGCCATATATATGTCCAGCATATATGTTACTAACTGTTAGTAAGCAAATTTTCTTCTGCAACAGCAATATCTGTCTCTCACATTTCAGCACAACCTGATACTAACTCTTATAAACATAAACACAGTTGTTTCCACATATCATAGTGTAATGAATATTGATTTTTTTAAATGACATTAAATTATCTTTGATTTTTCTTCACAATTGTCTATTGATTTGTATTTAGCTATTTGACATTCATCCATTACCTTCTGGTTTTATGATCATAGCTTTATCGGCATCAAAAACATAACCAGATTAAAAGCTGGCCTGTTTGATGTAGACTGTGTATGTGTCTTGGAAAATGGAACACAAAAAAAAATTGAAAATGTGCTATTGAGTGTTGCTAGTTCTAGGGCAGGTCAATTGTTTCTGTAGGTCAATGGAAATAATAATAGTTCTTACAGGTCACTGAACTTCATAACATCAGTGGCTTTGCAGTCTTCAGAGGCTATTTTTAGAATTTGTAAAAGGAGTTCAAGTTCATGAACTTTTTTCTTCAGTAATTTGTACCCATAGCTAGTTTCAAGGTTGTTGTAATTTTAAAGCTAAACGTAATGTCATCTGCTTTTTTCAGACAGGGAGAAGTGTACAGCATCAAGAGCTCCCATCAACCTAGAATGGGGGCTTCTTCTCCCTTTACAGTACTTGAGAAGTTCATGACACAGAGTAGAATTTGACATAGCTTGTTGGTTGATCAGAGATTCATTTAAAATTAACATGGTCTATGTGAAGTGTCTAAAGCTCTCTTAAGAGAAATGTTGTACACTTTTGCTCACTAAATATATCATACAGCTGGCTTGGTTTGCTTAAAGCTATGGATTGTTGTGACTGGACAACACTGAAATCTCAAAAGAGCCTTTGACTCAGCAAAGACACCTCAGTTTTCCCTGAGGAATCAAGGAATAGGAAATATCTTTCTTTTAAGAGTCAGGTAATGGCAGATGAGCTGCTACTCCATATTTCTAAAATGGGCTCATGTTAGAAGCTTTGCTACGGAAGGTACTTTCAGGACTTTCTACAAAGATATTTATTTAAATGAAGAAAATGTGTTTCCTTCTAGGAATCTAATAAGAAGGCAAAATGCTTAAAGGTTAACCAGGTCTTAAATGTTATTGTTTAGTTGGTGTTGACTGGTTTCACCTTATATGCAGAATTTAGGTGATTCTCTTTTCAGTATACTTGTCAGGTTGGATTCTATTCTGAATTTCCTGTCATGTATTCCTCACATGTGGTATGGGTATACACCTGATCATTACATTTCTTGATCAAGACCTAAGCAACTGTGATGGGTTGACCTTGGCTGGATGCCAGGTGTCCACCAAAACTGCTGTATGACTCCCCTCCTCAGCCGGACTGTGGAGAGAAAATATAACGAAAGGCTTGTGGGTCAAGATAAGGACGGGGAGAGATCACTCACTAATTGCCATCATGGACAAAACACACTGTACTTGGGTAAAAATTAATTTAATATATTACCAGTCAAATCAGAGTAATGAAAAATAAAAACTAAATCTTAAAACATCTTCCCCCACACACCTCATTTCTTCTTCCTGGGTTCAACTTCACTCCTGAATTCTCCTCCTCCTCTCCTCCAGGGGATGAGGAATGGGCACTGTGGTCAGTTCATCACACATTGTCTCTGCCACTCCCTCCTCGGGGAAGGACTCCTCATACCCTTCCCCTGCTCCAGTGTGGGGTCTCTCCCTGGGAGGCAGTCCTCTATGAACTTCTTCAATGTAAGTCCTTCCCACAGGTTACAGTTCTTCATGAACTGCTCTGACATGAGTCCCTTCCAAGGGATGCAATCCTTCAGGAACAGACCTCACTAGGGTGGGTCCCCCACAGCATCACAGGTTCTGCCAGCAAACCTGCTCCAGTATGGGCTCCTCACTCCATGGGTCCACAGATCCTGCCAGGAGTCTGCTCCAGAGTGAGCTTCCCACAGGGTCACAGCCTCCTTCAGGCATCCGCTTGCTCTGGGAGAGTGTTCTCCAGGGTCTACAGGTCTACGCTGCTTCCCCAAGGGCCCACATAGCCTGCTGGGGCGCAACTGCCTCACCATGATCTTTATCACAAGCTGCAGGGGAATCTCTGCTCCAGTGCCTGGAGCACCTCCTCTCCCTCCTGAACTAACCTTGGTTTCTGCAAGGCTTTTTCTCCTACACATTTTCACTTCTTTCTACGAGCTGAAGTTGCTGTTGGGGAGGGTTTTTTCCTTTGTTAAATCTTTTATCCCAGATGTACTACCACCACCATGGATGGGCTTGGCCTTGGGCAGCAGTGGGTCTGTCTTGGAGCCCACTGGCATTGGCTCTGTCACACATCGGGGAAGCTTCTGGCATATTCTCATGGGATTCGCCACTGTCGACCCTCACTGCCAAACCCTTGCAGTGCAAACCCAATACAGAACCTCACATGGCAGTATATTTTGTCTCAGAGCTGGATGTTACTGGGTTTCCAGGAGGAGCAGTGAGTGAACTTAACACTATGCCCCCTAATCACACACAGAGCATAACTTCTGGCGCTGCATCTTGGCTCTGATTTGGACTACTGCAACCAAAAGCATAGCTCTGATGTTTCTGGGGCTAATTAATATAAAGTTTGTTCTGCATGATGGGGGTTAGGACATTGATTGCTCCCTGGCCTTTCTATATTTGTCAGTACAGATGGAGGCACTCTGTTCACTTCCTCTTTAGAAGACTGTGGGCATGTGGGATATGGAATGTTTCCAAGCTGACTCAGAGCAGCCTATGTGCTACTCCATAGACAGAAATGGAAATTTCATATGTTGGGAAACAGAGAAATTTCCCTTCTTAGAAGTAAGAAGAGGACAATTACCTTTACTTGCTGCACACAGCTGAAAAGACAGCCATCTTTATAAATAGGCTATGCTGTTTTACAAAGTGGTCTGGCCCTAGAAAACTTCAGAAGGCTTCCTAAAAAAGTGTGGGTTTTGGTGTCAGGTGAGCCAAAGAATTTGCTATAATGTTGAAATGACTTATATGAAAAGAGCCAGCTTAGTATCTTGCTGTAGTATTGAGTTGTCTGAAGCTGACTAGCTTCAACAGTATGTCATCCGTAAAGACAATTGTCAGTATGGAATATATATTGTAACTGGCACAGGAGTCAAACAGAGAAAGACAGGCACTAAATAACATCTTTATATTACTAATTTCTGACCTTTGATACTCTTACTAATAAAAAACCCCAACCAAACAAAAAAAAACCAAATCCAAACCTGCAAGTCCTTCAGCTTTCCCAAGCTGTTATCTTGGTTTCTGAAGAGATAGCACCTTCCCTTGGCCTCCTGCGGCTTCACCTAATCTTTGCTGATTTAAATATAACCTCATTGTGTTTGCAAATAGAATCTGTTAGGGAGAAAGTTAAAGTAATTACTTCCCAGGGATAATAGGAAAAACCCAGGAACAAACCAACTTCCTAAAAACGAGATTATTTTTGATCACAGCATGTAATGGCATAAGAGTCAGAGTAGACATTACGAAGAAGGATATGCCATATTGTCACATGCATAATTCATTTTCCGGACAATGTAAAGCCTCGTATATAATATGTCTTGAAAATAAATATGAAGATAAACAACATACTTAACTATTCCGCTTCTGCCGTACACCAGAAAGAGGAGGGAAATCAAGAGAAAGGACTCTGGTGGATAAAATTGTACTACCTGCATAAACTAGTACTACATTTTTTTGATAACCTTGAGTTCTAGGTAGGAAAGCATTGTGACTTTCAGAAGAAGATCATGACTTCTCACAGCACTGCTGTGTTTATTTATAGGTATCCAAGACAAAAACGGCTTTGGAGGTTACAATTCAAAAATGGTTTGACTGCTTGTGCATTGCTCAGACAGATTGGAGCAATGTATCTGTCCATCTTAAAAAAACACATCTCTAAGTTAAGGTGATCAGGCTTGTGATAGTATCCAGTTTCAGTCATGAATGAAATAATAGCCTTTTGCATTTTTTATGTGTCTCTAGGGTTCACTTTCTTTTGCTTAAAAAAAGATTATAGAAATTTATCACGTGATCCCTGACCACAGATTTCACTTGTAAAAAACCTAGCAAATATGATTTATATTTATATAAAAAGACTTTACACTGTTCTATGATTCATTCAGTTTATTAAAGTAAGAGATAATTTTTAATATTCATGGTGGGTTTGTCAGTCCTTATCTGAACAAGCTTGTATTAATTTTTATTTTTTATTCTGCATGTTCATCAAAATGAGTAAATTTAGTCTCATCATTGCAAATCATAGCAGAAATTCCAACAAATGAGTTAATTTTAACTGATATTACTGACATGCAACATAAGAGTTTAACAACGTTCCCCTTGTACTTTATCTATGGGATGATGAGTCCATGGCTAAGTACTGATGTTCGACTCACCTGATATCCCAGTGTTTTTTGACTGCATTCCATATCTGTTTTCATATGGTATTTATGCAGGGGGTGTGATGCAGCTAAAAGGCTAAGAGCTTGATAGGTTAAAGATAAACAAGCATTTTTAATCTTCATAAAGGCAATTAATAGTGTTCCATTGTTTACAGTGCCATCATGCTAGAAAAGCTTTAGTGCATGTATTATTCCAGTAGAGACATATTGTTATTCTGTTTCAAGTAATGGGAACCTGTGTCACAGCACTGTTTTGAGATTTTACCAAGATGTCTAACTTCCAGTGGCAAGGTTCCTCTCTCAGAACTTTGCACTTCTCAAGTGTGACTCATTTGACCTGTTTTAGGAAACACCTAGAAACAGACACACACATCTCTGTTTGTCTGTCTCTCTGGTTTGACCATAAAGATGGCTTCCCCAACTCTAAGCCTTTGTGGTGTTGCTGTCTGGTCCTTACTTGGAAGGCAAACCTTTTCATTATCAGCCAGCATATTCTTCTCCACCCTTTCTTTGTGTGAGTTGTGCTTCTTGCCCTGACTCTGTATATGTGTCTTCCAAGTGGTGAATCCATGACTGTACACTGTTCTAAAGAGATCCTTTTAACTATCCTCAGTCTGGCTTATCAGGTCATCATAGTCATGATTATTCATTGCACTTCCTGCTTGGTACTTTAGACACATTATGGCAGCAACAGATTTCAATGATAGAAAAGAGCTTGTTCAAAATGATAGGTTATTATTTTGTACGGGAGACTACAGCAGCAATCAAAAACTAAATAATAACCTACCTTACCTAAAGCCTGAAATCTCCTGACAGTTTCCATACAACCAGAGTTCGGCTTTCTTCCTCTCCTTCACTTTGCATTTGGGCTGATATGCAGTCTTGACTTCTCCATTTGCCCTTTAAACAGCATTGTCTGTGGCTTATCTCTCAACTGTTTTCAAATTCTACAAGATGTTTAAGATGAAAAACCATGGAGGTTTTGAGATTAAGACTCTCTTTTGAATTATATTTCTGTGATCCAGTCAAATTCATAATTCCATAGTATTGGAAATAAGTCATAAAAGAATTAATGCCAGTGAATCCGTTTGAACTGAAGATTTAGTGGCTTAATTAGCAATGCACTGAGTATTACATTAGAACATATATATACATATATAAAATTACTGGGTTTTTTTCCCAGCATTAAAGTTGAGTTAAAAGAAGGAACTACTGCCCCATGATGCCACTTTTCTCTTCAATAAAGTTATGTGTTTGTTATTTTCATTAGCACTGTTCTGCATACACTTTGGGGACTATTTTTGTGACAAGAAGACTATGAAAACTTCATAATTACTTTTATGGAAACAGTTATAACTCCCTCTAGTACCTCTGTAAACTAGCTCATTTCAATATGGTCTAAATTACTGAAATCAAGTGTGTAGGTAAGCTTTTAGAAAACACAAAGAATTTCTTAGAGTTGCTTTTACTTGAACTAGTCTGACAGACAAACCTGTTAAATATGAAGACAGACATGTATGATACCTTACATGTTTAAATACACAGAAGCAAGATTTTGTATTTTGATTATTATCAAAATTCAGTACTCCAGACATTCCTTCCACTGATCCTTTCAGAAAGGAAAAAACAAGAATAAAGATAATGACCTAATTCCAATTTACTGCAGTTAACAATGATTGCTTATATAACATGGTTTTGGTTTGAAATAGTCTTTTTTTATTTCTTTCCCCAAATCTCTAGCCATATTTCAATACAGAGGTTGAAATTCACAGTTTTCCCTTTCCACATTTCTAATTTTTTAAATAATATTTTTTTAAAAGGTCCAGAAATGCTTTGCATAGTGTTTTCCTTGTAAATCTTCAGCATGGTTTCAGTTTATACTTCTGGGCGATCCCAGCCTGTGGCAAAGTAGTCTGGATTTACAGACTTTTCTTGCTGTGGCATTAGCTATCTTAATGAATACAGTGATAAATGCTCTCATTGAACTGTTCTTCTGGCAAAATATCAGTTGAAAGTTTTTGGTAACCCATGTAGAAGCATGAGGCTAGGTTCTTTCCTGAGTACATCTACCTCAAATCCATTCATATCAAACTAGCACAGGCATAACTATAGGATGCAAATATTCCTCTTCAGCAAGACAACCTGATGCCATGCTGGTTTTTCAGGATTGGGTGTATGAGTGGCATTTAATGATCATACAGCCATAAAGTTTATTTAAATTAGCCATGGTTACTTTTGCTGTTGGGAATGGTTTTACTATCTGATCTATTTGCCTGTTTTTGTTTCCTATTTCTTTTAGTTCCTCTTCTTTTGCTTCTTTCTTCTCTCTTCTATCTTCTATGTATTTTTCTCCTCTTTTATTTAATCCTCTTTTTTCCCTGCCTTTTTTTCCTTCTGCCCATTTCAGGACATTGATTTTTACTCTGCCAGTTTCTAAAAAGAATAATGTTTTACATTAATATATTTTGATACTTCAACTAGACATTTCTATTTTTCCTCTTTCTGAATGTAGTTCTTTTGAGTTTCAGCTTTTTTTTTTTTTTTAGATTACTTACAGCAAATTGGACACTTTTGCTCCTGTATTTTTATTCTCCAGTTTTTAAAAATTATTTTTAGCTTTGTTGTGTTTAATCCAAGCCAGCCATCAAGCCTCATGCAGCCACTCCCCGACTAATGGGACCAGAGACAGAACTGCAACGGTAAAAGCTAGAAAACTCGTGGGTTGAAATAAAGACAGTTTAATAGGGAAAGCAAAAGCCACGCACAAAAACAAAGCAAATCAAGGAATTAATTCATTCTTCCCATGGGCAGGCAGGTGTTCAGCCATCTGCAGGAGAGCAGGGCCCTGTCATATGCAGCGGTGATTTGGGAAGACAAATGCCATCACTCCAATATGTCCCCCCCTTCCTTCTTTTTCTCCCCCTTTATATACTTAGCATGATCCCATATAGTCTGGAATACCCCTTTGGTCAGCTGGCATCACCTGTCCCAGCTGTGTGTCCTCCCAGCCTACCATGCACCTCCAACTTCCTTGCCAGAATGGCAGTACAAAAATCAGAAAAGGCCTTGGCTCCCTGTAAGCACTGCTCAGCAATAACAAAAACATCTCTATATTATCATCACAGTGTTCAGCACAAATCCAAAACATACCCCCATGCTAGCCAGTATGAAGAAAATTAACCCTATCCCAGCCAAAACCAGCACAGCTAGTCATTCTGGTTCATATTCTTTTCCTGCCCTGAAAGACTTTCCTAAGAAGTCCATTTAATTAAGGCAATGATTAAGCATATTAATATTTATTCATGTTTTAGGAGTAAACAAATTGAATACATTTTTTGTTTAATTTCATTATTTTACAAAACCACATTTACTTATGCAATACTTTTATTGTTATTATTAGCATTTGCTATGTGATGTACCCTTTTTAATCTTTTGGAAATTTTCTCTATCCATTCACAGTATCAACACATCAGACTGGAGAGACCTACATGTAGATAATACTGAAAAATATGCCTTCCATGGTAGGTGCTATTTGCAAAGCCATGTTCAATAGTGAATATGGTGGATCCACTATAATTTAGTGGATCCCTTAGGACTCAAGGTACTTTTAACTGGATCACTGAATAGAAAATTCCAGTGCATTGAATATCTTAGTATTTGCACCCATTATAATTCATAGTATTAGCTATAAATACCATATGAGCTATAATGACCCCATTTGACAAAGATTCATGAATTAGAAAAATGTGAATGCCAGGTGTATGGGTGGACAAAATTTTATTGTATTTAAGCATTTTGCTTTAGAGAATGTTTTACTTGATTCATTGCACAACATCAGGTGCTGTGCTTAGCGTTCTGTATTGTCCTGTAATTTACATTTTTTTCGATCTCTTTCTTGTTTGCAGAACTCAGTCTTTATCTTGCTATTACAGTAATTTAATAATAATTGCCTTTGGTCTTTTGCCTTTCAGTGGCAAGGGCTTGTCTTTATGCAACTTTTCCATTTTGATGTACTGCAACGTGGAATATCTCCTACAGTTCACATTATGTAGCTCTTGAGCACAGGCAATCAAAGGCAGCTCCTCATTTTGCCCTGAAAACCCTATAATTTGTAGTCTGAGGACTCTTCTCTCAGTCAAAAACTGAATTTCAGTCAACCTCCATGATTTCTATTTACTTTAAATAGATAATGTATTATCTTTATTTTATGATTTTAGTGTCTGATTTTCCTACTCAAAATAAAATGCAACACTGACAATATAGGACTGGAACTAAAAAAGGGACTTAGGCTCAGGGCTGAGTGACATGGTACCCCTTAAAAAATATATCTCATGCATTTAATGTCCAGGTGGGTTCTACAGTTTAACCTCTAAACTGTCTAGATATTGAAAGGGTACAAATGACTTTTAGGGGTTACAGTTGCATTATCCAGTGAGAAGTGCTAGGAAAATACTTATATTTCCCCTAGTATAATTTCACAAGAAAAATTTTCACTCTTCCTTGGCCTCCTTTCTGTCGTTTTCTTTCAGAACAATGCAAGGGAGTAACCTATTTATTTCAGTTTCTTCTTTCTCCACCTAGTTTAAAATCTAGTATTGACACAGAAATTTGAGAAAGGTGGTTCCCATTACACCTTTTCACTTGTTTCCTGCCTCATGCAATTCAGATAGTGGCTTAAAATGTTATTTGATATTAGGATATTTTCTGTTTCTCCTTTGAAAGATGACTCTCACTGGACTGTGTAATGAAGGAGAGAAAGAAAAAGAGGGGGGAAATGGAGAAAAATTATTCTGAAACTCAATAATATAGGATAAAATAGGTAATTATAAACTTCCTCTTTGCTCAGATCATTGCCCAGGCCACAAGATCGTAGATAATTTTCTGTCTGATTTGATGCCTGCTTGATTAGACCATAAGAAGTTCAGCCTTATTCTGAATACCTATTGCCTTCTGGTTACAGTAATACACAAATTTCTAGCATCAAAAGGAGAAATTTAATGCCTGTATTTTCCATTCCAGGCAAGTACTCAAACCAGAGATCTTTCAATACAAAGGAGGTTTTCCTTCCATCTGTTTTTTATCTGCTCTTTCAGATCAGGTGCAGCAGCAACAGAGTGAGGCACCTCTAGCTTGCAAATCCCAACAGGGCTTAGATGGGAGACTTCAATCAGGGTGTGCATGCCACTTGCTTTGAAACAGACTTCTAGGTCCTTGGATACCTTGTAGTTGTCACAAATGTTACTTTCTCTGCTTCAAAAAAATTGGTAAATGTTGCAGGGAACTGAGCAAAGGAGAAGGATGCCGAATCTCCTCGCAATATTAGTGTTTTCTCTAATTTCTTTGTCAGAAGCTCCTCCTGTTTTCTATAGCCACTTTTCACTTTTCCTTGAGGTTGTGGACCACAGTCAACTGAGTATAGCTTCGCTTAATGTTAATCTATAGAGTTTCAAAAGCAAATTTATAGGGTATTTTCTGGATTTTTAAGCCTGTCCTCTGTTTTTTTCAGAAAATTGTATCATACCTGAAACAATGTATATAATTAGATAAATAAAAAAAATGAAAAAGTTAAATGAAAAATAAGTTATTAGATAAATGAAAATCTAAAGTATGTGCGAGCTATAAAGAAGCTTTTATTCTTCAATGCACAACTACTTTTGCTATTACTATATAGTATTTTTCAAACCTTACAGTAAGATCACAGAATTCATGTGGAAAGCAGTGTAAAAATATGTAAAAGTTAATCTGTCAGGCTTTGACCCAGAATAATTTACATTTTTCTTGATATAGCTGATTCCTTCTTGTGCTGTTCTCTGACAGGTACTTCCTTCATCAAGCTCTCTGCAATCCTGAACCTTTATCCTTAGTAGAAATGTTTTTCACCTCGCATCTTTTCTGTCTATATTTGTCCCACAGAATTCACTTTTTTTCTCCCCTTGATTTCCTATATGAACATTCATTATATTTGACACTTTGAGTTGGAAAAAAATAGCATGAAGGCTAGAACTACTCGTATACTTAAAACAAAATTGATCACAAAGCCCAATATAAAATTAAGTGTTTCAAGACAACAATGGTAACACATTGAGAATAGTAATTGTATATTTTGGGAATGGGAAAAAATGCAATACACTTCCCAAACCCTTGATGGAGTGGCTACAACTATTATTTTAGGAGTTTTCAGGAAAGAATCATCTTGAACTGTCTGTGATCACACATATTGTGAGATTCTTCAGCTCCGGATAATATCTTGACATTCCAAACACCACTTTGGGATTTTGGATACATTTTCTACTCCCAGCACTTCATCTGTTCTATATAGTCATGAGCAAATATGTTGCCGTTCAGTGGCTGGGTTTCCTTCGCTGTGCCTCGAAATGATAACCACTTTAGGGCAAATTGGGTCGGAATCAGTTGCCCTAACCTTAGATCACTCCCACTGTCCTCTGTCTTTTGCTGTTCCATCCTGTTTCAGGACAGCCCAGAGTACCTGGGTTTAGGGAATTGATTACTACTCCTATTGCTTCTTACTGAACACTTTCGTATTATATCACCACTGGAGTGGCAGTAGCTCCCAAATGCACATGCAGGCAAATAATTTGTCTCCCAGACATACTCAGGAGTGATACAAGCATTACTCTACCACCTTGCTGAGGCACGAGTATGGTTAATAATATGGTTACTCTAGACTCAGTAAAAAGACAGAATACAACCTGAGCAGAGCATCCACAGTTCCACTAAAACATTAGTTATAATAGCACAAGCCTTATCTTTACCTATACTTAATGCTTTCTAGCTGTGTAGGCGCCTAGGTGGCTCTGTCAGATCAGTGACAAAAGGAATGTTAGTCTGTACTCAAACCGACTTTTGCTTGTTGGGTCACGATGTAATCTCCCTTCCTCTGTTCTCTGTAAGCCATTCTTCTGCCTTGACACAAAACTGGGAAGAGTGGCTGATACTCCAGAGAGCTGTGCAGCCCTTCAGAAGGATCTTGACAGGCTGGACAGATGGACAGAGTGGAACCTTCTCAAATTCAACAAATGCAAATGTAGGATCCTGCACCTAGCGAGGAATAACCCCACATACCAGTACAGGCTGGGGGCTGATCTGCTGGAAAGAAGCTCTGCAAAGAAGGCCCTGGGGGCTCTGGTGGAAAATAAGCTGCCCATGAACCAGCAGTTTGCCCATGTGCCTGAGAAGGCAAATAGTATCCTGGGGTGCATTAGGAATAGTGTGGCCAGCAGACTAAGAGAGGTGATCCTGTCCCTCTACTCAGCCCTGGTGAGGCCACATCTGCAGTGCTGTGCCCAGTTCTGGGCTCCTCCAGTATAAGAAGATATGGTGATCCAGAAGTGGGTCCAATGGAGGGCAACAAAGACAATTAAAGGAATAGAGCATCTCTCTTGCAAGGAAAGGCTGAGGGAGTTGGGCCTGTTCAGCCTCAGGAAGAGAGAACTGAGAGGGGTCCTCATCAATATCTCTAAGTATTTGAAGGGAGAGTGTCAAGAGGATGAAGCCAGGCTCTTCTTGATGATGCCCAGCAGTATGACAAGAGACAATGGGCAGAAACTGATGCACAGGAAGTTCCACCCGAACATGAGGAGGAACTTCCTTACTGCACACTGGAACAGGTTGCCCAGAGAGCTTGTGGAGTCTCCCTCACTGGAGATACTCAAGAACTGTCTGGACGTATTCCTGTGCAATGTGCTCTGGGATGATTCTTGCTTGATGAGGGAGATTGGACCATATTAGCCCCAGTGATCCCTTCCAAACTTACCCATCTGTGATTCTGTGATTCTTGATGAAGTGATTGCAATATAAATCTCAATGGTTTACTGAGTAATGTACATTTAAATGATTCAGTCATTTGTAGGATGAAAAAACAGGTGTCATGAAAATGGTAAAAATTCTATGGGCATCAGAAAATCCACATTTTCTGGTCTTTATCATAAAAAAATGGCACATTTAGTTTTGTTTCTGACTTCACTGGGCACTGCATACCTTTTACTGTAGACAGTAAATGAGTGAGCTTGAAGCACTATGTCACATGTACCTTCCATCACAAAATTTACCTGAACACAAGAGAGAAACTCTATTTGAGGCCCACTGAACAGGCCTTGAAAACAGTTTGATTTATATGAAAACACAAGTAGGTTCCAGAATCAATAATGATCATCGTCAACAGCGTCATCATCATGTGCAATTCCATAGTCCCTTTTTACTGAGATCTCAAAGAAGTTTGCAGGCAATTACACTTGACCATCTCCCTGTATAGTAGTGTGCATTTTGCTAGTCTCAAACACTATTCTTTTAAAATGGTGATCTTTACTTTTGGAATTTTAAAGCATTTTGATGCCATAATAAATTTATAAATAGAATATTTGGATATAAAGGTTAAAGAGTCAGTATTCTAAAGCTGCAGAGAATAGGTATTTATTGCTCGACAACATAATTTTTTACTAGATTTTTAATAATATCCTCAAAAGCATTTCATTAATATAGGAACACAGGTTCATTTTCAGAAGTGAAGATTAAATTAGTCATACAGTATAGTCATATTCACTCATACCTCCTTTACTTTAGAAATATCACTAACCAATCAGCCATTATTCAAGATATTTGAGTGGCTTCAAAAATATGGCCCTTTGGAATCTCAGACTAATTACAATTTAATTCAACCTGGACTTCTAATTACTTAAGTTACTTTTGAAAATTGAATCTCTAAGTCATTAGTGCCCAGATGCTTGCAATTATGAAGACCCTTAACTCCCTCTGAAGTGTCAGCTAAGAGCCCAGATATCGTTCAGACTCTGATGTTAAGTATTTTTGGCCAATGTCACCTTGGACATACTGGTGTCTAAGTTGGAGACTGGGCAGTTTTACAGTGCATGACTCTGTAAGAGAAATGTTATTCTGCATGTGCATTGTGTGAACATGTGCTCCACATGAAAATATATCCCTGAGATATTTTCAAGTAGAAAAGTGAAAGTTATGTCCTACACTATCCTTTTTTCCCCCATTTCTAAAAATATCTAGACCTTCTTCAGGTCTATAGGTTGAACGGAAAACTCTGTTATGTCTTTCAGATTTAGAAAAATGTTAGATTAGGAGCCCTTGTGTATTAAATCCCACATGAAAAGAGCTCATTGAAACCATCTGTTTCTTCAGGGCAGAGTTAAGTCTTCTTGTGAATCAGCTAGTAGGAATCTTTCTTTCCCTGTCAACTTTCCTGAAGCAACTTTTAATATGATGTCAAACACAGGAAGGGAGTCCTTTTTTTATATTTGCATCAGATATTTTGAGACATTCAAAATCTAATACATTTGCAGCAATGTTTGGAGGAGTAAAAGGCAAGGAAAGGATCAGAAGACACGTGGCATTTGTTTTGGAAGTTGTTTAGAACTGTGTGACTTCCAGCATCATTGTTTTGTGAAAAGATGACTAATTCTGCACGGCTTTCAAATCATTGTTCTATGCACCAGTGCAAAGAAAGAAATTTTTTCTTTGTTTCTAAATAAGGAGATATATTACTGTTGTATTAGGATTGCTTCATATGGTAAATAATTGAGCAGGAACAGTTGTGTGCTTTTCACACATGCACACTCACACATACACACTCATCTGCTGTATACTGTGTGCTTGTTGGTGAAGAAAAGTCCACTCCTGTAACCAGTGACATCGATACAAGCAGTATCCTTGTATTTGCCTTGTATTTTGCAGGAATTCTGAGTCTAGCATCCAGCACTGTGGCAGCTCTGGAATGGTTCATATCGTGCAAGCATGGGTTTTGGTCACTACCTGATCCTGACTTGTGTATGTAGTTTTTATTCTTATTAAAGAATTTGTGATAATGTAATCACTGTAGTTCATATTCTAAGGTAAATGGTATACAAAAGTATTAAATGAAGGTACTTCATGCAGATAAGAGCTCTACAGCTGTCTTCAAAGCTTGTACTGCTCATGGGGAGCTTAATTTAAAGCTTTATGTACTTCCTGATGGAACTGAAGGGATTCACGGCAACAGATGAAGCTGTTAATGGCAACTTCAATATCTGATGTCTCAACATATTTCAGGAGTCAGAAGATAATTGATACTTTAGGATCTCATGTATGTGTGACAAAATTGAGCTAATTATTCTTTGTATCCTGAGATTTAATTTCTCCAGGAAGGAGAATTCATAGATTTTTCATAATTACTTTAAAAAAAAAAGTTTGTCCAATTAATTGATTCTTTTTATTTAATTATGTTAAATAGAAAGAAGAAAGATACCTGTAGTACTTGACTCACAGAGAGTAAAAAATAAAAAACTAATGAATGAGGCCCAAAAGAAAATCATTCTATTCATTTCACAGACATGATGAAGACAATTCCAAAAAACCCACAAAATTCCCTTGTTTACACCAAAGAAAACAAAAGTCTGTGTCCGAGATACTTTTCAGTAGTGACAGTAAAAATTCCATCTGTTTTTCACTCTTCCAGCAAACCAAATTTGGAGTTTATTTGTGAGAGGGGAAAAAAGAAGAAAAATGAAATGTTTGTTTCTGAATTTATTTAATACGAAATAAGTTCCTTTTTCAATCATATTTTTGATTGTATTAGATGCAATATTTTTTCCCTTCTGAGCAGAGAATATACATCAATGTTACCTGAACATAGTTATAAGGATGTTGCAGTGATTTCCTTGTGTTTGAGCCATTGTATCCAGAGGTGAAAAGAAGAAGCAAAAAAAAGTATTTATTAAAAGTGTATATAATATAAAATACTGTTCTGAATAGCATGCATGGTTCTGGCTTACCTGGAAAGAATGAGCATGACTAGGAAAACCAGGGCATGACTAGGGAATGGGAATATACCAGATCCTTTTTGTGCAAGGAAAGTGATTCCCCAAGAACCAAGGACTGAAAGAGACTTAAGAGACTCCTGACTTCAATCTCCAGACACCACAGGCATCTACATCTTAGAGACTTTAAGGACCTATGTTTTTTTTTTTTTTTTAAGGACCTAGGTTTTTTCCACCCAAAATGATTTCAGGATCAATAAATCGTGCAATTTTCAGCTTTTGGGTATACGTAACTAGCTTATAGGCATAAGTAGAGGTGCATTTAGTTTTGTGATCTAACTTTCATTTTATGGCTCTTATATTTGTTTTGAGCTGTTTGTATCAGGCAGAGTATGTCCTCTCAGCAATTTTTTGATGGGCTAAACACTTGTTGTCTCTGTTTGTTTCTTTGTTTTTAAATGAACACATGGGGTATGGAAGAGGTTTCACTGAGAGATAAAAATGTTCTCTATTATAAAATTCACTTGAAATGGACAGATGACATAGAGCTGATAACACTTTCTCTATTGTGCTATCATTTAGTTAAAAAAAACAACACAAATCACCAGGTTGTTTGTTTAGTGACAAGAAGGTGGCTAAACACATGGCTGTTGTTGTTCTAAAACAGCATCCAAGTTGACAAAAGAACATTAGAAATAGTTTATTTTACCTAAGAGAAAATGTCTTCTATAGGTGCCAGCACATAATTTTCAAACCCAGACTCCTCTTTCCTAAGTACATTATCTAAAGTGTATTTACATGGATTTTCAAAAGAATTGTTTGCTCTTTAGCGACAGCTCACTTTCCACAGGCCAAATAGAAAATTATTCTTTATGCTTGAGGGACTGTGACTGGATGAGTTGAGGGTCTGCCTAAATGTTGCCTTTTAACTTGACTAGGCTGCATGTATATCTGTGGGCTGATAAAGCACTTTAATTTCCTTACTGCTGTTGACTCCTCCTCTTTCTATCTCCTTTATCTCTTATGTGCCTGATGTTCTGTTTACTATTGGTGGTACTTGACTGGACTCCCTTTTCCCACATTTAATTTAAGGCAAAAAGTAATAGGTTCAAACAGTGGACACTGCAAAGAGAACATCAAGCAGCAAATAATAGTTTCCTGGAAAATCAGATCAGAAAGGCCAGTCTTTGTTAAGAACCTTCCAAACCACTATTTCTAGGTTCACAGGAAGGCTGCTTCTTGCTTCATAGACTCTTGAAGACTCAATAGACTAAATTGTGAACTTTGCTTTCAGACAGTGTCACAGGTATGCAGGCATGCCAGTCAGTGAAAATACTTTCGGCATGTCAGGAAAGATTAAAAAACCCAGCTCCCATAATTATGTGGTACACTTCATGTATATAGATCCTTATATCTTCCACTCTTTACTCTATTCAGAAACAGCTCAGAGAGAGGGTATAAGGCAGGAGAAACCCACCAGAAATCTCATCACAATATCCTAACCAATATCCTTAATTTATTAAAATTTACCCTTTTAAAATTAAACCTCTTAGTTCCAGATCAATTGTTAGCAAAATAAAATAGAAACAATCATGTCTACATAATTCCTTTAGAAAATCTGGTGCCATTGATATTTTTCAGTCTTGAAGAAATCTCTATGCAGCAGTTGTCTGATCTTGGGCAGTGCCACTACTATTGCTACAATATCTCCAGAAAAGCTGCTAGAAGTTTTCATTTCTTGCTCTGACAGGATCTTCAGATTTTTTTCACACTAGCTTCTTATTAGCATGTGATTTTTAAATTTTTCTTTATGGTGTAGTCTGTATTATATTTACTCTGAAGTAGCAAGTGGCTTATTTGATGGCACTTTTCTATATTCTTTCTTCCTCATTGCTATAATATCTATTGTGACTATAGAAAATTAAATTAGTAAGTGCAATCTAAAAACATTTAGGGGCCTTATTGTAATTGAAGCTTAGTAACTTATAAGTTACATGACTTATAAGACTTGAATTTGACTCAGGGTTCTGTGCAAAATGTGGAGAATTGAGTAAAAGACTACTGTAATTGTTTGTCATAGACAACATTGATGATGAAGAAAGCCATTTCACTCTACTATGATGGGAGGGCATGCTGGTTCTGAATCCCATTCGTCTGATGTGGAGTTCATTAAATCATGAATAATCAATTGAAATGATGGAACAAAATCCTTCTGGACAACTACAGGTGTATTTTTTTGTTTCATGTGATTAACTACTAGCTGAGAAAAATTAGGGAAAGCTGGCAGAAATTCAGGCATTTTTGATGAATCTAAGAATATTTCTGAGACCTATTTTTAGCAGAAAAATGTCTTTTGTAGTCAATAAAATTCAGTCAATAAACCTGTGCCTTTCCTAAGCTGTGCTTTTCTCAAATTCTTTCATTTAATGATTTGACCAGGGCAACCATGATGTGGTTTATTAGTCCTACCTCTATATATTAACTCTTCCTCATGCTTTTCTCTTTTCTTACTTAATTGTTTCACTGTAGTCTTCTTAAGAAAACAATTCAACAAAAAAATTATTAGTGTAAGTTATATGTACAAATTAAATATTATTAAAGATCTTATTAGACTGCCTGTGGAACATGTATATGTCAATGAAAAAAGATGATAAATTTTTCCACTTTATTAGGAGTGGTGTATTAAAACCAAACATTTGATTCATGAGATCCATGAAATATCTTGTTTGACATAATACTTTTAGAGAACAATTGAAACTGTGTTAGATTACATGAGACCAATACTAGTAATATTTAATAAATGAATTGAGAGAACATTTGGACTGATAAAACTGGAAATTATCACTTGTCACTTCTTAAATATTGGCTGAAGTCTAGGAAAGACTTATGGGTAATAGTTTATGGACAGCTCAAAATACAAGCACTTTACAGGGTCTCAATGGGTACCTTTACTTGTTAATTTATTTTTCTTAGGACAGTAAACAATTCATTACATGAAAGTATTAAAAAAAAAAAAAAGGAGATTCTGGGCTTTTCTTGTAGAGAGGGAATATGTCTTTTAGTGCTACCACAGCAGGATATTATTAATAAAATTATGGAATTTTGGTGCCAGTCAGATATCCACGTAACAGCTTGCTACAGCTCACAGAAGATTGTCACACCATGCCTCTGTGGGCCTTTAAAAGAAAACTGAAAAACTCATTAGCAAACGACATGTTTCTACTTTTCTGGCATAGCTGACTACAAATATGTATATAAACATTTAGCTTCTCAAAATAATAGGCTTTTCATTTCAAAGTATGTATACCAGTTTCAACAATAGAATTATTCACTAATGAAAGGAAATGTGTGCGTGACCATACTTTACTACCTGATTTATATTTAGCTAATATAAGCACAGATGTGAGTATGATACTGACTACATGGACATGGCCTGCGGAAACAGGGAATTTCCTTGGCCTGTAAAATATGCCCATCTGAAGCCTCTTCCAGTGACTGGAATAAGCTATATCGTTTACTTAACTGATTTGCATCCATGGTAGGATCTTTGCAAAAATTTACAAAGAAAGGATATTGTAGACTTCAAATTCAATGAAACAGAAGGCAATTTTTGAAAAACTAACTGGCTACTTAAAACAGCTGACAGATAACCTTGAAATTTAAAATACCTCATAGGCATCACAGCATTCACATAAATATAAAAAGATGAAGAGGAATATAATAGAGCTTGTGACAATGTTGAACATTTTAGAAACTTTCTGACATCACCCACTGACAGTGAAGAAGATAAAGACATAAGAAAAGGACATTTTCTGCCTAAGCTTTAGTGTTATAAATTAAATACAAATACAGAAAAAAATTATAAATGTCTATAAAAAAAGACAATCTCATACATGAATTATCCCGTCAAAGAAATGTATTGAAAGCCAAAGTAGTAAAAAATCAATATGAATGTCTATTTTTTTAAGTCTAATGATTTCTTTAAATAAAATATAGAAATTATTTAATTAAAGCTCTTTCATATTCTCAAAACTTAACAATGTAATTTATAATATGAATAAGCAATTTTCTTTTAAAAACTATAAAAAGTTTAACATTGGCATGACTAATTACTAAGGAGACACATAGATAAAAGATACCAGAGTTTGTAGATAACAGAGCTATATGGCCTTACTCTGCCAGGATGTAACCCCCCTTAAAAGTATGATCTGCATGGATCCCTTACCATTGCAATAGAATGATTGTCTATATCTGCAATAGTAAATTTTTTGTCAGTAAGTCTGATTCAGCTGCTTTACACTTCTTTTAAATTGAAGACAAAGGTAGCATTGAATTAGCTGTCACAATCAAATGTTTGTGAAATGATAAAAGCACATGTTTCTAATTGCAAATAATGAATGCTAATTAGCATACAGAAAAAAGCTTCACTGTGAAGCATTACAGACTCATTAAATAGTCACAGTGAGGTCACCACAGTCTCAATAGAGTGGTCATCTTGTATCAAGACTGAAAAATAAACTTCATTATTCTTTGAGATGGTTTTCTTATAGCCTGCATTAATATCAAAAGAACAAGTCAAATCTAAATATTTCTTGGACTGTGTTGTAATGTTAGAAAATAGAAACTTGATAGGGGACGAACTTAACATGGGCAATTTTTCAGAACTACTTTACAGTGTGAATATTTAACATTCATGCAATTACTTTTTCTATAAAAAGGCACATTAGAACATTTTAAATTAAAATACTTAATGTTTTCTGTCTTCCCCATTTGGTTATCAATGAATTAACTAAGGTCTTACATTGCTGAGGCACTTATATTTGGTTTCTTCTGATATAAATTATTTGATAAACTAAACATAGTAAGAACAAACTAAAACAGGAACAAATGCATCATTTGCTACACAAAGAAAAAAAAATCCCAAAGCTTTATATTGTGTTAATAGCATCTGTTCCAGCTACTTGTACGAAGATATTGTACTTTTGGGATAGAGACAAATTAGTGTCTCTTTTTTTCCTTTTTACTTCTTTCTCATGTTGGAATATTTTGATTTGATATTGATATGGACTTTTTTTAGTTACTGTTACTCAAATCAATGAGAGTTCATAATATGTTTTTATTAGTAATGCAATGGTTAATGAAAAAGATCTGGCAGCTGTATGTAATAGATGAATCAAAAACACTGAAGATGGCACAGTTCCTGCTCTGAGGAGTCAATTTGCAGTGAGTGGAAAGACTAGGAAAGACCATGACAAAAATAGAAGGGGGGAAGTAACACGGTAGTGTTAATTAGATCATGCAGTCAGCTAGTTATTGTACACTACATTGATTCTAAGGACTGTCCCCCAAGATAAACAGTGATTAAACAAACTGTAGGAAAGAGAAATGCTTTCAAGATGAATTATAAAATCAACTCAAAGTTATAGTAAAAGTGCTTTGGTTTACAGGGTAGGGTTGTGATTTATTAATTTGTTTGTGGATTACTATTATTATTATTATTATTATTATTATTATTATTATTATTATTATTGAAATAAAATATGCCCAAACATATATTAACTGAACTCTCCTGACACGTAGTACCCATGCCATTTTGGTGAGAAATCTGTTATTGACATTCAAAATATCAGCATAAAAAAAATATCCTAGTACTTTTCTGATACACTGAAGAAACAATACTGAAATATTATTGTGAGGGAAACTTCACCTGTTCTCACATGCAAGATTTTTTTAGAAAACTATTATGATTTACTCAACTATGTTTGTGGTTCAGAATGATGTTAACAATTAACATGAATGACAGCTGCTCTGGCTTTTTTTCATAAGCAATCATTTGCAGCTCATATAAAGAAATACAGCTACTTTGATTACCTGGAAATGTCATGCACTATATTCCTTTTACTTGAGCAGTTCAACATGATTCATGAAACAAAATTCCCAGACTGATGGTAAGACTCACATCATGTGGTCACCTGGATCATTAACTTAAGATGGACTCTTCTGGGTAAAGCTTTCAGATAAATCTGAGTTTGCATCTCCTATTAACTGAAGACAGACAAAAAAAACCCCAGAAACAGAAAGATAGATATATAAATAGATAAAACAAATTTGTCTAAAAGTGTTTTCTGTGATGACCAGTCCCAATCTATGCTATATTACTAGCTGATAGAACTGGAGTCTACCTTAAAGAACAGACCTGATCATTATAATTCTCCTGACTCACCCTCAGTAATTGTCAGGTTCACAAATGTACAAAATTAGTATTCTTATGTCCCTTTCAAGCAAGTTTCATCCAGAGTATAAAACCTCAGTAGTCTTGAAAGCTTGGCATAATATGTTTCTGAAGGCAAAGTGATTTGAAAGGATCTGGAGATAGTATCTGATGAGATCTACAAATAAAACTTCCAGTCTTATGTAACAGCAAAGAAACAGAAACATGAACAGAAAATACCTACAACATACAAACTGCTGTGGGAGAAAGTGTTTTAGTTGTAGATGTTTTCCATTAGTGCTTATTTTCCTCTTCTATAAGTTTTAAGCACCTCCAGTGTTTGCTCTTTGATTTACTGATTATTTAACTGATGATTTTCAAAGATCTTTTCCACATTGCCTCTCATTTTCTGAACCACAAAATAGTTTTTGTGCTAATGATGTTTATAGACCTCTAAGAGATTTTATATGTGCGCAGCATATTCATGTGTCTGCATAAAGATATTAAATTCTGATTTTAAAAGAAAAAATTTTCTTGATTTGGGTTGGAATTGTGTTTTTTTTTTTTTCTCAATAACTTAGCCAATGGGTAGGTTTAATTTTTCCCAATTTCCTAAACAACAAAAATTGGTGTTCAGTTGGGAAGACAAGTGCAAATAACATGCATATATATGTGTGCACATAAATAATATGATGTGTCCATATACATGTGCATGGTAATGCATGCCTCCAGAAAAGGTTATTTTTGAAGAAATAAAAAAGAAAAATGTTCAAATAACTTATAGTTAACAGTAAAATTGAGTATAAAGTCTAATTTGATCATCAGTGGTACTCTTTATGAACGGAAAAATCACCTAATTATTTAAATTATGCAATAGTTCTGAAACCAGCTCCAAAAGTCTGAGAACATTTATGCAGAAGAAGAACTTTTCCTTAAACTTTATCATACAAAAGCTCCTCACTGAGTCCCAGATCCTTAGGGAGGAAACTGCTTGATCTTTTAAATGCTGCAGCTCATGTCATGGAGTAATTTTACAATAACTTTGAGCTGTGAAAGGATACAAAAAGTCACTCTTTCACTGAAAGAGTGAGAAAGTCACTATAAATGAGGGTTTCTACTAATTCACTTACATATTCATAGTCTGAGAATTTGAGGTCTTCTTTAAATGCCCAGAGACTAGTATGTTGCTTGTATGCCTGAGGTCATGTTGACTGCACCTACTTTAAGATGTCTACAATACAAATATCTACTTTTAAGCAAGTTGTCTGTGCTTCTTGTATCATTGGTGGACAGAAAAAAAAGACTTTTGTGACAGAAATCAACTAAATTAGATCTCTGCATTAGTTCAGGCAAAGATTCTATTCTAGATTTCTGGGCATACTTGCTTTCTTTGTCCCCTAAGAGAATGCCTGTTCAGACTTGTGGTAGATGCTCTCAGTTCTCCACGTTCAGGAAGACGATCAAGGGCTTCATATTCAAGTAAACAATCTGAATTTACTACTTCACTGTCTATCAGTGCCTGATCTTTGCCATCACTGGTATTTCTATGAAGAATTATATCCATGCGTGTTTCTTCAAGAATCATTCCATCCATTACTGCCCCAATTACAAAAAACAATTCAGATACAACCAATTACTCTACGTCATACTGTAGAATGATCAGAAACGTGAACAAGTTATGGAGGATGTCTGATTTAAACTTCACATTTTCCCTGTAAAAATTGTAGGGTAACATGAATTTTGAAGGTGTCTTTTCAGCTTTATTCTGGTAATAATGAGGCTGTACAGTTAATACATATCATAATGAATCAAAGGTACTAGGCATTGCTAACCAAATAGAATTTATTCTGCACATCATTCTGTATTAATATATATAAGTGACAAATAAAAATAACAATTTCAAAAGACAAGAAAAAGCAATCAAATATTCAAGAGAAAATTTATGGTGTTGCCTATTACTAACTCAAATGGGGAAAAGGCTTCTCTCTTTTGGAAAGCTGAGCAGTTTCTGGCTTTCTTCTTTTTGAAAAATGCTACTGTAAGTTAGGACAAATGCATAACAAATATATGAACAAGATTGCCATTTATGTCACATGCCACAAACATTGTCTTGGTACTGATTACGAAGCACTTCTTATTTCAACTGAAAATAAGAATACTGGCAGGATTCTTAAATCACTAGCATTTGCAGCTTACTGTCAAATCCTACGTGTAGTGTACGTAAATAAATGTAAGCAGATTCTTTTCAGACATGAATTTTCAAACAATAAATAGGTGAAGTTCAGTTGCCTAAATTACTGAGCGAAAAAAAAAAGCAATTTCTACCCAAGATGAGAACATTTTTTTTCCACTAAGGAATGAACATATGGGGATTATCAGATTAGACAAATAATGACTTGATGTGCAAATTTAGGCAGATAAATACTCTTGCGACTTCACGTAATGTTAAGATTTCTAGGGATAACTGTGGATTTTTTTACTTAAAAATTCAATTTTAATATAGTCATTTTGGTTCCTGATGTTTGAATCAAAACACTTGCACTTTCTTATTAGAATTTTATATCTTTCTCTCCACTGCAGTATGTAAAGGTGGGGGTTTTTTTGTTTTTGTTTTTTTTTTTTTTTTTACACTGCCATGTAACAGTTTACACTTTGATTGTTTTAGAAAAAAACTTTAGTGATCTGAAACTGAAGACTTCATTGCACTGTTGGATAAATGTGACAAGTGTGATTGATTGTTATCCATTGCTGTTTATTAAACTCTGGAAGGACTTAACTGTTGGGAGAATTTTAAATAATACAGGCCATGGAGTGCTATTGTAGGCCTTTTTGGTGCAAATCTGTTTTTCCCACGGAGAGGCACAGGCCGGGAGGCCTTGGGCAGTTCATGGGGGTGCACTGTGTTAGATAACAGGAATGAGAAACAACTCAGCGACAAGGATAGCACCTGGTGCTTTCTGCAGGATGTTGACTATTTTATTATGCATGCTGTTTGAACTTTAAGAACAAATAGAAAAGGGAACAGCAGGTGCCCCTTGGGCCAATGCCTTTGCAGAAAAATGATGTATTCTACCCTGAAAAGGTGTATATAAGCGATGTATCTCTTTAATAAAGTTGGAAGCACTGTACCTTACTTCTGCGAAGAGAACAGTGTATTCGGTAGCTCCTCCCACAACACTTAACATGTGCTAATGTTTTCCAGCTACCAAAGGAGAGATAAGTCTCATATTAGACTACATAGGAGAACACCACTTGATCAGAAAGGATGACATGAAGAATTTTATTTTTTTTTTCATATGAACAATTATTGATAGTTTATTTGATTAGGACTTCTTTAAATATTTTGAATGAATGAAAGTCCTGGGATACTGTTTGTCAGGTTTTTTTTTGATTGGCCTGTGCTGGACCAAGTGTATAGTCATCTAATTATCTGCTAGTTTATAGTCATCTAATTATCTGCTAATTATATGCTAGTTAGCAGGCTCCTGTACTTGTCACAGGACTTGCTTGCCTTACTGTCTATGAGGACATGCTTGTTAATGTTTTTGCATTTGCTGTTTGTGGTAGGCTTTCTCATTTACTGTGCTATTCCTGCAAACATTTTGGTAATAGCAATGGACATGCACCAGGGCTGGAAGATGGCCAGGGCATCACTGCTGTTTCTGTACTGTACTGGACAGCTTGGAACTCCAGTGTGAACTGGACTTGAAGAACCTGCGACCTGTGTACAAATCCATCTGGTTCTTCAACCGGTTGCTCTGGGTAAGCCCATGCTGCAGGAGGTACACCCTGAAGGGTCGGTGGCCATGGATAAGTTCAGTACACAGCAGGTAAACTCATGAAGAGACCATGGTCCTTGGATAAGACCACACTGCAGCAGGTACACCCCTAAGAGATTTTGGTTTACGGATAAGGCCATGATGGAACAGGAGCAAGAGGAGGAGTTAATTGCAATGTGGCCTGCTTCAAAAGGATCAGACTTGAAGACTGTAGCTTGTTGTAAGCCGTGATTTGAGAGGCAGTGCAGTGGTGACCCAACCTGTGCTTAAAGGGTGATGGGTGGTTTATTGTGGATGTATTGGATATTGCATTTCCTATTAAACCATTTTTTTCTCAACTCATAGTTTTTTGAACTTTTACCCTTCTGATTTTCTCCTTCATCCCATTGATGGGAAGTGACTGAGTTGCTGCATGGGACCGAACTGCCTAAAGGATTAAACTGCAAGATTAAGGAAGAACTGAACCCTGCTATATCTATCCTGCACTGGTGAACAGTCTGCAGTGATGCAGTCAAGATTTATCCAAGGGAAGCCAGTTAAATTATTTATGCAGCTGTTCAATGCCCAATTTCTGTGATACATCGTATTCCGACATGAGAGATAATCTTGCCAACAAATTCCTGAGCAAATACTTTGGCAGCTGAACAATAAACATTTACAGTTTTGCTGAATTCCCAGATTGTAACTCTAACTAGTAGAAGAAGAAACATACAGCCAGAGATTAAACTTTTCCTATGCAATTGTGTTAAATCAGTAGTTTTTACAGAGTACTTTGCAGAATTTTTAGCAGTTTGTACTCCACAGTACTAACCAATACAACATTAAATGAATATGCAAAGGAAGACAAATTCATTATAAACTATTTATATATTCCCAGCTTTTAAATGTACTATCAGTACACATTTTATTCACATTAATCCCTTCTAAAAGAACCCTGAGACAATTTCTGCTCATTTGTAAAGACATATACTTACTTAATCAACTGTTGTGACTTCTTTTGAAGTAATGGTAGTGTTTCATTAGCAGCTATTTTCTGGAGACCTAGAATTACTCAAGAGATGATTATATAAAAGGCAGACTCCCTCACGATTGAAAGACAGTGGATTGCCAATTAACCCTCTACTATCAGACCTCCTCTTTTATCTTGAAATAAAAACAATAATACTACCTCGTACTTCTAGAACTGAATACCGTTCACAGAGTAGAGATGATTCTGGTACCTCTGTCAGCCAATGGCACTAGTGGTAGCAGTGTAAAACAGAAATTAATTGCATCTCAACTCACTAAATGTATATGATGTACATAACTGTTTCTGGATATCTCTATCCTGCACTCCTTTTATAATAGTCAGTGGAGAGAAACAGGCACTATACAACATTTTTATATGACTGAATTAAAGAAGTTCAAGGAGAAAGACTGAGTACTAATCAGCCCTAAAATTTTAACTAATTTTCTGTCTTTGCTTTGAACCTCTAACTCTCCTCTACAGAACTCTGATATGTAAGGATGGAACCCTAAATAGTGCTGACACGAATTGCTTAATGTCACTTAGGATAAATACCCAGATTTTATTCAGTAAAAATATAGCCATAGACTGGAATTAATCTAGTCCTACAGCAGATGCTTAAATAGAAGATAAGTGTGTCCAATATAAAGGTGTCTCTGCCCTTTTCTCTCCCACACAGGACCATAGGCTGACATTACACACTTCCAGATGTGAAAAAGTCTATTAAGTGTTTATAAGCGTGTACTTAGACATATGTCCCATTTTCCTAGGTTTCTTAAGTTAAATCCTATTCTGTTTCTTCTTTTAGTGTCAAAGTTCATTTTCTGAGTAGGTGAATATTAGCTTTTTATCTTGTTTGTATTGAAGCATCTTTATTTAGAATGGTAGAAATCTAAACAAGCTAGTGCTTTTCCCTATGGCTCAAAGCCACATCTAACCTGATATTGGACACTTCAGTATCACTTCAAACACTTCAAGGGATGGGGTAAGCTTCTCTGGGCAACATATGCTAAGTTTTCACCACCCTCACAGCAAAAAATCTCTTCCTAGTATCTGATCTAAACCTACTCTTTTTCAGATTAAAGACATTACCTACCCCTTGTCCTATCACTACATGCCCTGGTAAAAAGTCCCTCTCCAGTTCTCGTGTAGGGTCCTTCAGGTACTGGAAGGTGCTATAAGGTGTCCCTGGAGCCTTCTCTGCTCCAGAGTGAACAATCCCAGCTCTCTCAGCGTGTCTTCATAGGACAGATTATCCAGCCCTCTACAGAATTATCTTCATGGCCTCCTCTGGACTCACTTCAGCAGAACCATGTTCTTATGCTGGTTGCTCCAGAGATGAATGAAATACTCAGGTGGGGTCTCACCAGAGCAGAGCAGAGAGGACCTGCTGCCCATGTTGCTTTTGATGCAGCCCAGGATACAACTGGTTTTCTGGGCTGCAGGTGCAGTGTTGGGACACATGGAGAAAATCTTAATGTGAGAAGGGACTGAATGAGTTATACAGGCATGTATGAGCAAAAGTGTGAGCATGGAGAGGGAAATTAACTATAAAAATTCTCAAGACCTAAGGCCCATTCATAAATTCATGAAGTGCATTCCATTTAAAGAGAAAGGTGAATGGCAGTACTTCAGAGATATGACAGAAATATTTGCTGGGAATTTTTGTAAGAAGTAGACTTATCTTTTACACTGTAGATGTTTAATATTAACTGCAGTAGATCCAACCTAATTTCTTCAGCTCCAAAGGAATTGTTTTAAATAAGCACTCATTTAATATCAGTCTTTAAATCATTAGGAAATATGTAACTCAGCTTGTATAGTCTTGTCTGCAGAAGGTAATTACAAGGATGTAAATCACTATATTTTCAGCTGAGTCAACCACCCAAATGAATAACCCTTTTAAGCCATTCTCATGAGCAGGTTTGTAATATCTGAATACAACTAATAGATGTGTAGCATTTCAATCAGATGAGCAAAACTGTAGCAGCTTTGCACAAGCTTTGTTTTGTGTTTTTTTTTCTCCTCACTCCCAATATCAAGAAGACAACCCTGCTTGTCATCTGTTCCAGCAATGTTGAGTTTGTTACAAGACCAGAATGGGAAGAACAGTATTGACGAGTGAGACTTTGAAATCCTTTCATGCTTTTCTGAGCTTGTAAATACTGCAGTCAACTATGACCTATCATGAATTAAATTAACCTCAAATCTGTTAGATAAATCCTGTATGGTTCTTTGTCTCTGGAAGAGTATTCTCTGCTAAATGCTGAAAGCTGTGAGATGGAAGCTTATGAACATAGGGAAATTTTCTCTAATTTTGTTTCTTTTTTGTGGTAATGAAGTTGTAAGAAGCAAAACCCCAGATAAGACCTACTAGAGTCTCACAGTACAGACGCTCACACCAAATAATTTGTTTTAGTTCAAATAACTACTTCTGTTCTCAAGATTATTTTAAATAGATTTCAGGAAATTAACTTCTTTTTGTACTCTGCAAAAATGGTTTCCTTACTTGAGTGATAAAAACTGAGGCATGGTATACTCATGATATACTTATTGTGTGAATTCATTAAGGGTTTTTGGGCTATTACACTGTCTGTGCTCACAGGCAACAGATTCACTATAAAAACAAAACCAAACCAACTTCTTCTGAGCTGCCTATCTGCAAGAGTACCCTCACTACTGAAGTTAGGAAATACCTACTTAGATTAGTCTATACAAGATCAACCTGAGTGATGGTAAATAATAGTTTATTAGGAAAGTGTCACAAACACGTAACGACTACCACAGTAAGTCCTGGCTTAATTGCAAACCTATAATTTCGTGGAAGAAGAAAAACAACAATCTAGGATTTATTCTGTATCAGTACACAAATGGTATGTGTCTGAAATATGTCCATGAAAAAGTGATCACCCAGTCCCCATTAATTGAATGTGGACAGCTGGGCCAGGTGGTGCTTGTTATAGACAGATACAATCCGATTTCAGGTTCTTACTCTGACTAATCTGGAGAGGGAATTAGAAACCTTTGGGCATGCACTATTCAGAATAGAAATCTACTCAGTTTCTTTCAGGAGGGTTCCTCAGCATTGTTTATATAATTAAATAATCACTGAACCATCAAGAAAGAGAAGGAAGAGGGTATATAAGTGGTGGTTAGCATGTGAGGGTAATAGACTTTTTCTGAGTTCAAATGTCTTTCCAAGGAACAAAAATTGAACTGGGGTTTTCAGGGGTTTAGCTCATGTCTGTGCTATCAGAAAGTTACTGGTTTTGCTTTTAATCATATTACATCAAGCTGAAACTTTCTGACAAAGTATTTTCCTAAACAAATTCCCTACTTGTTTGACTCTTAAGTGAGCTTAGCACTCATATGTATTAAAGTATGTTTTACCCAGTGCTTGGGATTCTTTCAAAGACCATAGAATGGTTTGAAAGGAACCTTAAAGATCATATTGTTTCAACCCCTCTGTCACAGGCAGACATGCCTTCCACTAGACCAGCTGGCTCAAAGCAATCATCCAACCTGGCCTTTAACACTTCCAGGGGTGGGGCATCCACAACTTCTCTGGGTAGCCTGTCCTAGTATCTCACTAGACTCACAGTGAAGAGTTTCTTCCTAGTATATATTTTAAACCTATTCTCTTTTAGTTTAAAGCCTTTACCCCTACCTCTATATGCCGTTGTAAAAGTTTGTATTTCTCCCAGGCTACGTGTCCTTGCTTTCTTGTTGGGTTTGGGTTTGTTCAGGACCTCGTTGTTCATCCATGCAGCCTCTTGGTGTTTTTGCCTGACTTCCTCTTCATTGGAATGCATCACTCCTGAGCTTGGAGGAGGTGATTCTTGAATATTAACCATTTTTTTGGTGACACTCTTTCATCCAGGGCTTTATTCCATGGTACTCTAATAGGTACCCTGAAGAGACCAAAGTCTGCTCTCCTAAAGTCTAGGATAGTGAGCTTGCTGTACATGTTTCTCTAACTCTTCTTCTGTATTTCCCATACTACATGTGTTTACATGGAGGCAACGCAGTTGGGCTCCTGATGCAGCTGACTCACTGCCTGGTCCGGTTGATATTCTTTTGTGCAGCCCTTCAGGTGTTTCTCTGCTGACCTGTGATCCCTCCCCAGGCTCTGAGCATCTCTTGGTGTCCCTGACATCAAATTAGTAGGAGTGCAATGGATTGAGGTTCCCCTTCCCAGTGTGTACTAAATATAATAGATGTGTAATATTTTTATTTATTGCTGAATAATGCATGCTTTATAAGTTTTTGCCAAATCCATTGTATCTGGAGCACTTCCCCAGGCATTGGGAAAGATTCTTGGTAATATTTGAAAATAATATTCACTCCCAAATGAAAACAGGATAGAGATAGAGCTTGAGCGCTAGACCCCCTCATCCCCTCACTGCCTTTGACACTTCTAAGTGGCTATTTCCTACAGAGATCGTGTATAGGCGGAGCAAGCACTAAGAAGTGTGTCTGTGAGCCTGCATGTGTCATTCAATTGCACTTGCATCAACTGCTGGCTCTCCTTTAATTACTATAATCAAAGGTAACCCTCATGACAGCTATAAAACCTGAAATCTTCTTTGAAGACACATATTGGTTAAATTGATGGAGATTTATGAAACCCACTTCATTCAGCAAGAATAATTAATTAGGATTAGATCTAACATGCCTAAACCCTGGAGGAAAAGACAGAAGACTCATCTTTTAGTGTTTAATCATCTCTATTAGCATATGTTTTCATTACTTCTCAATGAAGGCTGTGTTTAGAAACTTACTAAGTTCTTTTCAAAGATCTCTTACGTGCTTTAGTTCAATAGCTCATTTTTCAGTCAGTCTTTCTACTTTTCTTCTGGGGAGATTCTTTAATTATAGAATCAATCTTTGCATTTTTGTGTTCTTTCTGAGTATGATGAGGACATTTCTCAAATACATTTTAAAGTTCTCTTGACCATATTAAAAGACTTCATTAATATCACTGGTCATTGTAAGATGGATTTAGCTCTATCTTTTCAATGATGTCTATTCAGAAGAACTTGCATATCATTGCATGTCAACTGTCAGCAAGCTCCCAATTTATATGGACAAGAATGAAATAATTTCTTAAATTAAAACAAAACTCATTTGTAGCTATCAAGCCATATTCTTGTATATCCCCAAATAGGTGTTACTGAGATCAGGCTTCTTTTCTCTGAAGTACCTTTACTCAAAGAAAGGTAAACACTTTCACACTGAAGAGTTCAGGTAATTTACTATTCACATACTACATACCCATCATTGTGAGGTTAGAGAGTTCAGACTATTAGTACTTGTTCTCTATGAAAGATTCAATGGAAGGCAGAGATTGAAAGTAGAAGGCTTATTTTCCCTTAGCTCAGAAGTCAAGTGTAGTCAATTTTGCTTGATCTTTCTCTAACATCATTGTAAATATTTTAATTTGAATCTGATTATAAGACAGCGAACATCACAGCCCTTATTTCATTCCTGGCTTTGAGCAAAACCTCAAGCTATTTGAAATTAATAAACACACATGCTTCAAATATGGGACCTCTCATGTTCTTCTTGCCTTTGCACTGCTGCAGCAGTTCCTTGTCTAGTTACCTCAGAATTTCCCCTTTGTGAAAATGTTGACAATGTAAAATCACAGTGTCTTTCCCTGTGTAACACCTAGCTTCCTCTTGTCAGAAATGTTACATGACACACTGGGGGTACACATGGAGGTGTATTTCTATAATCTGACAATTTCCATAAAAAGGGGAGAATTAGAGAGTATAAGATGTAATTGTTAATACTGATTTAAATAACCTTAAAGCAGCTCTATTTTGTGTCAGAAGTCAAACCATACCAAGAGAAAATCAGAATGCAAAGGTGATTTAAACTTCCACCTCTGCAGAGCTGCACTTGTAGACCTTTCTTAACTGTTTTGAAGTGAAATGCATTGATGGTATTTTTCTAAGCTGCAGATCTATCTTTAAATTGGAAACACTTTTTAAAACTTGTGAAACAGAGTTTATTTCAGCACATTTTTGGGATAACTTGTTCAATGGCCTGTGCAATATTCAAATATTAAATAGTAGAAAGTAGACTGCTTTTACTTTACTTTCCTAGACTGAAATCTGGGAAAGTATACATTTATATTTACTACAAAAATATGAATTATCTTCAAGACTGAGCTCTGATTTTTGATCAGCTTTTGCTTGCAGCCCCAGAAAACAATCTGAGACAGAAGAGCATTGGAGTGATCTGAGTTCTCTAATTTCCCATGTTTTGTCATACAGGAGTACATTTTCATAGAAGTAAAATAATTGAGTATAATAGAGTAAGGAAGTATTTCAAATCACTCTATATTCTCTAGGATACCAAGGCAGGTTTACTTATTCTGCAGCCATACATTTTCAGTCTTAGCAGATGTGTAGCATAATTTCAGCAGAACAGAACATTCTGACACAATAAAGTTTTTTTTGCATTTGTTTTGCTTTGTTTTTCTAGTGGCTAGAATGGTGTTCTGGGAGGAGAATGTTATAGAGGCAAATCTCCTTAGGTTCAATTATGCCTAAAATTCAGAGCAAATGCCCTAATTAGAGCATTATGAGGACAGGTACCCCAGCTAGGCTGTAAGGTAGTGTCTTCTGGTAGGGACACTCTGCATGTACCTAGCCACCTAGCCAGTTGAGTCCTTATGGTGTCTAGGCATAAGGTTAGCCTTTTTTTTTTTTCTGGGTCCCAAAAATGCTTTGGTAAGATAAGTGTCTCAGTCCTCAGCTCAGACACTCACTGACAGTGCTTCCAAAGATGTGCAGTATCAGTACTTCATATCCTTAAGGGAACTTTTGGCAATAGCTTTATGAAACCCAAGCACAAGATCAGAATTATTTTCTGGCACAGTGCTATGCTTAGGCTTCCAGGCTGAGTTTAAGGTGCATGCTAAGCACTTGACTTCTTTCTCTTGTAATATGGATATTTTTGCACTGTTAGATTAAAAAGGATCAGAAGACAATTTAAGGACTAAATGCAAAAAAGTTCAGGGAAGGGCTGTAACCCCATCTCTCATACATCGTTTTTGGATATTGGTTAAGTATGTTCTGGTATGAAGCCATAGGAATTTATCCTTTTAGGTTTGTTAATTCAATACCTGAATCCTAAAATAACACTCTAATAGCAACTACCTTATTACACCAAGATTCTGTTGACTTGGAGTTTATCTAGTATGCTATAAGTTTGTGTTGACAATTACTCACATACTTGATGCATTACTAGACTTTTCAACTTCTCTTTATATCACGTATATACTACTACTACTGTCTGAAATGTATGCTGCTATTTGAAATGTATGCCCAGGAATATATTATAGTATAATAATAAAATGTGCTTCAAGTAATTTTTTCACTGAAAGTCAATTTCTGGTTTAATAATTAGACTTTGCATGGCTTGTGCGAGTTTCTACAAACAGTACTTTAGAAGAAGAATTTGTTATCTTGTTCAGTGATTTTATAACTTCAGTCAAAGTTAATCTATAAACTATAAAATTAATGTGTTTACTCTAAGTGTTATATTCCTATTTACACGCTTTCTTGCAAAGTTAATGACCGTGGCATTCATCATTTTATCTCTGAATTGATTATTTATGCTGCTGCTGAAAAAAAAGCAACTTAGTGGGACTATAACATCCTTAGAACTCAAACAATACCAAATGTCAATGTGTTTGATTTTTGCATGAAATGTGTTTACCAAATATTCATGGTAACATTCTAACACGTTCCAAAATGTTTGACTTAAGTTTTTTCATTGTTAAAAGCTGACAAGGTATCTGAGGAGCTAGAATCTGTGCACTTTTCCATCAACACTTGCAAATTAGTGAGAAAGAATTGTTACAATTTTTAATTTTGCATGTGGAATTTATGTATGTCCAAAAACCCACAATAAAATAAGACCATGCAAGTCTTTACTTATTATTAAACACTTTATGGTTTTATGTAAACTACACTTGACTGGAAAAACAATAGAGTTTTGATTGTTTCTATCTGTGAGAACACAGATTTATGGTGGAAAGATTTATAAAAAATTCACAGAAATACATAAGTTAGGAATATTTTGAAATTTATAATGTGGATAGTTAATGGATGAGGGTCTATCCTGGGGTTCATATCTCTAGAACCCATTATTTCTCTTATGTGTCTACAATTAAAGAGCACAATTTGGCTTTGAGATGACACGCCTTGCAGCTGTGGCTACTATATGAGATACCTCCCACAGTAGGATCACAATATATGTTTATATGATTCAAAATAAATGCCCTAATCAGTCAAGGAATTGCACTTAAGTCTTTCAACAGCTAAATACCAAGACTTGAATGGATAACAAATACACTGTCAAGGCAACACCAGAACAAAGACACATTTTACATCCATATTTGAAAGTTACAAGTCCCATATTATTTGAAAAGTCCATGGAGAAATTCAGAATTAAGGGTAAAACATGACACATATCTGCCAATATATGTCAGATTTTTTAATGACAGTAGTTGAAATCTTCCCCCTGATTCAACATTTGCAAAAGGCACATTATATTAGAGATAACATGTAAAGTAAATAAAACTCTAAATGGCCTAGACCAGTTTTCACCTGAAATTGCACTCAGTACTCATCATGGTATTCAGAACATTGTGATTGATTCAGATTTTTATTTACTCTGTAGAAATGGTGATAGCTAAACTCTACTAGAGAATTAAAATGCCTTTCAATATTACAATAGATTTCTAACTAAAAGGCAGTCTGACTTTATTAATAATGCTTGTTAGAATACACAAAATCTTGACATATTCTATTTAAGTTTTTGATGTTATTTCAAGAAGCCATGACTATGGTGCATGAACAATATTCAATAACAAAGAAATTTATTCAATGTATTAACTACAAGAATAATGAGCATATAAAACTGTCATGAAAAGAGAGAGATAAGCAGTAGATAAAGACAATCTCTATTGTTGAAAATGTTAACTCAGAGTTCCATGTATATAGAGAACTAGCCCTGAACTCTGAATGAAGGCAAGTCATGAAGGGTGATGCTTTCCGATAGTTACAATGGTACAGAACAGTCATTAATCACCCTTAAGATATTTAGCATTTAAAGCCTTTATAGATGATTTGGAAAGACATCAAATGTCATGTCGTTGAAATAATGGATGATGAAAATTTACAAACTTTGTTAAAAATGGTGAAGGAGTACCGAGGGATGTAAATTGGAAACAAAAGCAGTGAATAAAAGAGGCCTGAGTTTGTTCTTCAGAGATTCAGTGGCTGTCTGAAGCTTTTGGATGGACTTGACTGGCAATGACCTTTGAATGGTACCTTTCTCAGCTCTATTCTGATACAAATTAGAAGAAATTATGACATGCTCAATAAGGTGTGAAACCGCAGGAGGGTGCAATGGATGTTAACTAAATTTTCTTCTAATTTTCTCTCTAATGCTCAATAAAATCTATAAGATGTTCTGCAACCATCTTGGTAATTATTTTGCTTTAAAGATTGTCAAATAGGACTGATTCTATTGGTACAGACTCTTTGAATGTGGGCAAATACAAAAAAAAGAAGGGAAAAATTAATAGGAAGCAGTTAAATGAAAGGCAACAGAAAGCTGGAACTTAGCTAACCATAATAATTTATAAAGCAATGTAATTTCTTCATGAATTGCTGATCTTTAAAGAATAACAATAATTTAAATTTTAATAGTGAATAATAATTATAATTAATTACAACTCTATAACAGGAAAATCAGTTTTTAGGGTAAGTAAACCAGTTATTTTTTAAATGCTTGTGATTGTTTTTCTAACATTCTTAACATGGCATTTTTTACAGTTTTACCATAATACCTTACTTGCTGCATTGAATGTTTGATCATTTGTTTGAGTCTCCTCTAAAATCAACTTAAAGGATGCCAAAAGACCCATCTACACAGAACTGATTAGAAGGGCAGGCCTTAGCTTACAGGTAATTGGACATACATGCTAATTTTTTCATCTTATTTTGTTTCCATTTAGGTCAACAACAGAGGACATTTGGTGACATTTACAGAGGATTTATTTTAAATAATTTGAACTAAAACATTTCTCTTCTGGTTTAAATTAAATCTGGATATTGAAATTATTTCACTGCAAACTTTATCCAAACAAATACTAAATCAAGAATTTGGTCTAAGAAGGAAATATAGAGATAATACACCAAAAAACAAATGACAAATATCTGATTATATTTAAGTAACATTTTATTTATGGTTTATAAGAGAATTGCATCTGAGATTTCCAGCAGTTACTTTCATCAGATGTTCACCAAAAGAACATAAGGAAAAAATGCCACTGAAAACCTCTAGCCTACAAGGAAAAGTGGATTAATTAAGGCTTTTTAAGAATCAGCACTTTTAACTAAGTTTGTTTGGTTGCTTGTTTGTGGTTTTTTTGGGGTTTTTTTTGGTTGGTTTTTTTTTTTTTGCATACAGGAGCTATTAGGTTTTATATTTACCAGTGTAGTTACCACCTGCAGTCACTGTTAGTCTGCAAACTAAATCTCCCTGTAAAATTTTTGTAAGGGGAAAAAACAAAAAGTTGTATTAACACAGAAAACATATCTGTAAACAATAAAGTTTATGTCCCATTATTTCTATCTTCCGCCCTTCTCAGAGATGCCCAAAGTCATCTATGCCCATCTATTGTATGGCCTTGAAAATTTCAGCTCAGGTACCCAATAAATGTGCAAATATGCATATAGAAATTGTAGACTTCACAGTAGACAGACTCTAACTGGTATAATGTTTTTCTTTCATTCCTGATGATAAACTGCTTTTTTTTTCTCTTAGTGTATATAACCAAGAAGTGGGGAAAAGATTTCCATTGTGCTTTTCCCCCAAATATGTTCTTGTACTGAAATTATAATGCCAGCCTTGAGTAACTTTTTAAATGTTATAAACCTTTAAAAATCTGATTTATAATGAATGGTGATATATTTTTACCCATGGCAGCATGCTACCCTGGATCCTTTTAAATCTTTTAATGCTAAAGCAGCTTTTGAATTATTTTATTGCATTGAAAAAAAAAAAAGGTATCAATAGTGTCTAATGCTTTGATTATTGCCTGAATAAAACAGATTCAAGATCTTGATTCGTCACTGCTTACGCCTTATTTTATCATCTAGTGTTATATGAAGCAGGTAAGAAACATAATCTCTCTGATTATTGCTTTATAAAGTACTATAACACCAAAGTCCCAGAAATTGTTCAGCCAGAAAGGATCTTTCATACCAAAGATTTTATGCCAGCTTGCACCTCAGTATTCAGTCTGGGAGGTTGCTTTATACTGCTCCTAGGTTGGTCTTGAGTCTTGTCTCAGCTAGCAACTCAACAGTTCGGGGATGGTGTAAGCTGCTGTCTTTCAGATGAGATGGCTGTATGATTCCGAGAGTATTACTCTTTAATGGTTCACTGCACAGGCAGAGGTTAGCTTGGCTCACCTGAGCTTTAAGAAGCCAGTTTAGCTTTCCAGGGGAATGTGAGAGAAGCACTCATGCAGGCAATGATGGGTCTGGCCGAAGAGGTAATTAGCAGATGTGTTTCCACTGATACTGTGGACAAATTAAAAGAGTAACTTGGACCCTTCAAGTCCTGTCATGAAAGTAGCTTGTTATACCTTCATCATCAGTGGATCCTGTGATGTTGACATTTTAATATTAGAATAAATAAGCCAGTAGAAATAAAAGTGGCATAGCCATCATGGTTTTCACAGGTGGGTGTGAAAGGTTTTGACTTCAACTTTTTGAAAGAACTAAACTGTTCAAAGGGAGTATGTTCTCATGCCTACTCTGAA
>JAWWES010000001.1:60125141-60140565 GCA_035583135.1 Lophotriccus pileatus
GCTTGAAGCTAACAAGCTAAACAATTGGAAGTGGCATAAACCTGGTCCTTTACATTAGTGTTTTGTCTTCAGTTCCCTTACCTGTAACTCTTTTCCTCTGCAAAATACCAGTTCAGAACTTTTCCCTGCAATGAAACACTGCTGTAGCCTTATTGGGTTCCCAGGACTAGTTCCAGATTTGCTCTGTGGTAAAGGTCTCCACACTTTTCCTCTTTTCCTTGTTTCTACTGTTGTATACCACATTAGTTCCTCTGCTGCTCTGAACAAGGATAAATCTCTGTCTCACAACAGAGTATCACAATTAATTTCATTATGGTTCCTATCAAGATCTGAATCTAAAGATTTTCACCGTGTAAGAGTGTGCACAGACATAGTAAAGATGTTGGTGTCACATGCTTACACTCTGATACCAGTGCACAACATGAAAAGAGGATTATCTGAAACAAAAAGCATCAGCTACAGAAGGATTTGCTCATATTTTTGATTTGATAATTGAGATTTGTGTTATGTCTTTATACAACCCTTACATATGGCATTACAGCCTGAGAAACCAATGAAAATATTCAAAGGCACTAAGCTTGTATAACCAAAGCCACAGCAGAGGCATGATTACCAGAGAATGTCCTTTTCTCAAATCCAGGATATCTTGGATAGAGTAGAGCTATCACTTTCTTTTCATTACAGCTTTATATTAGAGGCATAAAATGAACTTTGAGCAGTCACTTAATACAGCTAAAAGTTTCTGAGCCTCCTTGTCTCTATACTTGCTTGTAAGTGAGATACCTATGCTGGTCAGCTGAAAACCTCTAAGCACCTTGTAATACGTTGATGAGGGCCTCAGTTTAGTTGATTAAGCAAAGGCTTCTATTGCCATTTCACATGCTCTTGCACCCAGGCTATGCATATGGCATGGTGCATCGGACATAGGGTGCTTGTGAGACCTGTGCCCTGATGAGTAGTATCTGAAGGCTATGTGAGAATAGACAATTAGGAAAGATGGTATTCAGTACAGAGAAGTTAGCTTGTTTGCAATCTTTAACATTTCATTTTCTGATGTTGTGACATGGAGAGCACTTCTAAGTACAAAAAACAAAAAACAAAAAACAAACAAAAAAAAAAGAGTAAAGAAGTCAAACAAAAAAGCATCTATGATTTGACCTTTGAAGGAGGCAGAAAAAGAGATCAGAGCTATCCATTCTAGCTCCTTGTAGTATCATCCTGTGCCCAGGAATATCATTTAGCTTAATGAGAATGGCATGTGTAGCAAGAGTCATAAAGAAAGGGAATCTTGCAGACACAGCAATTTGTTGTGTGGAAATGCAAGGAAGAAATAAGAAGCAGCTGGAAGAGAGATGGGCCAAAGAGACAAAAGTTAGAGGCAAGCGGGCCTTTGTGAGTGATGTTTATCGACAACATGACCACTGGTCTGAACATAAATCGCTTTGTTTATTTCAAAAACGTGTGCTTGGAATAAAAGACATTTTCCCCCAAGTTGCCATAGTGGAGGCATTTTTAATACATCAGCTTTCCTTATCCCCCATCAGTGTAGTTACCTTGATAAGTCTTCCATCATGAATAGTTAGATTCATTGCCTTCTCTTAGACTTCCATTTTCCAGTAGGGATTTTTAGAGACAGGTATATTCATAACAGTCTGACAGAGAGAATACATTATTGTATTAAAGAAGAATAAAGAGTGCCTTTCCATCTAAAGTTACATAAAGGAGATTCATTGTTTATTTTTAATTGATTTACTAAATTAATAGGATTATTTAAATTATTTATTAGACAAACAACTTTAAATCTTTGAGCCTTCAGGAAATTTTTCCAGAAGTTTGTAAATGTTGCAGAGAAATGTTTCAGTTTATTACACAGGGAGCTTTTCCTTGATGTCAAATCAGCACTAAAAGTGAAGAATTAGACAGTCATTGATGTATCTTGTTGTATTCCTCTGTAGAGAGGTATTCTAGGCCTGGTTGTGTTAAAATGTGTAGGAAGGAAGCTCTATTTTCCCTTTAATCAATATTACAGAGCCTTGTTATATAAAGAAGTTAAAATACATTCATTACACTTCATAGTACTTTGGAAATAACAATCTGAGAAGTAATATTGCACCACACACATAGCACAAACATACAATCTCCTCCTCTGCACTCCCCCACCCCTGCCCCCCAATCACAATGTTTTTCTCAAGCTGCCGAATACTGAAGTAGCAACACTGGGACATAAACAAAAGAGGCAACTGTGCATTTCTGTTATCTGTTTGTAAGATTGATGGGAATGAAATTTGAGGGAAGTATATGGTGCTTATCCTACTGGCACAAGATTTTATGTAAAGAATTTCTCCTTTGAAAACTTTTAGGGTGGTGTTTTCCAGAGGAAGCACTGTAGATAGAAGGCTTAGTTAAATAGGCAGTATGTTTTGTAGAGTCTCAAGAAATGGAAATAAACACATATATCAATCATCTACTCTTCTCGCAAGGAAGAACCAAAATATTTTCATTTATAGGCTTATTTCTGTTCTTGTATCTTTGACTCTGAAGATAATTAAAGGGTCATTTTATCCATAACAACAGAAAGAGGCTTTAACACAGGGAAGAAGACAGTAGTCTCTTGTGCATGGTAAAGTACATGCTGTTCCTTTGCTGTACAAGAAGCATAGCATAATTACGAGTCATGAATGCAGACCAAAGCCATGTGCAGCATAATGTTTGCTTCTTGTTTCCTGCAGCTCTCCTGTTAGGAAGCAACTAAGATTGGTCCTGCAGTTCAACAAATATTTGGTTTAGATACATAACTGAAAATATACACTCAGATTTAAAGTGTTAATGTGAAGCAACTACTTAATTATGTAATTGTCAATAAGTGATTGGTAACTCTCTGTCTCTGCTGCTAATGGTGCTTTTAGTATTCATCTTGCACATAGACCAGTAGTGGATTGGGTACAGCAGAATGTTTTTAATGTTATCTGCAGTGAACAGCATTTTCTGAATAGAAATTTGGAACCTTCAAAAAGGAGAATGTAAAGTAGTTAAGACATTATTAACTCTCAGAATACTGCAAAAGGAATAAAAGGGGGGAAAATCAAGGTAATAAAAAGTGTGTCAATTAAAAAAATTATTCCAGAACAAAGAATCAAAGTTTGGTCAAACTTCAGCCTAAATAAAGGATAAATTGGTTTCTATTTTTCTGGAAATAAATTAAAATGTTTCCAGTATCATTCAAAATGAACAGAAATATAAATAATCTTGTGAAAGAGATTATGTCTCTAAAAAAGACATTATCATGTCCTTCACATATTGCACGCATCAATGCCAAGCCAATTTAATGTGTGATTGTAAGAAGAGAAAATTGTGTGTAAAATAACAGGGTTGTATTATTTCCATGGGTTATATTTTTCTATTCATAGTGTGGGTTACACTTTTCACACTACTATACAATTACTGGTCTTGGAAATGGAAGGAAGAAGATGGTTTCATTCTGCAGTCATTACTTTCTCCCTCTGTGTGAGGAGGGAGACTCCACAAACTATAATATAGAAAACAGCATTTTATCTTTTAGTCAATGGAGAGAAATTGTAGAACTTAAAGTATATGATAAAACATATGAAGCTGTATTAGACTGCAATTATTGAAAACAGTCCACAGACAATACTAAGGGTGAAAGGCATATTCACAATGAAAGTGGATAAGAAGTGTTGAGAAACTGGGGTCTATTTCCTGGAATAATAGCTAGAAAACTCATAATTGATGCAGAAACTCCTATGTATTTTTTTGGTGTTCAAGTCCCTGCCTGTCATCATAGTATTGTTTTTTTTTATTTCAAGTCGCATTATGCAAACTACTAAAATAATAAACTCAAAGTGAGAATGTTTCAGACAGGGTGGAAACCTCCTGATCTGATTTTCATAGATACATAAGTTTCTAATTGCAACTGAAACTGCAAAGGAGCCCAGGAATATGTACTTTTGTTTGGTAATGTACTGTATATTGGCTGAACTCCACAAAAGTAGCAGATACATTTTTCTGAATAGAAAACCATGGGTGGTTTATGGGAAATTTTTGAAAACTGCTGTTACCTAAAAAAGAAAAATCCAATTTATGGCACAGAGATAACAGTTTCTCATTTTTATACTGAAGGCTTTGAGGAATGTCTGTAAAAATCACAAATACATTCTTCCTAAATTCTGAATATCTGAAGGTGTTGGACTGATCTTAGGTTTATTTTCAGGAATACTTGTATATTGAGAAATGATAGCATTAACAACATCAATAAATCTGAGTGATTCATGCAGCTTTATTGATTCATTGTTGCTTTAGTTCATAAACTAAGGAAAGAACCTACATATTTCCCCTCTCATCAGATTATACTGATTTTACTCAAAACACATCTTTTGCTGTCTACTGAAGACAGAAAATATAAACACAATTAAATATTTCCCTTTCAACTTTGATATTCTCCTGTTATATCAAATGTAAAAACTATACCTCTCTTTATAAGTTATGGATTTTTCTACTCTTTTTTTTTTTTTATGCATGTGTTCATGCAAATAGAAGATATAAAATGTTCACTGTCCATAGCTTCACATTCCAAGATTATTATTTAATCTCTATACTAGGCCTTCAACTGGCATTCAGCTGATGAAATATGAAGCAAGTAGAGCTAAAATTATTTACTTTTGAAAAAAGATTTGAATGTATATCTTTGGATACTTTTTCTTGGTGAATTTAAGCAGCACGATGACCAGCACCTCGATTTAGTTTCACAAATGTAGTCTAAAAGTGCTCATAGGCCCAATAATATATTTTCATCACCATGTAGACATGTTGCATAAGTGGGGCACTTCAAGTGGCATTAGTCATATTTGGGTAGCTGAACTGATCCCTAACTCTATGACAGTGAGGCATCTGGGGACTGATTTGCTGCTGTACAGAGATATCTAGTGCTATTTGGGGTGTCTGACAGTATCCTGTCCCTTCTCCTGTTGCCACCAGAGAAGATCATAGGTTTACCACTAGTCCTGTTCTATCAGCCTCCTGTGGCTATCCTAAATTCTGTTTCAGTGCCACTATACACCTATACTGACTTTACTGAAATCTGATGTAATCTATATTTAATTGTCTTTACTTCCTTTATAGACAGGGCAGAGATAGATAGGTAGTTCCAGATGTCAGTTCATTCCATCATAAGGTATATAGTGAAGAACAGATCAATTCATTTACAATTTCTTTTTTTAATAAAGGGTGTTTAACTGACCAGATAAAACCGGATGGGTTTTTTTTTTTTTTTGTGTATAAAATTAGATGGAGTTTTACCTTAAGAGTCTTTCAAGCCCCAACATCTGTTCTTGTAAGCTGCATAGGAAAATTCAATATTAACTGATAGATGCTACAAGTACCATTGGGATTAATGGAGAACTGGCATATCATACCTGCTGAGGACTGCTTCTCTAAATGTATAAAAAATTCACTGTTCAACCCCTTATAAATTGGTTTTAATCTCTCAGATTATTCTATGCAATCTTTTCACTGTCTTCTCTTACGTTTTATACACGTATGCAGTCCATACCACTTTGCCATCCTCAAAGCACAGTATCTGTCTTCTTTTGTCTGCAATAAAATATTAAATCATAATAAATCATGCATACTTAGATAACACTAATACCTATAGACAATAGATAGTGATATACCTTGTTAATATTTTAGTCTTCCCACATTTTTTATTCTTTTCTGACTCAAATAATTCTTCCTATTCTTTTGTAAAAGTCTAGAAAAGACCCAATCTTTTTGAAGTAGTCATGAAACAAGGGTACTTAGATATCTGCAGAATGACATATATGCAGTTGCTCCATTGGTTTATGGATCACATGTCCTAGTCTGAGCTGTGAACTTTTTCCATCCCGTCTCAGTGTATTCATGCTGCATTAGTTCATCAATATCCTCAAAAATATGTAGGCATCACTTCTTTTTTTAATCCTTGACTTTTTGTTGAATATCAGTTTTGTTGTTTGCATTTCTTTATGTTGGCTTGTGGTTTTTTTCTTCCTCAGCTGGTTTTAGTGTAGATTGAATTCTCTTATCCTCTACAGATAGATGAGGTCTTTACTTAGTTTATTGAAACACATTTCCTATTTGTTATCATCGGCATTTGTTTAAGTAAAGGCTGCATAGGATCTTAATAACTATTAATATGAGCCAGAGCTGTGTTATTACATATTGTACAACTTCAGTATTTACAGATATTTGGGTGTTTATCTGCTTCTTAAATCTGTGGGAACTTGGTGCCAAAATGCCTCTGCAAATTTTGACCTCCACTGTGTTGCATTATTTTTCTGTGCTCTGAGTATTTTCAAAGCTGAACATCTAATTGTTTTTATAGCTGTATTACATATTCTCTTTTACACCTGCAATCCGTAATCCCAGACATTAGCCATGATATTATAGAAAACCACATGTCATTTTGCTGCTGAATACTTTCTTTAGACCAAGGTTAGGCCTAATATTTTATCATTTTAATAGTTTTTGAAAGTTTGCAGGTAGTTTCACGTAATGGTGTTCTTTCTTACAAGAAGAGAAGTGATGTATTTTTATGCTTAACTGGTTAGTGTCCCAAAGAAAAGAACAACAGCAAAAAGTCTTCTCAAAAGAACATCCAAACTTTCCAGTGAAGTACCTGGTGACCTGCAGTCATTAATTCTACCTACTTCTCAACTCTAAATTGAGACACTCTAAGTAATTTGCTATAGATTCCCCATATAATCAATGAAGGGATGGATAGACAGTGAGAGGAGTCAGAGAACAGTCAGAGATCTGTGAGGCATCTCTCACAGAGAGCTCATTTCTGTCTTCATTAAAGGGCTAATAAATACAATGGCAACTAGTGTAGCAGCTGAACATATAATTATATCTGGGATGCTACCCAGAGGATCCTTAATCAGTCTGTTCTTTTTAGTTTTTGAGAATCCAGTTTTTAAATATTCTCTCTCTGGAATAGAACTGTAGACATGAATATATGTAAAATTTCTTGTTTATTGGAACTGTCTGTATCTACCAATTTCATAATGAAGGACAAGTCTGGAGAGTTTTCATTTTTTTGTTTAATTTCATTTTTGTTTGCTGGCATCATCTATATTCAACAGTGTCTTATCAAAGAATGAGATTCAAGGAGACTTTCAAGAAGAGATTGAAAATCTGAGACACATTTAAAATGAAATATTTTCCTATATAGACTTTATAATAGAATATGCTTCCCAAGATAATGGCATATCACTGTCATAAGGCATACGGATTATTTGTCATGGAGTCTTTTGAAATGGGGTTTTTAATCAGGTACTCTTTATTTTATGTTACACAGGAGCACAACATGCTATACATGCTAAACACTGGAAATTCCAAAGAAGTTTGGATTTCAAGGCTTAAGACGAAAACCATTATTATCATCCAAACCATTTTTTTTAATCACAGGCAAATATTTAAAACTAGCCATCTACTTTATAATCTAAGTATTATAAAAAAGCTTTCTTCAAATATTCTATTCCTTAAAAAAAAAAGAAAAAAAGTTAACAAGTAGAGAAAACAAGTCTGTACGTACATGCACATCAGTTCAACAGATAGTGGAAAACTTTAAATATTGCAGTATCTTTATTGTCAATGTCTTTCCATGTGGAAATGAATATCTTATTTTTTCTCCCTATCCCCACACCAGAATCCTCTTTGTTTCTTCCTTTGCTGACTTAAGATAAGGAAAAGTAATAACGCATAATGTGTGTTCTACACCCCATCCTCTGCCTCTCATAAGGTTTAAACAGAGAGCAGGGGGCAAAGACCCCCACCCCTTGCTTCGAGCCAAGGAATAATTTATTCCTTCAATACAGGTCCCTGAGAGTTCCTGCACTTGCTCATGTAAAGAGAGGAGATGACAGAGGAAAGGCAAGCAAAGGATGGATTGTTGTATGACTAGATGTGAAAATCTAGATATGTCACTCATTTTTCCCAGTGCAAACAGACTGCACCAGCTTCCTGACTTACTGTCACTGTCTTTCCACTTAAGGAACATTTTCCTGACCTCTGTGGAAGCCCTAATTTCCTCTAAAGTAAGAACTAGAGTTTGCTGAACATTTTTGCACCAAAAATACCCAGTGAGAAAATGGAAAATAAAAATTCTCTTGTAACTATGAAAGAATCAAAGCAAAATATTAAACAGAGTTTGAAATCGAGAGTTCTGAATTATGAAGAATTTACAATGAAAAAAGTCATTTTAGTGTGTCCAAATTCACTTTGATCATAACGGCCCAAAGTTTATGCCTCAACACTCCTATTTACAACTTTGTGGAATGCTCCAGTACCCAAAACAACAGACTTGCTCTGCCTATAGGTCAAAAACTGTTTCAAGGCAACAGACAATCCAGCTTTATCACATAATTTTAAATAACAATATTTTTTCCCAACAACTCAATTTCTGTAGGAGAACTTGCTATGTGAAGGAATGAATCATATTCTAGACATACATAAAAAGCAGTAATAACACTTTTAATCAATCTTTGGAACTTAAATAAGTCAATGAAGATAACTTTTGACTTCATCACACATTTAAGTATTTCCTAAAATAGGCCCTGAAGTTCTTTATTTATACCACCATAAAAGATGCTTAAGTTATGTGTATAAGCATCCAAACTCCACTACTACATCCAAAAAAGAGAAGACTGAGGAGAGTTCTCATAGCAGTCTACAACTTCATCATGAGATTAAGTGGAATGGCTGGCACCAATCTCTTATCTCTGGTAGCCAGTGACAGGACCAGAGGGAATGGCATGGAGCTGTGTCAGGGGAGATTTAAGTTGGATGTTAGTAAAAGGTTCTTTACTCAGAGGGTGGTTGAGAACTGAAACAGGCTCCCCAGGGAACTGGCCACTGCACCAAGCCTGACAGTTCAGGAAGCATTTGGACAATGCTTTCAGACACATCTTGTGATTTTTGGGCCTGTCCTGTGCAGGACCAGGAGCTGGACTTTGATTATTCCAGTGGGTCCCTTCCAACTCTGAATATTCTGTGATTCTACGAAAAATGTGGCATGTGATATCTTCAGCTACCTTATAAATGAAAACATTTTGGATACAGATAGGAAAAAAGAGGTGTGTTATTTCGCTGTCATGGAGGCTCAAGCTGTGACCCAAGGGGTCAGACAGGGGCTGCTGTTTTAGTGGGACGAACACATCAAGTAGCTCTAAAGATTTTCCCAATAGAAGGTTTGGAGAGAAATTTTATTTTGGGCTTGAGAAAAATGGAACAATCTGTTGAAAAGTAACAGTTATAGAAACCCCAATATATTAAAAAGGCTCTTGTAAACCACAGCATTGTGTTTATATGAGCAACTTACTATGCTTTAAAAATGGGATAGTAAGATCTCTAGATGGCATCTGTCTTTAAAATCTTCTACCTCCACCTCTGAGTACATGAAAAAGCGGTAGGTTGGAAACTGAACATTTCTTGCTACCAGCAAACCCATACATTTATCATATTACTTGATCTTAGTCTGATCATAGAGAAAGAATAAGCACTGTGACTCAAATAAATACATTTTAACTCTTCTTACTATGTATATTTTGAGAATAGCCATACACTATGTAATGGTCAAAAGAACTTCAGAAATACTGGTATAAACATTTGAAGTACTAACACAGGAAAAAGAAAATCTTGTTCTCATATTTCATCCGTTTCATTTTGTATATACTCATATTTGAAAGTTAGAGGCCTATTTAACTTTTATGCACAAGCTGACATGCATGAAGGATGGTATAATTGCATTCTGTTAATTAAAATATGTCTTATAATAATGGCTTTTGCAAGTCTTTTCAAAGGAGAAGTCCATTTGGGTCAGCTTTCCCCTGATTTTCATTGGTTGGAGAGAAATACGTAATGACATTTGATGTTCTAAAAAAACCAAAACCAACAGCTGAGCCGGAGGTGGCCACCCAGCTAAAGAGGGCATGACATGATACCTTGCACTGAATAGTGAGGAGAGAATGTTACTTCATTAACCCTGGTGCCAGCATTGGCTTCTTGGAGCAGATGTATTCAAGAGTGTAGAGCTAACCAGTGCCTTCAGCCATGTTGTGTCCCCTAGAACAAGGAGGTATTTTTTTCTGGGAATGAGCACAGTGGCCAGTTGTCCTATTCAATGTCCCAGTATCCACCATCAGCTCCTGATAGAAGATCCTGGAAGAAATTTTAGTAACCTGAGGAAGGCAGATCCTACTCTCTTTGTGCAAAAAGACAGGTCCTTATTTCAGTATTAATTATTTCTAAAAGTTGAGACTTCATCTGGTAGTTTGTATCTCTTGTGAATGTATATTGTCTCATTTGCACAATGTTTAAAAATGACAAATATGACATCCAACTATAATGTATAGTAAGCAAAAATTTGCTAGAATCATAAAATATTATCATCTTCACTTGGAAAGTATCAGTGCTTAATTTTTCTAGTATTTTCTAGCATTTAGTCTAGTTGAAAAAAAAAATGCTATCAATTTTCCAAGTATTTTTCTTCTAATTCTTTGTCTTTTTTAAAGAGCTCATGAATATGATGAAATACTCCAGGGAATGAATTATGGTTATAAGCTAATTATGAAATGTCTAGGAGGTTGCTGGCATTCTGCCCTCTTCTTTCTATGTAAAAATCCTTTATGTCACTAGAATACCATAATACACACCCTGTTGTGCCACTCTGTTTGAACATTAGGAGCCACAAAAACATAAAAGGAAAAGAAACCCCAAACCTCAATAAACAGTCACACCACCCCCTCCAAATCTCAGGAAATGCAGATTTCCAAACATTTAAAACTCGCAACAAAATAATTATTTCCATTATTCAGAATAATGACCTCTGTTATAACTCAAAAATGAGAGAAATTGACAAATACCCTTTCTGTTGACTCTGTTGACTGCAGGGTCTCTAGTGGCATGTGTCAGAGAAATGCTAGAAGAGTGTAGGACTGAAGCAAATGACTTTACTTCATTGATATCCTGTGGAGCAGGGCACAAAAAACACTTGATTCTTTAAGACAGTTTGTGCCACAACAAAATCACAAACCTCTATCTTCTTTCTTCTCCTGTTCCAATAATATTTTTCCCATTTGTCCAATAATCCAATAACATTCCAATTAAACAATAATTTATTATCTTTTCATCTACTCTACTCCAAGCCTGTAGTGCTGCATGAAGTTCTTGTGGTCCAAGCATGGGATCCAGCACCTGACCTTGTTGAACCTCATCCAACTGGCCTTGGCCCATCAATCCAGTCTGTCCAGATTCCTCTGCAGAGCCTTCCTGCCCTTCAGCAGATCAACATTCCCACCCAGCTTACTGTTACTTGCAAACTGACTGAGGGTGCACTTGATCCTCTTGTCCAGATAATTGATAAAGTTATTAAACAGAAGTGACCCCTGTTGCCGAATTTGAGCCAGGAAGAAAGGAGTCAACCAATATGATTGATAACCAAACTTCGATTTATTACAGCATGATATAGTGCTTATATTTCACAAACTCATACATATGTATACACCCACACACTTGTACACCACCGATTGGTTATATACTAAAGAGTATATTTTCCTAAATCCAGCCCACGAGTCCATGGGAAAAAGAGTTGTGAAAAACAAGGAAGCTGTGAAAAACAAGAAAGCTATGAAAAACAAGAAGGCGAAAACACCACCTGTTGACCTTGCAGAAGCTCTCCTAGATAGAGCTGCCCCTGATTTATTGCCTCTCAGGCCTGGGAAGCAGCTCAGCCACTGAAGCGTGACCTCTCTCAGTTAACCATTTCTCTACAGACCCCAATACTGAGCCCTGGGGAACTGTACTTGTGACCTGCCATTCAATTGGATTTAGTTCCATCCACCACTTTCTGGGCCTGGACATCCTGCCAATTTTTGTCCAGTGAACAGAGCACTCGTCCAAGCCATGAGCAAGTCAGTTCTCCATGAGAATGCTGTGGGCAATGGTGACAAAGGCTTTACAAAAATCCAGGTAGACAACATACATGGCCTTTCCCTCAACCAAAAAGGGAGTCAAATGTACCTACTGTGAGATCGTGTGAGTAGTCATCTAAGGGGTGTTTATTCCTGTTTGATGACTATGAAGGGAGTTAAAAATACATAAGTGAAACTCACTTCAGAATAATTCAAGATATAAAATGGTACTCCTGCCTATATGTCTGAAGATGAAAGTGAGTTTAATACTACAAACTAAATAATTATGTTTTATTGACACATAAGAGTAAACTACTATTTTTATTGGCTTAATAGCACTAGAAAATGCAATGGCATATGTGACTATCCCTATTAATAATTCCTATAAATAATTCTATACGTGTTGACAGCGTTAGCAACTTGTGCTAGTCAAAAATTATCTGCTATCTTTTCAGTACTAATGAACTGGAAGCTTTTGGTTCAGAACCATTCCATGACCAGTGAGCAAATATATTAAAAAACTGCAAACAACACCCCCCCCAACACACACATATGTGTGCACACACATATGGTTTTCTTAACGAACCACAAATCGGAAATACTAATTCTTAGCTTGTTGTATACACAGAGCATTGAAAGTAAATGCTTTCAAGTAGGAAAGCATTTTCTAATGAATTGTGGAAGGAAGATGGTATGCAGTGTAAATATAACAAGAAAATTGTTCTTGCATATAAATCATGTAGAAATAGTAGATAATATGGCAAAGCAGTAATATTTTAAAATTTTTGAGCCCAAAGGATATGCTGGATGTATGATGATTTCAGGGAATTGTATAATTGGAATTATGCAGAAGATTTCCTGCAAAGAGCAGCAGGACCTGGCTTTTCTGATAGCTAACAAGATTAGCAGAAGTAGCTATCAAGAAACAAAACCTCTGTCAGATTTTTTAAAGGACAGTCTGCACTGGGGGAAAAAAAATCAAAGAAAGAAAGAAAAAATAAGTTTCTTAACTGGGGTGCACTGATGCATAATAATCTACAGTAGAAAATAATAGCCCTGTTTTCTGCTTTAATATCAGCTCATAATGTAGTTTAGAGTCTAATGCTATTTTGACATAATAAAGTAAAAAGTTGAAATGCATGGTCTTTGGAAATAAGGACATCAATTACAGTGGAACTGACAACCAAATGAGGTTTTGTATATCTAAATCTCTGATGTGAGTATGAGTAGAAAATTTACTGGAATTTTTAACAGTTAAGGACTATCACTGTAGAGGACATCAAATGACTCACAGGGCATTAACAAGGAGAGGATTTTTTAATGAAAAACGAAATCATGACTATAAAACAGATTTATACATATGAGAGTGTGTGTGTATGTATGCAAATTTGACTTTACATAAATTATAAACCAATTACAAATATTTTACTTATAGATTAAAAAGAAGTGATTAAAAAGCCTCATTATGCACTGAAATAAATATATAAAAAGTAATTCTTAAAAGTAAAAACCAGAAGAGTCCTATCCTTTTCATGATACAGACATACCACCAGACATGTAGGTGATATTAACCTCTAGGAGAACCATTCCTTCCATATTAATAACACAAGTAGGTCTCCCCCATTCATCCCCCAGTAAATGCATTGTGGGAATACAAATTTTCTTCCACATTTCTAATTACCTACAGTGGTTATGTAATTACTGGAAAACTAATGCAGTTATTACAGCTGGTGTCTATTACTTTCTCAGAAGTAGTGTTGAAACTCTGTAAGTTAGTGCTTCTAGCTATGCTATTAAACTGGGATACCAGCACGACCAGCATGACTCTCTCCTTTAGAGTCATGATGAGTATATTCCATAATTTTAAAAGGATATTGCTGAATCACCTCTTACCTATAAATCTCAACTTGAACATTTTGATATTATGCAAAATGCCTACTTCTTAGTATCTTGTTCAATCATCTTTAGCAGGGAGCTCTCTGTGATTTTGTTCAAATGAAGCTGAAGACTGGTAACTCAAGTGGACAAAGAAAGTTTCCTGTGTGATTTCCTTAGAGCTGGAGATGTAGGGCAGGCATATGGATTAAATCTGTGTGTGGGATATGTGTCACATACAAGACGTATGAAGATTTGAAACATTCTACATGTTGAAAGGTTTGTCACTAAAATCATCAAGAGAGAAGTGCAACCAAAGAAACAAAAGTTACGAGTGGACTGCAGGGGGTTTTGGAGTTTTTCTGTCACCCAGTGGTGTGATTGGGTGACCATCCTTGATTGTCTCTGTTGAGTCTAATATAACCTGGCCTTGCTGATGAGACATATTTTTTGTTTTTACTGTCTTTTTCTTATGATGCTTCTATCTGAAAGGATTTTGTGTCAATTTAAGAAACATATTTTATTACCTGGGATACTCAGTGCTCCATTGGTAGCAAGCTTTCTATGGTTACGTGCAATAATCAATCAGTGTCACTTAGGGAATGAGAGACTGAATGAATGAAGATTTCATATGCTATAGAATATTACCTTCTTAGTACAACACCTCTGATGTTCACATCGAATTTTATTTAAGTGAAAACACATATGAGAGTGGCATTCTGGATTATAATTCACCCTTTAGCAGAAAAGTTTTTCTTTAAGCTTACAGTTTTGTCTTTTACATTAGGACATTTTTCAAATATTTAGGGATTTTTGTTGTTTTTAAACCAACATTTTTGTATATGTATTAAAATATTGCTGTATAATTATAAACATCTTCCTAAAATGTTTGACTGCTATATTTTTATTCTCAGTAATTTAGAGGATCTTTTTTTCTAATAAATATTGAACATAATACTTTAAAATAAATGAGTAAGAATGAAAATAGTGCCATCTGCTTGCTCAGCTTGAAACACATTACTACTCATCCTATCCAGTAGTGCTCCTAAGATTTTACAGTGGCCAGTTTGTTTTCTATTTGCAGTAAATTTAGAGCAAAAGCTTTCATAGTATCTCGTAAATGAGTTAAAATTACTGAAGACAAATGCAAAAAGAAAGACTGAAATAGATGCTAGATGGACAATGGATTTACAGCAGCAAAAAAAATGGAGAACTCTGGCTAAGCTTTGTGTCAAACTTCAAATGCTTCCTTACTGGTACTTTTATTTCACACATATAAAATGTCTTAAATTGTCATGGTTGTTATTTAAAGATCATTCTTTATAACCTGTTTTAAGTCTACATGTTACACTAATGAAGGCTACCATAACAATGCTTTTGGTTGGTTTGTTTGTTTGTTTTTTAATGTTAAACTGATGCTAAAAGAGGGATAGTAGATTGCTGGATTCCATCTGTTGCAGTTGGACATCTGCAGGCTGTAATCTCTGGCTATGATAGGCATTGTTCTTCAAATTGTCATAGAGCCCTGAAGACATTGTTTCTGCTGCTTTTGAACAAGAGACCAGCTGCAGAATTCTTCTGTCATC
>JAWWES010000001.1:60155355-60188072 GCA_035583135.1 Lophotriccus pileatus
TATTCTATTCTATTCTATTCTATTCTATTCTATTCTATTCTATTCTATTCTATTCTATTCTATTCTATTCTATTCACCTTTGACCACACAGTAGTCTGAGTGAGATCACAGCAGTGCTGAATACAGTGGGATAATCACCCCTTTTGACCTCCTGGTTATACAGTCTTTGCTACCCCCCAGGATATGCTTTGCCCCCTTGGCTGCCAGGGCACTGCTGACTCATGTTAAGCCTGCTGTCAACCAGCACCCCCAGATCCCTTTCTGTAGGGCTATACTCCAGCCACTCCTCTCCCATTTTATACTTGTGCCTATTGTTTCTCCAGGTGTAGAATCCAGTGTTCAGTCTTGTTAAATTTCATTTCATTCATAGTTGCCCAATGCTTAAATATACCTGATCACTCTGCAGACCCTCTTGTCTGCTGAGAAAATCAGTAGCACCTCCCAGTTTAGTATCATCCATTGTTATAATTATTATATAATCATTTTAAGTAAAATAAATAATTCATACAATTATAACTTAATATTTTTTAAAACTGTTTACTGCTTTTCCTCTTCCTCCTGCAATAGCATAACATTCTCACTTATGCTGATCAGAGTAATTATGTAACTAACAATTACAAGTAATAACATTTTAGAAAGAATATCACAACAAGGTTCTGCAATATTTTTGTGTTACCCTTTTCTGGACTCTATTGACTGCTCTGTCTGAGACAGCTGAGTAGCTGAACTATGTTTGATAACTCTTGGTTGCTCTTCTTCTGTTACTTTTTATAATTGCTTTAGAACTCTTACAAATTTTTTCATGCACATGATCTTATTGAAGTAGGTTCTATTGTTTAACTGTGCTTTATGTGGAAGACTGTTTCTCAGATTGACATTTGACAATTTCATTTTCTGCCTCCTGTTTGTTGCAGTTTGAGACTTCAAAAAAAAACCCCAACAAACAAAAACGAAACAAAAAGCCCCCAACAAATCTGTTTCAACTTTCTTAGACATTTGTAGTTTAATAGCATGTTAAAAATTATTCACCTTTCTCCTAGGATGGCACAAACGTTATGACTGGCATGATTTTAATAATTAGTTATGTAAGCTCTTCTACTTTTGGTCATCATGTTACCTTTTTCTACACCTTTTCCAAGTCAGTTTTTTGGTTGTTTGTTGTTTGGGGATTTTTTGGGCATTTTGTTTTGTTTTGTTTGTGGGGTTTTTTTTGATCAGGGGAACAGAAATAAACATGATATTCCTGTTCCAGGGACATTGTGTATTCTACAGTGCCAAACACTGTTTTCTGATTAGTTCTCCATTCCTTACCTAATAAATTGTAATACCCAATTTGCTTGTTTGACTGCTTCTGAACATTAAGATGATTACTCTATTTTCATAGAACAATGTATCGTAACTCTGAAATGTCTTTCTTCTGTAGTACAAGTTAGTTCAGAGTCCTTCACTGTGCATACAAAGTTAGAATTGATTTTCCTCTCATTTTTCCTCATGAGTATCACTAACAATAATACTGTTCACCCTGTGAATCTAATCACTATAAAACATCATTAAGGCTAATTGAACATTTATATAGATCATCACAAAGCTTACCCTGTTATATTAGGAAGGAAAATAGATAAACTCTCATACTTTTGGGCAGAGCTGTTTGGAAGAAATTGAGTTTTATAGAACTTACCCCCCCTTTCAATTAGTTGGGAGTAAAATCCAAGAATTTCAGTCTTCTGTAAAAAAGCTAAGAAATGCTGAATTTTCTGTCTCTGAAACACTTCAGCATGTTGTCACACATCTACTCAGTTTCATCATCAAGCATTCATTTGGATGAGTGGATTGAAAACCAGTCAGAATTTGAAGCCAATGTTTAAGGAAATGTTCCAGTAAAATATTACATAATATCTAGAGGATAAATGTTTATATTTTGACTGCTATATTTTTCTGATTAATTTTATTGGCAGAATCTAAGAAGTATTTGCTGTAACTTAATTATTCACCAAATGTATACCACAAAGAATTTACATTTTTCTGTAGCATGTTTGATGTGACCCATATCACAGATAGTCTACCAAACAAGAAAGTCTTATATGGGTGTAAAAATTCCTATGTTACATTTATATGCTGTGGCAAAGTCCATTGCCTTTACTGAAAATGAGAAGGGTGTGGGAAAAGAAATTTGCAGTGTGTTTTGAAGATAAGAATACTTTGCCTTAATGTTTTCACATCACTAATGTGTTTCGCAGCTGAGTACCCTTGACTGAAAATGCTTAATCCATTGCTGTCATGAAATGCAGCAAAAGTTTCTATTATGTTATAGTGTTAAGCCTGATTATTAAGAACCTATATGAGATACTACCTCAAATTAATTGAACAAATTGAAATTTTAATTGCTATCAGTGATCTAGGTGTACAGCGTATGAAGCACTGGAACAAGTGCCCTCATTAACTTATCTAGAGCTTTGAAAGCAATGGCTTTCGTGAAGTAATGCAGGAGGAGATGCTTATTATGTTCAGTGTCACAAGCAGGATGTTTTAATCTTGGAGAATATGATTAGAGAGAGAGATAAGAATGAAATATAAGCTATTTTACAGTAGGAAAGCAGAATGTAGAAAGGGAAATGTGTTCCTTTCAGTATATTTGTAAGTGTAATTATTGGATGACTTCAAAGGATTTGCAATTAAATACATGGATTTAAATTGAGGTCAAATGACACTAAACATAATAGGTAGGTCACACTTGACCAGAGCTGTAAAAAAAATTATGAGCTGTAGTATATTAATCAGATAGTGTTTTGAATATGGAAACTAATTGTCTTTTGCATTCTTTCAGGGACTGATTTAAATAAAAAAACGAATGCCATGGAACGCAAAATATATTTCCTTGATTTGCCACTCTTCTCTAAACTCCTAATGGCAAGGCTGTGACAGATGGCCTGTAGGCCTCTTTTGGCCATCCTACTTTATGATCTCCAATTAAGTCCAGATCACATCTTCCATCTGGAAAACACTTTCTGGCAGCAGGAATTCTGGTTACAGACAGTAGATAAGAAGCTATACTGCAGGTTTAGAGATGCTGAGCAGCTAAAGTCTCCTCAAGCTGCCCTTAATACCATGTAAGCTTTAGCATTAGTTTTAATATTAGTCATATTTGAATGCATATTATTCTAAGTCAAATGAATTAAAATACAACATGGATTCATGCAAAATTGACTGTTCCAGTACAGCTTGATATTTTTATTTATTAAGTTGGATAATTTTCTAGGTGAATTAAATGGAGTAAACCTCATTGATTTGTATATAGGAAATGTAATTAGTAAAACATCATGTAGAGGGTGGCAGCTATTTTGAAGTTCAGATAATCCTTTCCAGGTGTACTTGTGTAGGAGTGGGAGTGAAATGCTTCATTCTTTTCTGGATGGCATAGGGCACTCAAGACCTTCTTGTGGAACTGGTTGAAATAGCACAGAACCTATGGGAGATCCATGCTTCCTTGGAGTGCCAGCTGAAAATGTGGTAGGTGTGGTAAAGCCTCAAAATATCATTTGACATCTGTGTTTTACACAGCCCAGCCTCATCTTTCTTGTCTGCTTTAAAGTGGACAGACTCTACCCTTAAGCTCTGCTAGCTGTATTAACTAGGCCTTCATTTACTGCAGTTGGGCCTTAAACACCCAGAAAAGATGTGGACAATTTATGCAGACATGGTTTCAATCTGAAATTTTACCTCACTTGATAGTGACACCAGGGAAATTTTTAGGAAAACTGGAGAATGCAAGGGCTAAGACAATAGTTTTTAAGGGGGTGTGGATCTGGTCCATATAAAACCATGAAAGGAAAGAGAAATCAATGGATTTACCTTACAAAAAAAAAGGTATTCTGAACCAAATTTTTCTTGAGAATTGTAGTAATGACCTTTAAATATTTGTTAGTAGAAACAGGTAGTAAAATAAATTTAGAAGGTACTATAAACAGTAAAAAAGAATTCTACAGGGTGTTTTAGATTACCTCAAGAAGGACTGAGATACTAGGAAGACAATGGAGTAAAATAGTGCAAAATAGCTGGTCACACAATTCAGGGACAGTTAGCATAATTTCTGGTATTGGCCAGGAAATCATCATCTGGAGACATCAAAGGAAAAAAAAGGACCTGTTGTCTGAAGACAGAGTGATTCTGGATCACTAACAGGGTATGGCAATGGAAAAACAAATATGCTGGAATCCATAAGAATGCACATTTCCAGTAGAAAAAGAACAGTATTCCTGTCACACTAGATAATGAGCAATTTATTTAAAGAGTCAAAACATGATGTTCTCTACTGACTCCTTTACTCATCTTGTTTGTTACTTACCTTTGTAACAGGTAAGTAAGAAACTTCTATGTAAATTCTTAAACGCCTATGGGGACAATCATACAACCAAGGGCTGAAACTACCCCATGTGTATCACCTTAAATGTATCAAAAAGGAAAAAAATCAGACAATAACTTTTACTGAAAAATTTTCACTTGAAGAGCTGATTTCAGTTTTAGATAGTGAACTGATCCTGGCAGTGTTCCCCCTTTTTTGTTGTAAAAAAAGAGACTCTTTTAAGTGGAATTTATTTTTTTAAATACAGTTATTTTGTTAGGAAATATATATATATGACCAAAATATCTCTTCCACTTAGTAAACTATTTGAACATCACAGGCTTCTTCTGACTTAATTAGTCAGAAAATTAAGTGGGAACTGGGAAAAGTAAAACAGCTTAAATCACTTCTTTCAGAAATAGGAAAAAATAATTTGAAAATTTTATTAAAAAATTACATCTTCAAGCATGAAATTATTTTACAAAGATGAGTAAAAAAAGGGTACTAAACCTTGTCTTCATTTTATGTGTGCATTATAAAACTTGAAACAAATAGATAAAGCTAGAGGAGTATAGTTTTAATAGTAATTATATGTAGAAAGAGGAAGAAGAATTTCAGAATAAGCCTGGCTATTTCTCTGTAGCAATCTACTATATTTTTTTTTTTTATTAATAGAATAAGCAGTGTCTATACATTTCTGTCAATTAACAAACAAAAAAGATTTTTTACAGACTATGTTTCCCTATGTCACTGAGTCTGCACATAACACATTAAGATTGTAAGGCTTGTGGCAGGGGGCTAGTTTCTTGTTATATGTTTTTGAAGTGCCAGTCATAAACTTTTGTTAGCGGTCCTGTGAGACTTAGGTTATATTAAAAATAAATATTTAAAAATATATATTGAATAAATATATCTTCTTTTTAGAGCTGAACCAATTTTACAGGAAACAGGTTAAATATGACAGATTTGATTTAAAAGTTATAGCTCATCCATGGTGTAAAATGAAACCGAAACAAGTGTTGTATAAGAATATCTAACCTCTCTGATGACAGCATCTGAGACAAAAGGCACAAGCCTTTAGTGAATGAGGTAAGCTTCCTCTTCATCAGTCCATCCCACTGCATTTCCTGAGGGGCCATCAGAATGTTATATGTTTCTTGCTACAATACTTAGGTTATTCCAATTAATTGAGCTTCTCTCAATGGACTTGCTTCCCTTTTTACTGGCCATATCCAACTTCACTGCCTCAAAGCCATTTTGCCAAACTTCTTATTTTCTGCATAAGTTTCTATGATGTAATAGGCTTATATCCCCCTCCTGCATGATCCAGTCAAACAGCTCTGAAGAGGTGAAATCCAGGTATGCTGTCACTTTCAAATCCTGTTCCCACAGTATTCTGGGAACTACTATTTTGTTGTGCTTCTAGAAAGCACAAGATATAGGAAGACAGACTCTCTGGAATTCCTTCTTCCTAAGGAAGTCAAAGTATAGTAGTCTATAAGGTGCACTTCTTCCCAAATTCCCTCATTAATTAAGCAGGACTTACATGGAGAGGATAGATAGAAAGATGCAGGAGGATATATAATCAATTCAGTCTTAGGTGTCCCATCTGTCATATAACCCTAAAAAATGTACTTTAAACATATTTAATATTGGTACAAATGGCTAAAGAAATCAGGGTATTGTTCATGAAAAAAGGCTGGAAATATACTACTTGTAGATTTCACAGGATATTGTTGAAATTCTTGTATGCCCAACTATCCTTTTGGACATGTAAACTGGAAAGGATCCTAAAGCTTAGTTTAAACCATCTCAACTGATACTAATCTTGTATATATAAGCTTCTCATAAACCAATCAGTGGGTTCACTCAGGTTCTGTAGCTGAAAAAGAATGCATGCAACATATCTTGTCTAATCCATTTGTATGTTCTTAAATCACTGAAACAGGGAAGTTTGTTTTTAGCTATTAAGATATTAAAAAGCTACACTTGTGGTATTTATTCTTCAAATTTGTAAAGAAGACCTGATATTACAAATGATCCTGTCAGAGCAAATCTGGTTCCTGAGAGTCAGAAAATAGTTTTCATTTTCTCGTCAGTCTAATTAGTAATCTGAAATAGAGATTATCCAATTATCTTGCATGTTTCAGTACAAAACAACAATGAAAAATTCTATATATAAATTGCTCAATTATATGAAATTCTAATTGAAAAAAATGCAGGTCTTCAGTTGGTACAGATCAGGAACAATTAGGAATGTAAAAGGAATGGTAACATTATTTGTTTCTGTTAATAGCAACGTTTTAAATGACAAATAGCAAAACAATGTTACATCTACAAGACGACTCAGAAGGCACAGAAATTGAGACACTAGTAAATGTCTTTATCTTGTTGGTTATTGAATTAGATTATTATATATGTAATTATACCATCATGATTAGCCAAGTGGATAAAATAAAAAAAAATAAAAAATACTTTTTTATCGTTAATATCAGAATGAATAATTGCTAACATTTCAATCTTCATAAGTCACTGGGAAAGTATATCAATGCTTACATGGCTTCAGGGAGATCAGGAACATTAAAAGTATGTCCATAACAAAATGAAATTTCTAGAAGTCTTCTGTTTGAAGAATTCAGGATATTTAAGACTCGCTGTGAAAACTATCATATTCTTGTTTGCTTCAGGTGTTAAAAATAAGAATATTTGTAAGATAATATTTGCTATTGTTTAGGTAAAACTATCTTTCAGTTGTGAATATTCAAGTGGTCTTTAGAAGTTACTATAAATATGTACTTAACAGGCTCTTTACTCTTCAGTTATTATGTGTTATTTTAAACCAAGCTGAGTGACCAACCTGGACTCCTTACATGGAAACACAAATGTACAAATCATTAAAGGGATGATGCCATTCTTTCTTTTGTAACTACTTCAGTAATGATTTTTTTGTCCTGCTCTTCCATATTACCTGTGTCAAGCCAATCCTACATAATATCAAAGGCCAAAAGATATAGAAGAAAAAGGCTTTTTTAATAGTCTCAGAATATGCATATTTATTTATATTTTATGGGGATCATAGATTCCTCTAAGTTATTCTATTTACCTAATCAATGTACTGAAGAAAAGAGCAGCATGTTCCTTTCCTAGAAATACTAAAATACGTTACTATGAAGGGTCATATAGCAAGCTTATGAAATGGAGCTATCATATTTATTTGCATTATTAAAATCTTTTAAAAGGTATTTATGTATTGCTTGTCATTTTCTAATACAAATCATCCTAATCTCCTTAATCTAAAGGAACACATTTTGATATCTCTTTCTTTTGCCCTTCATAAAAATTTCATAGCAATACCATAATACCGATATTAGTAGCAAGGGGTCCAGTATCAAAATCCACATGGATTTTTTACTCAGAGAAACATAGAAAGTAGTACTTTTGCCTGAACAAAGGCTGTGCAAGACTTGACAGTTGGGAATTGCAGCATTTGGCACAGATTTGATAACTCTTTGCTGTGCAAGATTGCAGTGGCAGGGAAGGAGCTACTAGGTGGAACTCTAGCACACTCAGAAGATTTGCCCTATGACTAGTTTTAATCCATACCATGTCTTCATTAGAGATGTTTCTGAAGTGCTCTGAAAGTATTTAGCATCTTTGCATACTCACCTTTCTGTTTGTATGTATTTCTTACCCTTACCTGCTGACTTCGAAGTCAGCACTGAAGCGATAAAAGCATCATGAGGACTGACTTTAGCATGCAAAGCTCTCTTTAACTAAATCCTTTCTTCTGCATTATCCTCAGGCACTTAGGCTGGTGACAGAAGCATATCTAGAAAAGCAGATGGAAAAGATTCAAATGCCTCAGCCCAGCAAAAAGATATTTATTCATGGATATTTCTCTGTTGCTTAGACCAGTCTCTTAACTAGAACAGACTACAGAAGCAATGTGACTAACATAATTCAAGACAGAAAACTAAGTATAAGAACTGGCACTACATATTAAATATTAAAAAAATATATACCAGCCAAAAATAATTAGTTACGGAAATGGTGAAAGAATTTAACTTAAAGGGAAAAAAAAGGAAAGAACTGGCTGACTGAAGCTTTTAGCCCTTCTGGAAGATGACTGCTATTGTCATAAATGCCTGTGGACAGGAATAACACACTTATCCTTCTATGAACTGATCTTGAAGATTATGTACCTCCTGCCTTATTTTTGCCCAATCATCTTGGCATCTGATTTCAAATTTACTTGTAAATGCAGTGGTAAAACTCTGTCAAAGAGTATAATAACTGCTGGAGATGACAGGGGAAGTCACTACTTAGTCACGCAACTGAATTTTGTAACAAGATCTTCCCAGATTTTTTTTTTTTTGTAGCAATATGCTGAAATTGAATGTTTATAAGAATGAAATTTTCTATATCTAAATCTGCCTTAGACTGCAATTGTTAAGAACTACTTTAAAAAAGAAGAGTACTTATAAGCAAGGAGATGTAGGTGCACACGTAAAAATAATCTTTTTATATTATAGAAAAAATCAAATACTTTTTTTTTTGAAAATTCCAGCAAGTGAATATTTCATTTACTGCATGTAGGTAAAAACAGTTTTTTTCTGCTGAAAAAAAGAAAATCATGCTGCCAGACTGTTATCTGGATTTTTTTTTTTTTTCAAAAAAATAAAGCCTGTTTCAATAGGTGCCTATGCTAGGAACTGAGCTCATGATTCTTTGATAAAACCTTTTTCTCCATTAAATAAATAATTTCTGGGAGAAAAAGAAATTTGTTTGGGCTATGAAAATTTATGCAAAGACCTGCATGAGAAAAAACTGTATTAATAAAATTTGCCTGTATATGTCTTCAATTTGCTGTGTTTGAAAAGGCATTTTCACACAATAGGTCGAACAGAAATGCATATTATGACATAAAATGAGTGAACATCTCTGATTCGGTCTGTAGAGTAACAAATTGCAAGTAAAATTGATTTGAGGTGTAATTTATGCCATCTACTCTAAAAAATCATCAGCTAATGGTGTCTAGGCTTATTTTCAGTACTTTTATTTTAATGAAGAATAAAAGATTCCATGGCACACTGCATTCAATTTTGAAAATAACAGTAAAAATTGCTCTGTGGAGTTTACATAAGCCCTTATATGTATAGCTGTCCACAGAAGCTAATGCTATGTAGTGAAATTGCACTAAAAATTGACATATTAACATAAATATCCAAATTAATTTTTTGCATTTGAAATCAGCAAAGTAGAGACAGCTGTAAAAACACAAATACAATGAAAAATAATCCCAAAGCATTTTTCAAAAAATTATAGCCATTACTGTTGTTGAAAATCATCCATCTACAGAAAGGCTGTGGCAGACATAGAGATGACTACGAAAATTCTTGCATTCTGATGTTCAGAATGTAGTAGTACTTTCAGGCTCCGGAGTGGTATTTCATAAGTGCATCATACTGGTGCTGATTCTGAATACCAAAGAAGTATTTTACTCTGAGTAGAGTCTATGATGGCACAAATACCACTGATTTTAGTATAATTTTGCCACTAATCTCAGTAGATAATTTGGAGTTGAAATAATTCTACACAAGGCAATATGAGTTATATATAGTTTTAGGATGATGTTCATACCTAAACTATCAATTTTTCAAGTTGAAGTATGTCTTTTAGAATACCATGACCTAAATTCAGCCTGGTGGGATGAAGTGCTCTTTATTACACAGGCCTGTTTTAACTTGACAAAACCTCGGAATTACGACTTACTGAGGTTTTGTCTGGACTTACTGTGCTATTGTGTGCAGTGTGAACTGTCTATGAACCTGTAATACAAATACAGCATAGAAGAGTGTAGGCACAGGAGAATGTCAGAGGGCTTCAAAACACAATCATGGCATGATACCAGGGGCCCAGGGCTATAAATGTTACATTAGTGGTCAATTAGTGGCCACCTCTGTAGTGCAACTTAGACAGTTGGGTAGGGCTGGTTTTACAGATAAAAAAATGAAAGAAGCAATAAGTACCCAACATATGGAGAATGTACCACCTAGAGTAGATCTGACATGAAATGGAATCAAAGAGCGATCAAAGAGGTGATGTTAGAAAACTTATGAAAATATCCCCCAAAACCCCAAAAGTAAGGAGGAAGATACTCCACACATTCCCCAAACCACATCAAATTCCTCCCAGAAAATGGTTTGGACTAATGATTTGCCCAAACACCTAGTTTTTCTTTTAATGAAGGTGGAACCCATCATTCTTAGAACATATGGGGGAAATGGAAGGTTGAACATAATGTCAGAGAAAATGGTAGATACTCTGCATATAATTTTGCCTACAATATTAATGAGAATTAGCTGCAATATATAATTTGGTTTATAAATGTTAGCAATTACTAGAATACTAAGAATTATATTTATTATAATACTACATTTATTAGAAAAATAGTAATTTCTTTATTAAAGCAACACTCAGACTGGTCTAAATATCGCTTACTGATAGAAATTCTTCATTGTAAGCTGCTTTGGCACACCCACAAAACACACCATGGATGCTATTACATGTTTGATAAGAGCCAGTCTGTCATGTAGAAAAGTTCAGGCATGAACAGAATCATGCTTATGTGGCTACTGATACACAAAACAGTTGATTGCACCTTTTACTGGATTTTACCTGTACATTCATATATTTGAATATTTATATTTATATTTTCTTTTACATGAAATATAATTTATCCTCAAAGCTCTTTGTGTTGCTCATCATTTGAACAATCTTTTGAATTCAGAAATTTAACTGTTACCTTTTCACATGTAAATAACAAAGATATTTGAACTATTTCTACATTCTATTTCATCAAAATGTCAACCCTGTCCAAGCAAAGATGTATAATTACAGTCATGCAGCATGATATCAAAATATTAGCTGGTAACCCAGCTGTGGTACCACATTACTTGCTGCACCTATTCTAGTGAATGTTATGCTTGTATGGCTATAATCTTCCCAGCTATGGAGCTAGGTGGCTTACTGCAAGATCTATATACACCCTAAAATCTTGCAGTCAGAGTCTTAAAGGTACTTAATCATATAAAAAATTCAGGTAAATGACTGAGGAGAGTTTTTAGTATCAACTGTTACTCAAAGTTCTCTGTGAGGAGCTGAAGTTCACAAAAAAAAGTCTCAATCAAATTAATCCCTCACACTCAGTTAGCATGTATCTCTTTAACAAGCATCTTCAGTAAGAGTTCTGCAACTATGCAGTGTTTGTAGCAATGTTACTCACTTTACATTGTGTGTAGGAAAGAAAGCAAACAAATAAAAGGAAATATACCTTCTACTTTTCCTGCTTTAGCTCTGTTTTTAGCTAAAAATACAAGCAGATGTCTCTCTAAATGCATGCAGCGAACAGAATAGATGATCAAAAAGTGTCAATTCACATGTAAGAAACTGTCAACTTAAAATTCAGATACAGGGATATTATATAGGAATCCACTTCCATAGTGAGTTTGAATAAATCCTCTGATTTTCATGCAAGGATTTTGTTTCTGCTGGTTTGTTTGTTTGTTTGTTTGTTTGTTTCCCCTTGATAGATACTACCATGAAACAAAGCTTTGTATATGCCTTGAGCCCACTTCTGTCAGAATAAAAGGTAGTTAGCACAGAGAGACTCTTGCAGTAGTGTTAACTTTGAACTTGAAAACAGAGTCTGGTAGGGCAGGGTCAAATACTGCAGCTGGAACAATTTGATTGTTGATTTTGTGAGACTGAAACTTGATTCTTCACAACTAGTTTTTGAGATAATTTTGGCAACAGATGCAATCCATAGGTAGTAGAATTAGGGTACACTACAGAAGAAGCTTTTAATTTGTTCATAAGAGCAGTTAATTGTAATGAGATCTGTATGGCACAGATCAGGAAGGAAGCCAGTGCAAGCTGAGTCACAGGAAACTATTTTAGAGTTGAGTCTGTTTTAGCACAATAATAAAGGAGGTTGTCATTCTTTGACAAAAAGCATATTCCATGCTTATACAAATGGTAATAATAGCTGAATGGTTGGCTACAACTATATTTTCAAATAGAAGCTTTTGATTTCAAAGAATCCTGAATGTGTTTCACAAGTAGAAGAGGAATGGAAAGACTGTGTCTATATCTGTACTTTATTCTTTTTTGTAGCTCTAGCAATCAGAATATGAGATTACAGGAAAAAAATGGTTCCAATTTTCTCTTCTCAAAGAAATTGGATTAGAAGATAATCAAATATGATAAACAATTTGAAAATGTAATGTTCTGGAGAACATGATGAAAATTCTGTAAAATGCAAACAAAATGCAAACCAGAAGATATAAAAAAGCGTTTAATTTACTTAGATGCTGCTATCCACATGATAGTGTTAAGGTAACTTAAAGGCAAGTAAAAAGGGTATCATGACATCTGGGAAGCTGGAATGCTATGAACTGCCTATCATGAAAAGCTAAACAATCAAACAACATTTTAATTTGTTGAAACACTAGGAGTCTGTGCTCTAAGGCCTCTTATATCCCTGCACTTTGTTTCATGGTATTGATAAATTTCAGAGGTGTCGTTCTAATATGACTGGGTTAACTAAGGATAACCGTCTGGCTTGTTTCTGGTCTGAAACAAATCTGTGTCACTTGCAAAATTTAGCTCAGTTCCCATTCTGTCATCTGAACTTTGACGACATAAAAAGAGACTTGATCAAAGAATGCCTGAAAATGGCATTTAGTGATGATCTGTACCTCAGGACGAGAAGAGCTAAATTAAAAAAAAAAAAAAAGAAAATTCATTGCAAACACAGAGGAGTTTGATTCAGGCAGTTGAATAGGCATTAGAGAAATTTCATCAGTAGGAAATGTTATAAATTAAAAAAAGTTCTACTTTACATGCTGCTTTTAACATCACTCATATTTATCTTTCTTCTACCTTATTCCACAGTTTTCCTTTAAATGCCTTTCGAAGTTGCATACTGAAAAAAACAACAACAAACTAAACAAAACAAACAAACAAAAAAACCCCAAGAACTTATGAGAGGATTCAATTTATATTTAATGTAAAAGTAGTACAAAAGTGTTTTTTATCTGGATACTATGGGCAATTTAATCTTGTATCAGTTTTGTAGAGATGTTCAACGGTAAGAAGATGAAGATTAAGCTTGTTGGAATGATGTTGGATCTGCTGCTATTCTGTTATTGACAGTTATGGATATAGATAAAGTTTCCAGAAAAATAAATATTATTTTATGTATTTCCAGGCACAAAATTTAGATACATTTGTAATAAATGCTGATTAAATATAAGAGATCTACAAAAGAACAGACAGTAGCTGATATGTTCTGGAACTAATATACCAGTGATGTGACTGACAAAGTTTAGGTCATTGATTCTCAAAGAAGTTGAAAAATGACAGGAAAAAAAACATGTATACAGAAAGATTGATCTCTTCAATAAAACAGCAGTTCAGCTTCTCCAGACCAGAAAGAAGTATCTTTAGTCACTGTCAGTTTACTGAAATCATGCCTGCAAGCTAAATAATTACTGACAGTTGTCAGTAATTAACATTGTCTTCCTCATCTCACTTTAGTGGTAATTGCATTGTTTTTTGTAGCTTAAAACATTATATGCATGGTTGGACTTGAGTTTGTGTTTAAGCATGAACTGGGACAGAGAGGAAGACTACTTTCTGAGGGATCATACAAAGACATGCATTGAAAGTAAACTGTATTCCCAAAAAGCTGAGAAACAATTCTATGAATCTCATCAGTTCTCTGAACTCTGTTAATTGGATTATTAATTACCATATAAGCTAAGCATTTTCTGAAAAAAGTAATGAGACAGTATCTTTTCCAGCATATAGCTAGTTAATATGGTCTGTGAAGGGAATTCTGAAGGAGCTCAGTACAAAATTTGTGTCTAAGAAAACTGGACTCCAAGCTGATTAAATCAGTTCTCTGCTATCTTCTTTTCTTGGTAAAACATCAGATACTCACAACATCAGAATTTTGACAAACTACCTTTAGTAAAGAGACTGCTATAAATTATATGGTTTCTTCTGTTATGTCCAATAAATGTCTTCTTCATGGGAAAAATTAAGAATATTAAAATCATTAGACATCTGCTTCCTCACTGATACTTTAGAAATGATCATATAGAGATTTTTGAAAGAAGAACTCCTATTAAACTCTTATATGAATTTTATTTCAGTGAACAGCACAAATTTGGATTCTTTCCCTGAGTGATATTATTTTTCTTTGATTTAACATCTCCATGGAAACACTGTTTTTGAGAATCCCTTTCTCTGTTTTCCTGGGAAAGCCAAGATATGATCACTACCCTCCAGACAAGTTAAATTACTAATTTCAGAGCATTTTTTTTAGTCTTTTTTAAGAGGTATAAACCTTCACCTCTTTCACTTAACTGAATACTTGAACCTGAAGGAGTTATAAAATATATTATTCCTGGAAGTGTCTACTCAGTCACGTCTCTTGGGCTAATTTCTGTTTTTCGATGAGGTAATTAAACAATAGCTCTGCATGCTTACTTTATCAATGTAGTAAAAACCAGTTTAGCTAATTTCTTGTATTTGAGAAGATTTCTTTATTTTTCTTTTCTTTTTTTTTTCTTCTTTTTGCTTCAATAATTTTAATTAAAATGCAAATAGAGCTACAGGATTTGTTTCAAATACTGTGGACCATAGATGTATAGTTAGTTTTGTCTTCCTGTGTGTTCTGTGTTATAAATATTTTGAAAGAGTAAACAAGCTGAATCTTCATATACAAACTAAAGATTTGCATGAAGCTCTTTATTCAACTGCCTTAGATTTTATACAGTTATAAAACAGGAAAGGAATCTATTTAGACACTAGGTTTTCCAAATAATTTTGGTTCATATGATTATTTTAACGATGTATAGGTTTAATAGAAGCTTTTGCACTTAACAGCAAAAACGTTTTCCTACATTCAATGAACTGCCAATAATCTAGGAAAAAACACGTTTTGTAGATCTCCACTATCCATTTGAAAAACGCATGTAAAATTCACTATTTACTATAACTACACATTGAATTAATTCTATTGGCAGTAAAACTACTTTAAAGAATACATATGAAATTATTTAAAACCTTAAATTTGTCTTATTAATATTTGTTTCTTTGCTTTTTAGCAACTCACAGTAGTTTCTCCACTATATCTCTCAACTGTCTAGCAGCAAATTTTAAAATTTCTTGATCTTATTAATTGTAAAATATTTCTTTTGATGAATCACTTTCTTGACCTCACTTTGTTGACAAATATTTAGCATTCAATAAGTTTTCCTTCAATATATCAGCTGTATGTGGTAGAGTTTTTGATCAGTGTTCTGCTTTAAAGATTAAGATTACAGATCTGAATCTCAGCTCCTGAGGTCTTTCCTGAAACAGTCAAGAACAATTCACAATTTCAGGAAACTTCTTTTAAGTAAACTTATTTATTAAAATGCCTGTGAGACATGAACTCAAGTATAGTCAAGCAAGTTGATTTATAAAGTAAATGAATATTCATGGTCAACATTTTGTACGCTGTACTTTCAAATCAACCTCCTGCTGCAAAGAGAAGCCAGTGAAACAACAAGAGCATCTTGTAGTGTGCCCAGAGACTCCCACTTTCCTCTCTTGCTTAATCAAGAGGGAGTGCAATCATTTAGAGAATACTCAATGCTCAGTAGCCAAAGAAGGAGACTTTTATTTACCTGCAAACAATTTTTCCTAACATTTTTTCCCTCTTCTTCACAGACCCTTCATTTCATCTGGTTTTTTTTTTTTTTTTTTTTTTTTTTTTTTTCAGAAGACTGCACCATGAGTTCACAATGAAATTAGTTAAGGGAAACAAGGTTTTGCATTGGTATAATCATTAGCTCTTAAGAACATCACAGAAAGATTCCCTCCTATAAGCAAGATTTGCAAACTGGTAACAACGAATGAGAAGGCGGAGGTACTCAGACTCATTGTGGCCTTTCCGTACTTGAAAGGGGCCTGTAAGAAAGGTGGGGAAAACTTTTTAGTGGATCCTGCTATGAAAGGACAAGGGGTAACTGTTTTACACTGGAGGAGGATCTATTTAGAAATAAGGAAGAAGTTTTTTACAGTGACAGTGGTGAAACACTAGGACAGGTTGCCAGAGAGGTGCTGGATACCCCATCCCTGGAAACATTCAAGGTCAGATTGGACAGGGGGCTGAGCAAACTGATCTGGTAGAATATGTTCATTCTGATTGCAGCGGTGTTGGACTAGACCATTAACTCTAGTCCTGGTGATCGAGTGCCTGGTGATTGACTGACCCTCAGTCAATTTACAGATGACACAAAATTAGGCAAGAGCATTTATCTGCCTGAGGGTAGGACAGGCTGGGTTTATGAGCCAAGGTGAATCTGTGATAGACCTCCCAGCCAGGACAATGATGCCGATGAATTACTCTTTGAGGAACAAAGGGACACTTCCAAGTCAACTGTCCTTGTCCTCATGGGGGACTTCAACTTACCAGAAATTAATTGGGAACATCACACAGCTGGTACAATCCACATCAGAAGATTCCCAAAAGACCTGGATATTGGGTGAATCCCAGTTAGCATTTGATATCTATCTTAGATAACTGAATCAAGCCACGTATGTCTCTATCTTCTTCAATCCAGTAGTTGAAGGGGAAACATTTACTTAATCAAGTGATTGACTTATTTTCAGTGTTGTAAGGGGAGATTGTTGAGATAGGTCATATTCAGACAGAGTACATGTAGATGCCTAAATTACAGTACCTCAATCTTGTACCAGATCCCATTTTCTTTATTTTGAAAAAGGATGTCAACTTAAGTTAAAATCTAAGTTTTAAATTAAAAGTTGTTAAAATGCTGAAAATAAAAAATATAAAGCCTTTACTATAAAATATTAGAATACACTATATGAGCAGATATATGTGAATCCCCCATCAACTGAATACAGGGGTAATTTGCAAAATAATGTTCCTGTTTCCAGAATATCATTCACTTTGCTTCACACTTTGTTTTGCTTGGTGTTATTTGTGAATTTAAGAACCTGTGTTCATCACATTCCTAGAACTGGATCACTAGTCTGGGAAATTGTGTTGCAATGCAATGGTATTAGGATACTAAAAACTGTTTTGGTCTATGACTTCTTAGAGGAAATGTGCAATCCAATATGACTTATTAGGACTAAGAACTTGCAATGATTAAAAATACGTATTTTTTCACTTTTATGCAAAATATTTATGAGGCAAAATATTTATGCAAAATATTTATCTCAAGTGAAAAAGAAGCAATAGTGAAAAGACGTACTTTAAAAGCTCTACAATTTGTTCTGAAGAAAAGAGATCTTTAACTTCTCAAAGACTGAGGTGCAGTCATAGTTCACAATTTATTCAGCAAGGTCAAATATTAATAAAAAATATTAAAAAGTCTACAAAGTTAAAATGAGCTGATAAATTGACCAGTGTATTCTCTTTAAATGAAATGTTTCAACATTCATGTATATTCACATCATATAGAATTAGTTTTATAGTATTATTAGGAATAAGATAGGTAATTTTCGTGGTGGTTCATAAGACACCAGCTTAATTTATGCGCTTTTTTCCCCGTTTTTCTCTGTGGCATTTACCTCTATATGAAACTTGAGTTACCTTTAGAAATAGATATAAGTTTTTAAATCAAAAATTTTTCTATCTCTGGAGTGAGATCCTGAACTGATGTAAATCAGAGTTGTACCTATCAAGGCAACCATATCACACAAATAGAGCAGAACAAAGATTCACAGCAGCAGGGTCTCTGTCTCCCTCTTACACAGACAAACCAAAGCGCACTAAAATTAGCTTTCATGGAGATATAAATCTGGAAAGGACCTAAAGTAGATGCTTAACCCATTTTTCTGCTTCAAAGAAATATCGATAATATCAACATCTTTGTTGGTGGATGCTTTTGTTCCATTCCTAAACATTTCCACAATAGTGCATCCAAACCTTCCCAGATACACTTTCAGAGTTTTGTTATCTTTCAATTATTTTTAGCAATGACAATGAGGACTTCAGACTTTTTATGATTTACTGTATTCCTACTTCTAGTTCTTCAGAAATTCTAACTAGGAGGCTGTTTGCTCTTAACAGTTATGCAGTTATTTCTGCCTAAACTTAGTGTATTTCATGTAACCTATAGAATCATGTAAAATTTTACCCCATTATTTATTCCTTCAGTATTTAAAGATCTCTCTGAATGCTACTCTTGTCCTCTAATATACTTGAAGTTTATCCTACTTAGATATCAATTGAAAAACTAATGGTCATATTCATGGTTTAAGGTCATTAAGTCAAACACTGAATAGCAGCTGTCCTGGGACACCACCATAAAAAATTTAATTTGATAAATTCTTACATTTGGACAGTGAACCATCAGTATTCTCTGCCTGTAAATTTCCAATTAGTTTTGCAGTTATCTCATCATAGATGCATTTAAACAATTTTCTTTTGCATGCATGTGATGTTCACATAAAAAAACAAAAAAAAATGTAAAAAACTTTACTGAAGCTAAATATAAAACTGATATATTGTTTGCTTTTTATCTGTAAGGCCTGTTACATTATCCTAGGAAGAATTAAATTAGTTTGACATGATTTGCTCTTGACTAATCCATGTTGGCTGTTACTTACTGAAGGTCTAAAGTGCACTGACTAAAAGGCTGTGAATTGTGAAATCAGACAAGAGCTTGTCATAAGATGACACTGCCCAAAACATCTTGCTCTTTCTTTTGGTAAGGCTTGGAAAACGTTATCTGTTCCAGGGTTTTTGTGACAAAAATATGTTGGGAAGCTGAATTATGCTTTTTTTTTTTTTTTTTTTTTTTTTTTTTTTTTTTATCTCAGTAGTAATCTGAAATGAAGACAGTGTTTCTTTGACTAAAGTGGCAGGAACTGGTATTCAGTGAACACAGATTTTTTAAATTGCTAATATATGAGGATGGCAATGGCTGAGGTAAGGAAAAAAGGAAAAAATCAATCCCAGCTTCTCACAAAAATACATCAGTTATCTGAAAGTATATTTTCTGTTTTCTTTTTTAGCTCATGAATTTAATAATATCAAACATATTATTTGTTTCATGGTTTCACCATGTCAGTGTGTGACCTAATAGCCAAGGGACTATTCTATGTGGAAGAATGTATTAATTTATTCATTTTTGGCTTCTCATAAATATACTTGTTCTTTATGCATTATATACCAACTGGGAAGGAACTATTTAATCTGAAGAGGAGAAACTTGTGGGATGAAATTAAAGAACAGATATACATTATATATATATATATATATATATACAACTTAGATAAATTCTGTCAAGTGCAATGACAAAAGTGAGATTCTTTATGCACTTTTTTCTGTGTGACAGGGGGTAAAGGTCTAAAGCCTCAGCAGGGCTTTATGACTAGGTAATATCCATATGTAAGAGCCTGAGGCCATCAAACTTAGTTGTCATCAGTCCTTCTTTAAGTTAAAAATTAAAATAAAGGCTTTACTGTTGCTGTCAGCTGTACCAAAATGTCTGGGTCCTGAAAATCATGCATTTGGGAAATGAGCTGCAAGATAAATTCTTGTTCTTCCCAATCCTAAACTGTATCTTCTGATAAAATGCTACAAATATGTTTGAAGAGAGGAAGTTTGAAAGAATTTTTTTAAACTTTACTTAGAGCCTAGAAAACTAGAAAGAGAAAAATTGTTGGTGCTCAGTGGATTAGCAGTCTACAAGATTACCAGTATTTTGCCTCCATGATGTGAACCCCTGTGCTGCTTCTTTCCAGGATTACATCTATGTTGGTAACGAGTACATAAACTCAGCTGAATCCAACCTTGATCTCACCAAGAGTTTAGCTTCCTGATACAGGCAAGAAATTACCTTAGTCCTTAGAAGGAAGTGCTCTGGTCTGCAAGATCCACAGAGTGGGTGGCCGGTTTTCCATCTTTCATAGGCTGCCCTGGTGCTCAGGGCAGTCCCCTGTGAACTGTAAATACTCTTAGGAAGTGGAGTAAACAGAACCTTAGCTTCTCAGTCTTTGCGGGCTGAAAAAGGAAAAGTGAACAGTACTATCACCACACCTTGATTTATAAAAGGGAAGCAAGACAATCAGTTAATAGAAAAAGTACATTTTTTTCTAGATAAACATCAAGATGACAGATTCTGAATGTGAATAGGTATTTCTCTGTGTGCCTTAAGAAAAGAATTGATGGTTCATTGCATACTAAGCTATTCCCTTAGATAGGTAGCTAGACTAGGTAGAATTGAATTTATATTTCTACAGTTTTTGCTGGTATATTAGACTTCTGTTTGCCTTCACTGAATCACTGCAGACAGGCTTTGTTCATACCGTGCAAGTCTCAGGGCTGTTTGGTCATGTGCCTCCTGCATATGTAGTCATAGTCCTGCTTTGCTGCAAGTGTTCTTTCTGCATTCCTGTTGGACAGCCTTGGCACAACCTTGTTCTTGATTTGTCTGGCAGGGTATGAAGTCTATCAGGATTTCACAAGGACCAGGGAGAAAATCCATTATGGTTCATATTCCAGGATATGTGAATTCCATCAAAAAGAAAAAAGTTATCAAAAACCAAACCTCCTTTCAGTGCTTCTCTATGATGCTGTGCCACTTGACATTTCCTTTCCGGTGAGAGATTAATGTCAGCAAGTACCTTCTAAGAAGCAAGACAGGTTTTGGGGTTCTGTGGTATCTCCCTAGATAGTGCAGCCACACTCTGTGATAGAGGGCACAGAAAGTACTTGGGCAGTACTTTCTCAATAGTGTGGAAATGGGTGGAATGGTGTGGAAATTTGAGGCATAGCACAAGCTTCTGAAAATCATTTTAGATGCCAGAAACTACATTTTAGATAAGGTCAAACTCATATATTAGTTCTGAACCATTATGACGTTGAATTGCAAAGGTCATATTGTGGTTGTGGCCTTGAATTTTATTGACAAACAAAATTAACAAAATGAACTCCAGAAATTATCTGTGAATGGGCAAAACATTATTATGTAGGGGGAGATTCTTATCACTGCCTTTCCTTTTTTTATTCTGTGTTCAACATGGAAGACTCAAAAATGAGCCTTGTAATTTTCTTGCAGAAACGCTCTGTAAACATAGGCAGCAAATGCAAGTGCTCCAAGCACACTCACACCCTTCGTAGGTGTCTGATGGCCTGAAAATAACTGTCTATGGTTCTTACAGCTTTTATAATTACCTGTGTTCTGACTTCCATACTAAATGATAGATAAAAGAACTGGGAGAGGTGAGGTAGCTGAAAGCCTCCAGAATGCACCTCCGCATTCCATGCAAAGTTTAACCAATATAAGTGTGTAGGGTGAAAGAAATGTTTGCTTCTGGTGGTTGGTGCTTTTTGCTACTGCATTATCGTTTGCTATATGGCTGTGTAGCCTACTCAGATTAAATTGGGGTTATATCTGCAGGGTTCCTCCTCTCTTAATCACAGGATATTGTATTATGGTCCCAGAGGTACAACACAAAACCTCACTTCTTGGGTCACTTCATGTGTTTTCAGCACAGTAACCAATGAACTGGACATGAATTACAAATATTACAATCCTATCAAAATTCATTGATAAGCTTTTCTATGAAATTTTGCTTTTCTGCCTGTTTGATATCGTTAGTCTCAGCTACTCAAACATTCATGGAAAATAAACATGAAAAGGTAAAGAATGTGGCTGAGCTGAAATTTGGTCTAGAATCTCAAGAAGCAGTTCCATTTCTGTTTTCTTTGCTATTCACCTGGTTGTAGAAAGAAAGCTAATGTTCATGCAGCTTTTAGCTGACAGCATTTCTGCTAAAACAGTAGCTTTTAGAAGCCCCAGGGAACGTTATAGATGGGGAGAAAACACACAGAAGTTTTAAATTGTCCTTTGCTTACCATACATCAGTGTTCTCTTAAAAAGGTAGGTCATAATAACCTTTTTTTTTGGTTTCCTATTTTTATCTTTCCTTTAGAAAAGTAAGTAAAAAATAAAAACTCAAAACTGTATGTAGAAAGCAGTTTTAGAAAGTACAAAATTCTTCCACAGCAGGCCAAACCTCTGATACTTTGGCTACTACCCATACTTTTCCTTATTTTAATGTGCTGATTTCCTTATACAGTGCTCACTGAGGAAGACGTGGTGTGAGATTGTTTTTCACTGAATCCTGTTACCTATCCTCTTTGGGATCAGTTTATTGAGGCAAAATTTATAGGGTGACAATAGACTCTGCAAGAGATGTATGCACAACTTGAAAAGTAAGAAGAAATTATTTATCAGTTGGGTATGCACAAAACGTAACTAAGATTTAATGATGTATTAGGCTAAATATTAGTTTGCTCACCAGTACTCTTAAAGCACCCAAAGAGTCTCTGTTGGCCACACAGTGATCAGTCAGAAAGCTCAGAGCCAGCCTCTATCACTCCTTGAACAGGTTGAACTCAGTGCTGCTGAGTCTCCAGGTCTCACCAGCTCTGCCATCAGTGGTGACACTGATGTCTCAATTCAAAGCCCCAGTGATTCCTAATGAGTCAACTAGCTGTCCAAATTATTCTTTTAGTATTTTATATTTTTTCATGCTAGTGCTTTTCGCCTTGAATACTTGAGTTACTAATTATTTTGTTTCAATAGATCTACCTCTGTCTGTAATTTAATCTTACTTTTCTGTTCTCTTTCTCATATCTTACTAACTTAACAACTTTCTCATGAGTCAAATGCAAGGTTATGCTGCTAGGCCAGGTTGTAAGTTGGTCCCTAATTCTTGAAGCATAAGCTTCTGAGCCCAATGGAAAAGGGGCTTAAGCAGTGTTTGCAAAGAGCTTTATATGTAATTTTTGTCTATGTGAAAAAATAAACAGGCAAGGAAAAGACAATCAAGATATAAGCAGTTTACTTATACATTTTATAAAGTGAAAGCAAATCTTCCATCTGTTGAAATTTGTCAGTGCAGTAGTACCTATTGAAACAAAAAATACTTGAAATTTGAGGGGTTTTCTTTGTTACTGTTTCCAGCTTCAAAGTCATAAATTTTGGAAAAAAAGTGATGTCACAAGGAATAAGATATTTGTGGGTAATGTGAACAAATTTCTGATAGATTATTATGTGAAAACATTATGAGTAGAGAAGATGTTGACTATGTTCAGAAAAATTTTTGAAGTTTATTTGAAGTTTTCTTATTCCTACAAAAGTTTTTGGTTTTGTACAGCAACAAAAGAAATAAAAAGAACCCCAAATATTTTTTCAGAGAAAAAGTCACATATGGACAAAGGAAAAAGGAAAAAAGAAAAGCTGCCACTCTACCTAAGCAGGACAGCTATGGAAAGTTCAAACTGTTCAGATTTGACAAACACGGAAATATTTATTTAGTCATATTTGCAATTCTGCTATGAATAACAAGAAGCATTCAGAAACTGTTGAAGAGTTTTCTTTAGCTGATGTTTTATTTAAAGGTCAACACTGAAAAATCAAATAGGAAGTAATTTCGTCCATTTAATTTACTTTTTTTTTTTACTTGCTTTCTAATTGGGGATATCTTTTTGTAACTATGATAAAACATGACTATATTTCACTTGAGATAAAATGAACTCTTGAACATTAAAGTAAAACTTTATTTTCCGCAAGTCAGATTTCCTTACTTTGTTAAGAGTGCTTATAGATTGGTGAGAAATGCTTATGTTCCTCCATACAGGCAGTAAGAAATAATTAAAAAAAAAATCTCAAAATTATTGTGTAAGCTAACCATGAGTGATAATCATACATAAAGATCCTAGCCTTAAATTAGTAATACATCTATTCAGAAAATGTCCTGTGAGACCATTTTCATAGTACATCTCCTGGGTGATAGATAACTCAACATATGGCCCATTTGTTTGCCTCACTGATTTTATTATTCTCACTTTTGCAAATGTTGCATGTTGCATCAAATTACAGTTAATCATCTTCCAGGTAACAGTATACACCCTCCCAGTTCAAGTTACAGACCTCATCTTGACTGCCTCCTTTGAAAAGAAGAATGCTGTAATTCTGAACAATGGGTATAATGAAGTATAATAACTCTTTTCTAGGAAGAATAATGTACAGTACCACCTGTGCTAGTAAAGACATAGTGAGCAAGATTTGTTATAATAAAAGCATGCAGCTGCTTCAGATTGCCCTGAAGCTCAGTGTTCTGATCATTATTCTTTTTTTTTTTTTTTTTTTTTTTTTTTACTGAGAGCAGTTAAATGTATGAAAGTGTGGATATAGATATCTAGCTATTTTTTTCTTCACTTAGAGTTTTCTTGCTCACTGTGGTCGTGTTTGTCAGCCACACCTGGAACTTTGACAGCACACATGCGATGCAACCTTTTTTCTACACTGGGAACATTAATGGACTCCTTTTTTTACCTTTCTTCAGAGGTGAAAGGATGGAAGTCACCAAACTGATAACTAATTACTGCACAACTATCATCTACATCAGCTGGAGTGGCTCTAATGAATTTTCAAAGACTTTATTTAGGAACCTGTATATGATTCATAACTTTATTTAAACCAGGGCTCCAGATAGGACCATCCTACCTATCTCTGAGTTTAGATGTAAATAAGCAAAGCTCTGCAAGCTATTCCTACCCCCAACCAGGATAAATAGGTTTATTTTCTATGGCAGAGAGAATAGAAAGGGGCAGCTGGAGCCTGATTCAGATGGGGAGGCAGGGAAAGCTTTGAATCAAAATCTGCTGTCACCATACAGAGTAAAAAAAATTAATTAGGAAGGTGAATTTAATAATGTTAATATTGATACTGTTGCATTTGCCTGGATCTTCCTGTTTAGGCAGATATCAGTAAGTGCTAGACATTTGAAATAAATAAGTTTCATATTTAGAGTATGTTATATTTTTTAGATCTTCAGGCATTCAACTACCACTGTTTTTCTACTCCATGTGTTCTGAAGACAATTATTTCCTTCCCCTTCTTTATTGGGACTTTTTGTTTACTAAATCTAAGGAAAAACACACATGAATGTGATTGCTCTGTCATGCTTCTGCTCTCCCCATAGGTGCTTTAGGGTGAGGTACTCTCTACCTATATAACGAAACCCCTTGGAAATTGTTTGAACTCCCCCACTCATTAAAAAGTGAAACATAGACTGTAAAGGTGTATGTGGGCAGGAATAATAAATCACAGGAGAAACCACAGAAAGTGATTTCAAGATCTTATTATAGAAGACACTTTTTTTTAAATCTCACACAGAACATCGTTCTTGTCAGACTCGCTGTTGCAGATTACTTTGCACCCCAGCCTAACTGGCATCTCTCCTACCTTCTACATCCCTTATTTAATTGTTAAGCTGTAGTTAACTTTTCCACTGTCATGCCTGTGAGGTAGTCATACTGTCTGGTCTTATTCTCAGTACATTCATGCCTATTAGAGCTGATTACCTCAGAGAAATTACTCCATCTGTCATGCCTATTAACATTCAGGTTTCTACTACTTGATTCCTGGTTTTTGGAGGGTGTTGTTGGTGTTGTTGATTTTTTTATAATAAATATTTGGGTTTTTTTCTTTTTTCATTAAAGAGGAAAAATCCACCACAAAACAATTCTAGCTCAAAAAGAAAAATCTTTGTCATTACCAGTAGGAAAACCATTGCATAATCACTGAATCATCTGAAAACTAACTTCAAATTTCTTTCCATCATTGTGGTGAGCAAGAACGTGAAAAACACATTGACAGTAAGGTTTCTCAAAAACATTTTCATGATTTGGGTTATTTGATGCTGTCTGCTTGATCTGCTAATCAGTAGTATAATGTAATCCCCTTCAGAAAGAACGGTTAACTACTGCTGAAAATGATCTAGTATGTTTCAAAAAAAAGCATAAATATAGACAGCATAATTTTACAGACTTTTAGGTAAATCAGTTGAAGTTCCACCTAAATATACTGATTTTAATAAACATAAAACCTTTCATAAGGTGAGGTATTCCCACAATGTTTCATTTCCCTCTCCAACTTTGTGTCGACTCCAAATCTTTTATTCCTTTTTAAGTTTGTTTCCTCCTTCAGAAATCTCGCCTTCTCTGGGTGACCTTCTCTTACCTTTCATCAGTTCCTTTACCTATGTCTTCCTGATGCATTTGTTATTCTTCTGCCTCCCTATCTTTTTTAGTCAGTCATCTATCCCTAAAATATCTCAATAGCTACCTTTTGTTTATACAGTTTTTTACTCTCTGTTTGAGTACTGCAGTTCAGATAAACACAGGGAGCAAGGAAGACAAAACATTGTGTAATATGCAAATATAAATACTGCTTGTCTGGAAAGAAATTTTAAGCAGTCTCATCTTCTTTTGTTATTTATTTTGAAATAGAAATCATCAAAGCCCATCAAGGCCATTGTATGGGCAGTAGGTTTGATTGCTTTGAGAATATATTTATTGCAATATATACATGCACCTCTGTTATATTATTGGTATTATTAATTTTCTTTAGAAAGTACTTTCTTGATTTGATTAATTTGAATCAACTGTACTATATATAACCTTTGCTTTTACTAAGTGGTGAATGTTTGCTAAGATTGCATTTCTTTATCTTCTTTGTATATTGTGATTTTGACTGTTTTCAGATATTATAGTTGTTCTGTATTCTTCTTCCTCTTTGCTAGCCTTCTCAAGCCTAGAATTATTTGTCTATTTTCCACAGCTGTTTAAATTTTGGGGATATCCAAGTGAAATTATAAAAAACAAACAAAAACACCTCCCCAAAACATGCTTTTCACAAGTATAAGGGACAAATGTATAATTACATTCTTGGACTTTAGCAGAAAATGGGGTCGTATAAATGAAAAGGCTGTTAGTAGCCAATAGTAACTTAGAAAATGCAGGTGAATGGTGAAATTATCATGTAATTATGAACCTGTGTGTTCATAATGTAGCACATTCACAGTTGTTCAAAATCTCTTAGAATCAGATCACCATCAATCTTACTACACCCACGATACAGTTTCCCAGATTCTAGAATTTAACCCCCCATACTGGGTTGCCCCAGCAAGCAGCTAAGCATGGCATCATGTACTACCTCCCCAAGCTGATCCATCCCCAGCCAATTTCTGACCAACAGCCACCTTGGAAGAAAAACACCATCCCCGCCACACCTTTCTTCATCTGCTCTCAATTTTAGTTGCTGAACATGGCATTGTATGGTATAGAATATCACTGTTACCAATTTGTGTCAGCTGTCCTGGTTTTGTGCACTCCCAATTTCTTGCTTGCCCTCAGGCTATTTGCTCAGGAGACAGAGTGGGAAGAAAGAAAGCCTTGATGCTATGCACTGTTCAACAATAACTGATATGTCAGCGTGTTTATGCCAATGGTTTTATAAACAAATCCAAAACACAGCACTTTATGGGATGCTATGAAATAAGTTAACTTTGTACCAGTCAGACACTGTATACCCATATTTCGCAAACTTATCTCCAAATTTTGGAATGCCTTTTAACAGTCAAATGATGTTTACTTAATACACATCTTACTGCTTACAATACTGGTAAATCATGCTAGCTGTTATTCTGTCTTTCTTTGTTCTTTTTTATTTCTGACATAAATTTAAAAACCTAAATTATAAGCACAGTGAGTCGTGCTATGTTTTTGAGAATACTCTCTGTGATGAGGTGAAGAGTTTCTGTAAGCAAAAATTCATAGAAAATGAAATTGAATTTGAGATTCTAGTTTTACTTTTTCATAAAACTTAGTTTTATGAAAGAAAAAGGCAAAAGAAAACAGAAAAAATACAACTGGTCAATAGCTTCTTACTATTATGAAAAATATTCTAACTGATTTGGACTTTAATTAATTTGGATGAAGAATTGAGAAGGTGAGTATTGAACTCATATAAGGACATCTAATATTTATTGTTACGGTGAGAAGCAAAGTCTGGCAAACAAAAGCCTTCGTGGACTCTGCTGAGAGATCAGTGGGATTTTGCAGTGGCTACACTCTAAACTACAGTAACTCTGCTCAGCCTGGCACTAAAAACTTGGGGGTCACATTGGCTCAAATCAGTTTTGCTTTCCAGCTGCTTCTGGTGCAGTTCATGATGATTCTTAACTTGCCTTTGCTCGTTGTCACTGAAAGAGAGACAGTTCCTCAGTTAGGGGTTGCAGGAGGTCTCTCTGCCATCCACATCATTAAACCATTGCCGCACAGTAAAATCACTGAAATCTGCTGTAGATTTTGTTACCAGTTTCCATTGTCTGAAAAGACAATTTAGTGAGTTGGTACTAGTGTACTAGAGCTTACTGTGACCCCAGTGAGAAAGGCATTCAGACTTTGTAAGGTATTGTTTAAAACACCATATGTTGGAGCAATCACAAGCAATAAAAAAAGGTTAATATAGATAATCTTATGTTTCTTCAGATGGTGAACACCAGGTTATGCAACATCAGCTGGACCTCCTGGTAATGCAAGTCATGTTGTGCAGAGACCATTCATGGAGAGGTGTGCTGACATTTTCTTTTTTTTTCAGGTCTTACTGGATTTTCTTAACAGAAAACAATTCTTTCCATCAATTCCACTGCTGAGCAAAAGGATGTTCTCATGTGAATATCTGCTGCTTCACTTTAAGGTAAAGGCAAGGACATGTAGGTGGTGTAATTTCCAGTGCCCATAGGATGTTGCTTCAGAGTCTTTCATAATAATTGTCTGAGGACATTTGGTAGCACCCCTCTCCAGACACAGAACACTGATCTGCTGCCACGTCTCTGTTGCCAGGCTCTGTTGAAGCATTGCCTTTTCACTGTGTGAAAGTTTAGAAAACAAAACAATGAGGTGTTTGAGACATGGTTGCTTCTGGTTGCCCAGCTTGACCTTATCTGCATGAACACTTGAGCCTCACACACAGGCACACATGAACAGAAGAAAACTTCCTCACTGATAAAAGGAAGGACACAAAATGCTTCAGTTTGTGACCCTCCAATGCCATTTGGAAGATCACAGCTTGACATTGGAACCTATACATAGTCATAGAAATGCAGTAACTATTAACTTGAACTGAAATATTCATGAAACTTTCTGGTTCTTTTCACCATTTCAGGAAGTCAGCAAATTTCTGATGGTTTATGATGCTTTTAAGCATAAATGTGGAATTTTACCTTGAGGCTTTCATTGCAACAATAGCTAATCTGATCGAGAAGAAACCGAGATGCAACTCTGCTTTTACTAATTATTTGTATTCTAAGGGGCAGTAAACTTTTATTTTTTGGATGCCATATTTGATTTAGACACTTTTTAAACAAATTAGATCTATCAAAGTTCCTAGAATATCTTCTGATATATACCAAGATCAGTGAGATTGTAATTCGGTGATTAGTTTAAAACAGTTTAAGAGTCAAAGTAATTAGAAGAGGACATTTTTGTTGCCAGCCTTTCCCAAAATTGTATATCCGGTTGCCTCCCTTGTGCCATGACTTATTTTCCCATATCTAGACACACAGTCTTGTGAAGGTAATGTACCCTTTTAAAGTTACATTAATGTTTTATTTAGGATGAATAGAATAAGATTAAGGGTCTAAGAAGCAGAGAAGATAGAATGATCTCTGCTGCCTCAGATTGCAATAAAAATCATATTTTTTGCTTACACTATTTTTTTTAACATTTTTTTTAGGAGTGGCAAGAAAACTGTTAGCAGCAGCATTTCACATAACAATAGTGATAGCAGAAATAAATTCCATTTTACATCCTACCTCTGTGAAATTAAAGCATCAAAAGTAAATATTTAAAGTTAATAGCTGTGGTGTGCCTTTGAAATTAGTCTCTCCATATCTCCTGCATATTGACAAAAGTGGAAATTAACAAATCTAGCTCTATCCAAATTGTTTCCTACTGGTTTTGATGGGAGAAAATAAGCACATATAAAGGGTGATTCAATCTGCCTCTCATGCATATTTATTTTTGGATGGGATTCCTCCCTTCAAAATACTGATTTTTATTTTTTTTTCCGTCATGGCTCTCCCACCCTGTTTGTGGCCCAGGATCCCACTTCATCTCCCCAGGACTGTCAGCTCCCTGGACCAGTGACAATGCAGCAGGCTCTATTCCCCACAGCCCTGCCTGGCCATAGACCCCACGGAGTCTGACTCACCTGTGGACCATGTCCCGTTCCAGCCCAGCCTTGGCCCCATGGGCATATCTGATGCTGGGTTGCCCCAGTTCCCCTGCCCTTTCCAAGCTGTACTGGTGTTTCCTGGAGTAAGAAGGAATTTAGGAGAGAGATTTGGAAAATCTTGTATGTCTCTCTGTAGCTTTCCTGGAGCTCTGCAAGAGGTAAAAATAAAATAAAAATAAAAATAAAAAATAAAATAAAATTCCCTCCAGTGAATGAAAAATGGGTTCAGATCTGAAGAAATTTTCCCTGGCCCACTAGCCCCCTTTCCCAGGGCCTATTCCAAATCCACATAACTTTTGTAAATTTACTATTCATAAAAGAACCTGTATTATTCTGGTTTTATTCTTTTCTATCTCCTTTCCAGATTCTCTGAACAAAAAACTTCGGGATTTTTATACTGTATTTTCATCAGTTATGATAAGTAAGGAGCTCTATACTCTTGTTAGTGGACATTTCTTCCCAAGTGCTTCAGTGAATTTCATTCTGTGGACAACAGCAAAGGAAAAGAACTTGAATTCTATAAAAAATCCTGTCCCTTACATAGGGGCTTTTTGTGAAGATGAAGAATTTTCAGGTAGCATCCATTTTGTCAACTCATTCGAGCTAAGTTAGGAATTATCCAAGAACATCAATTAACCTGATTCTTGACCTATTTATGATATGATTTTTGTTAGGTAGAAAAATACAACATTAATCAAATTCAGCGGTGCCAGCCAAGCCCGGAATATTTTTACAAAATGAGTTCTTTAATTTTTTTTGTCTATGAGACAAACAACAATAACCCTGACACAAAGCCTGGACAAATCAGAACACAAAATATTGCTGTATTTACTGGCTCTGTCAGACCAAATTTAAACTGTGCAAAGCTGATTTATAATTTTCTGCTTGCAGTAAATACTGTTTATGATAGAAAACAATCAATTTCTATCTCATATTATTAGAGATAGATAGATAGATTTTGTGTATTAGCTCCAGAAAGATAATGAATGTGACAAATAAAGTATGTTGGTGCTTTATAATGCAGCAGGAAAAGCCAAACCAGTGAAAAATAAGAAGGAACTCAAGCTCCCCTGACCTCAAACCACCAGATTAATAGCAGCAAGGACAATAACTATTCTGATGGAAATGCAGGGTGGAGGCACTTTTGTCAAAATTAAAAGATCGGGAAAGAAGAATGCAACACTACATAAAAAGCCCACTACTGAGTTGACATTCCAACAACTGACATCTTATTATAAAAAAAAAAAAGAAAGAAAAGGAAAAGAATTTGAAATGGGACTATAAAATAAAATAACCGAAATTGGACATACACTCTACTGTTGACCATAGACTGCATTTAAATGAATTCTTTGTGCAAGGCTGAGCTGGAAAATTTTGGCAGTGTTACTTTTGTATGGAGATAAAATTTTTTATACAGGTGTCATATGTACCCATTGATGGAAGTTTCATCTGAAAGGCACAAGATCCAAGAAGCATTTTTTTTGTGTGAACCATTTTGTTGCAGGGAACAGTATTATAAAATGCCAAAAAAAAAGCAAGAAACATTATATGAGTTTATTTTTGTATAATGCCTGTATATAGGAGACAAAAGATCTCCCATCAAGATCCAAAGCCATAACTTATTTGTTGTTTCCACCTTTTTTTTTTAAAACTAAAACAAAAGTATACAAAGATGCCTCTTTAATGCTATTTGAGGTATGCACATCCAGTAGTGGAAAGGTGGAGTCAAATGCTGTTGGTTATCTTGGGATAACATGGGACTGGGAGGTTTGACTTAACCTGTGATGTGACGTCTTGAGTCAGGCATCTCAGGTGACCCCAAATGCATGTATATGGGCAGCTGAAACAAGCCTAAAGGCTAGGATTCACTTTCATATTACAGACACACAAATTCAATTTTGTCTAATCAGAAGGGTCTATGAGCTAATTAGGTGAGCTGTGGATTTGCAACAGTAAGAAATACAATAAAAGACTTGGTTACTCCACCTGTAGTTATCAGTTCTTAATTCAAATATTCTACCTCATCTGACTACCAGCTGGAATTCCTGAAAACTTGACTCTCCAGCAAGCTCAGGCTCATGTCTGCCATTCCTACGATATGACCCTCCAAAGGTAATAGATTTCTGTGGTGGCTGTGTCCTGAAACTCCATTAAATTCATGAGATTTGTATAAAGAAAAAGAAATATGA
>JAWWES010000001.1:60192489-60203575 GCA_035583135.1 Lophotriccus pileatus
TAGAATAGAATAGAATAGAATAGAATAGAATAGAATAGAATAGAATAGAATAGAATAGAACAGAATGGAATCAGTTCTGGAAGAACCCTCAAGATACATCAGCCATCTCTCTAGGAAACCTGTTCCAGTGTTTGATCTCCCTCACAGTAAAGTACTTCCTAATACCTAGTCTGAATCTCCCCTGACACAGTTTTTAGGGATTCCCATGGGTCCTTTCAGTGGGTCCCAGGGAGAAGAAATGAGCAGTCAACAACTGTCTTTGATAAACGGGTGTTTTCTATCTCTCTTGGACAAATTTTGCCCTGCCTTAAAGTATTGTGACTGGGAGCAACTTCTTCAGTAAGGCTGACTTAATTTAAAATTATAACTAGACCCACAGATATTTTCATTTACATTTTAGATGAAATCAGACAGAACACTGGTGTTCTGATTAGTGAAATTAGCACCCTCTATTATATTTCTCGATGACAAATTTCACAGAAGTGATGGAAACTGCAAACAAGTTGACATTCTAAGTTCAGAAGATGAATGCAGATCACTGTATATCAGAAACAATATATTTTCTGTCTATTATTATCAGTGTACTATTTAAGATAGCACAGTTTATACTTAATGAATTAAATATTTCACAATTATTCCAGCACCCTGAAGAAATCCCTATTTAAACACATATTAGTCTAACATGGTGTTTTGGTGTCCAACTGTGTAGTCCAGGGGCTAAAAGAGAATGAAGAAATGAGTTCTGCTTCACTGAAATGTCAAGATGGATTACTGGTTGCACAACAAATGTCTTCAGAAACTCTTTCCTCACTTCTGGCCAAAAGTCCAGGAAGACTGCCAGCCTCACATTTTTTCTCAGATTTAAAAGAAACTAGAACCAAATTTCAACTGTGTCACATGATTTATGACTGAAGTTTTGGATTGGATGACAAATATTTCCATTTCTTTGAAAGTATTTGGATTCCAAGTTTTATTTTTGCTCATGATGGTAAATGTTACTAGTTCTCTTAGTTTAAAACTGGTACAAAAGCTCTACAGTCACTTTATGTATTCCTAAACTTGTAGCAGAAGAGAACATAATACATATTAGTCATAGTCATCATATAATTTAGCTGACCTCTATGAGTAAGTATGATTGTTCTAGGAGATGCAATGCTTAGGATTCAATTCTGGCACTCTAATGGCATGGGATAGCATTAAAATACTAAGTTAACATTCAGACAAAGTACCAAACAGCCATGCTAGAACACTGTGTGTTTTATATTTATTTTGGCAAATTTACTCTGACATGTTTAGAGTTGAGTTTTACAATGGAAATTTAATGGGTATATGGCCTACTAGTGACACATCCAATAATGTAGGGTAACTGCAAGACACTTTCTGAACCATCACAAAGTTTTCCTAACCTTCCTTTGATTACTTATATTTGTACTACTGCAGGAAGTAAGGAAAACAGAACTCCCTCATGGGATTTACTTGTCCCTGTCATAGTCATGAAGAGTTACCTACTAAATTGCTTCCAGAACACTGGCAGTGGGAGCACTTTGGCTGTCTCTAGCTGATAAAAACTCTATTAGTGGACAATTTTCACGTGTAATGGCCATAGGCAAGTCCAACACAGAAATTTACCAATGCTTCAAAATGGATTACAGCAGCAATATTGTGAGAGCTGACCCCACACTAGGTAAGTCACTGCACCAATCTTTGCTGCAGTCTACAAACCTGTAAAATGGGGAGAATAATAGTCCCCTGGTTTATAGGGTACTTAGAAAGCTAAAATCACAAGCTTATAAGATGGATTGCTTACAGCGGTCATACTAAAAGTGCATCAAACACATAAATTTTAAATGAGCATTAATCACATAGGATGGATTTCCCCTCTTATAATCCAGTTACATCATTACAATTAATCTCACAGATTGTTCTAATTCCTTTTTTGTGTGTGTGTGTGTGTAGGTGTTACTCTAAAGCAAGCCTGTCTTTCATAGAATTAATGGAACACTAAAGAAATTCCAGCAGCAGCAGCTGTAGCAATACCAGCTCAGGCTGAAAGAACTGTGACTTACTCTAGTGCTTTTAAGTGAGATATCACTCAAACATAAGACCAGTTCACTTTATAAAAAATGCAAGATAGAAATGTCTCTTGCCAGTCACTTTTCAGAAATGCAGACAAATCAAAGACAAGCATTCTTGATCTAACTTCTGAGCAGTGGAATGCACTATATAATGCAGTTCACAAAAATTTATGCTTAATAAATTCTATACAGGGTGAATATCAAGCTTGAAATTATATAAAAAAATAAAGAAATACTTTTTTAGCTAATCCCTATGTCTTTTGTGGGATAACATAAAAGACTATACATACATCTGCTCAGGGTAAGAGGCAAAAATTATAATGAAGGATAATTTGTTTTTAGTTTCTTTCCCACTTAGGAGAAAACATGAGTCTAATAATCAAAACAGGAGTCAAAAGTTCTGACTCTTGTGCCTTATACCACAGAGACCTACACCATTTATACATTAGTAGGGCTCAAGCTTCAGGTGCGAATATCAGAGGATTTGAATTGAATTATGGTAGTTTCATTATCTGAAAATTTCATGGAAAAGATTCCTGAAATACTATCTGTGTGCACCTCACTTCTGTTTTTTATAGATATCAATAAAACATCCTCTTAGGGACAGTGGGGTAAAGATTTGCTGGAGTAAATCATGGATGCATGACAAAAAATTTCAATTTGCTTCTCCTTTTTTCCTCTTTACATGGCTGGACAAAACCTACCCTTACTCCCCATATATTAGTTTTTCACCTACAAACAGACTGAGCCTTAACTTTCAGTTATTTTGTCAGGGATATGGTTAAGTATGTGAAACCCATGAGAAAAATGCTACATTTTCCTGATAGTAAAAAGAAAGAAAGAGAAGAAGACATACAGATGTTTAATTCACTTGACCATTTGGAACACCTGGAAGAATATGTCTGACTTAGCTGTCAGCTCGGAAAAGCAAGTTTAGGACTCAGTTGTTGTAATGCAGGTGACTAGAGTCAGGCAAAACAGGTCAGTGTGTTATTATGAGACAGGCATGTGCACAGGCTACCAATTATGACCCAAGACAAGAGACACATTAACTTTCTGGAGTGGCCATTAGAGACCAAGTAGGACACTTCACATTACCTAAAACGACAGTAGGGAGGCCATGAGACAGTTGAGTTTTACCCCAAGCTTAAAGGAAAATTCAGCTCACCTTAAATTAATCACCTAGGGTAGGATTAGTTCTTAAACTGAGCTTTCAATGTCATTTTGGGTGCCTTACAGTATGTCCAGTATTCAGCTGCTGCACAAGTGAGTTTCCCTGAAATCCCTTGACATGCTTGTCAATCTTCTGCATTTTTAGCAAAGTGAGGCAGCCTGGCCACCAGAAGGCTAGACAGGAATCTTTAATATCTAAAATGTCCATCACTGTCTATTGGTTGCTAGGAAATAAAAAAAAATAAAACTGAAATTATTTGCATCAATTAAGCCAAAGAATAAAGCTCCAGTTTAAATGGTTTTCATTCAAGGATTTCTCAGATACACACATAGCTCCCTCTAGTTGATTCTAGGGCTGAGGATATGACCAAGTACCCTCTGTATTTCTTTGTTCCATTTATTCCTAGTATTAGAGATGTATGAAGCTTAGTTCTACTAGAATATATAGTTTTCAAAAAGGTTTCAAAAGTGAAGAAGAGCAAAGATTGTTAAATTCCTTTTTTTTTCCCTCTAGAAAATGTTAGCTTATCAACATAGACATGAATATCCCATATTTAAGCTCTTAATTAACAAATGTTTTCTTTTTTCTTTCTAAAGAATACATTCTTCTATTTACTCATTAGCCAAAATGTGACTCTTGCCTATTAATCTTTGATCTGCAGTTTTTGATTGGAGACGTCTTCTTTCATCTTGCACAATGTAGAGCATTTTGGTGAATTTTGAAAATCTAGTTAGTGGCTTTCTCGCTCCGTGACCATAGCATGTAATTCAGTATGAAATAACTACTAAACTGTTTTCATCAGAATATAAAATTTGATATATACATCATTAAAAATTTCTTCATGATGGCATGTGAGAGTTTACAGGGAAAAATGCAAGGATTTTTTGTTTATCAGGACAATAGATGGCCCCAGTCAATCACATTTCAGAAGACTAATATTTATCTGACTTAAAATGGTGAGGTTGTATAATTGACATCTGTATCACATAGTAAGTAATCCTGCTATTTTATGATAGCTTATAAATTTATACCAAAATACATGGTTATAAGAACCCTTTTGTAGTAAAAATTATTGGTATTTTTGTATGACAAACTGAGGCCAATACATGAAATCCCAAGGACATCAAACTTAAAATGCTTGGATTGTATAAAGAAAAAGGTACATGTCATATCTTCAGTATAGTCTGGTATTACAAAGCAGCAAGAATGAGTAGACAACTTAGTGAAATCTGCTCTGCTGAAAAAAGATTGTTAAAAGGTCAGTGACAGAAGAAAAGTTCTCTTGGTTCGAAGAGAGATGGATGATGCAGAAAAAAACCTTTAAATAAGCATTCAAAATTTAAAATAGCTTCCACAAATCAAAGCTACAAACATTTTGATGTTTGTATATTGCTTTTTGTCACCCTTAAGCCTTATGCTATGATGTGTGAAAGTGCTGTAGACTTTTTACTGTTAATAGAAAAAGGCAAGCACCAATCAATACCTTACTCTTTAGCGAGCAGTGTGTTGGACAAGTCCTGTCTGCCCCTGTTAGTGTGTATTATTGCTTGCTGGTTGAAGATAAGATTGATTTACTTTCCCCTCAAATTCTCGTTATACATTTCCTGCTACAGTACATTCATTTTTGAGAGAAGAGTAAATGAATTGCTGGGTTAGAGATGACACATACTTTTGGTGCAATATAAAAACTGTTAACATCCTTCTAGGAGAACAAGGAGATTATTTCCATGTGGTTGTCATCCTTCTCTGTCCCTGCTTTAGTAAACAAAGCCTTTTTTTCTTCTTTCAGACATGCAATCACAAACAATGAGCACAGAACATCATACCTCAAGATTACTTTTATGTTACTTATGAAAAGAAGGCCAGGCAGTGAACTCCAGAATTGAGCTCCTCCATGGACCCAAGCAGTAATTTTGGTGTAGCACAAATGACAGTTTTTCTGCCACAGCAAGGGTTTTTTTAACAGAATGTGAAAGCAATTTGGGCATAGTTACCCAGATGATCACCCTATCAGTCATCAGCTGAAGTATTTTCTCCTTGTCCTTTTTATCTAGAGACTTCTGTCCTTGGGTAAGAGTAAATCATCATGTCTTTTCTGGAATCGTTTTGACTACATTACAGACAAACCAAACAATCTTGTGTTTCTTAATTCATAAACCCTTTTGCATTGCTGGATGCACTTGCTGATACATTTAGTCATCCAATTGCAGGTCTTGATTTAGAATTTTAATAAATGTGATTAATCATATGTGGAAACAAATGTGATTAATCAATGTGGAAACTTAATAACTATGTTTTATCAACACACACACAACCCCTTATTACTTCCTATGTCATGCAGTAACTGACAGAGAAACATTTAAAGCAGTACCCCATAATATATATGTGATATTTCTTCCTCAAGAACTTTATCAGGTCAAGACACAAAATTTATGCTAACTAAACCACAGACCGGACCTATCCTGATCTCTCATACTGTATATCTGTTGGCTTGCTCCCTAGCTCTAATTTTTGTCCTTAAAGCAAATCTGTCATAGATGGGAGCATCACTCTTGACAAATGTTCATGTAACCTAGTCTTAAAGCCAAGAACAATAATTTTTTTACATCTTCTAGAGGCAATCAATTTCATAACTACATCATTTTTACTGTTGGAAAGGTTTTCCCAATATAAAGACTGAATCTTCTTGCTGCAATCTAACTCTGTTTCTCTTATCCTATATTGTCAACTGTTCTTGATTAGCATTGCTTTCTGTCATCGGAAATTGTGTCAAGGGTACCTCTCAAAGGTGACTTACTTATGGTTAATGTGTCAGGAAAAACAACATATAAACACTTTGTGCCTCTCTACAAATTCATCAAATTGGAAAAGATATTCTCTTTCTTCTTAATTTATTTTCCTCTGAAAGTGCAGAAGGACAGCAGTCATCATCAGTGAGCTGTCAGTAAGGCTGACTGAAAATCTTCAATTAAAGCTATAAGAAAAAATCAGTATTAGGCAGAAAGTTTTATTTATCCACCTACCTGGTTTTAGCAGTGTGAGTGCTACATTTTTTTAGCGCTTTTTAATTTAAAAAAATCTGTCCAAAATGTAAATATTTATTTTCATTCATAATCAGTAACAAATTCATGAACAACAAAAATTATTACTTCTAAATTTTTGATCATAAAAAAGACAAGATAAAAAAAAAGTATTCTTCCCAAGCTATATGTACTTACTCGCATGATTCTGTATATATTGATGTTTGAAGATTATTTTTTTTTTAAGGAGTGGCAAAAATTTTGATGTTTATCTATTGATAAAAAACAAAATCAATTTCATACAGTTTCCTTCTGGAGAGAAGTTATCTATATGCTTAAGTGACCCATAGTAAAGCAATTATTCTGAGAATAATGAATACTATGAAAAGTTTCTGGGCATAAAATGCCTTTTGTTCTCTCATCTCTTGTACAACAATAACACTGGAGAAAAAAACCTCACAACTATGTGCATCTTTTATTCACCTTTTTTTTTCTTTCTTTCTCTAATAAATTGTAGGAGGACACTGAACTAGTCGGATACTTGTGGTGAGACTGTGATCCCTTTTCCTCTTCACCAAAAAGGGCCTGTCAGAAGACTGACTGCAAAAGCTGTAAAGTTGTGTTCTAACAGGATGCAAAATACTATAGTGGATCTTCTTAAACAATACAAACCACTGGGAGAATAGAGGAGAAAGCACTAAATTAATCACCTCTCCCAGCATCTGGCCACTGAGTTCTATGGCAGGTCACTGCTTACTGTCTAGTTCTCAGTCTATCAAGTGGCTTCCTCTGTCTTTCGGTCAACGGCTTCCTGGTCTGCAATAAACTGTGTAATCTCCAAATCTCATGCTCATATTTTGTCACTGCTTCTTTTAATTGTCCTCTCCACACTTATCCCTCCTTGATGTCATCAGGCTTTTCTCAGGAAGATGTGATTCCCCCTTTCCCCACAGCACAGATCTACTAGAGAAACCTGCCCTTGTTTCCACCAGAGTTGTGCCTTCTCTGGTGAATGAAGAACGGAGAATGAGTCACTTTGCTGAAAAGAAATCATTCCTTGAATTTCCTATATGTTACTTTGGTCTGACATTGCTAAACCTTACTACCTCTCTTTTTCTCTGGCCCCATGCTTTGTTTTTCAATATAAGTCAGCATGAGCTACCACTGCCTCAAGAAAAAAAACCCAGCAACCAAATAATCCTACTCTTTTGATTCTGTGTATATTACTCTTGTTTGAGCTGGTGCACATATCCATACAGCTAGCCACTGAAACGACAGGAGGAAATAAAGTGGGTTAAAATCTTTCTTATTAGGGGCAGGGAAGGTGGGTTAAAAAAAAAAAAAAAAAAAAAAAAAGAAGAGAGAGAATTTCAGTCTAGGTCAGTTATACAAGGTGGGTGTAGCACACCTTTTTTCAACTCCGGTCTTGATATATGTTGTTTTAAATTGAACATCAGACTGTGACATGTATAATTTAGGAGTTTGCAAGAAAATAAATAATATTTTTTTTTTTTTTTTAAACGTAGAAATAGGCTTAGATGAGACCTCCAAGTGTGTGAACGTCTGTTAAATTAACATCAATAGCCAGCAGAAAACCCTTTTAGCTTTAAAACTAGGTGAATTTCTCTACAGAAAAGTCACCATTATTGCTTATTTTCTTTTGTAAATTTGCATTTGGAAGCAATACTGAAACTAACATTCCAGTGCAGAATGTGGAAATCAGTACTCTAATCTCCTGTAAAAATATTTGACTGTTGTTTAGAAATAATTCTATAGAAAGTGCCAATGGTGTCTTTATCTTATTTCCCAAACAGGTGTTGTAACTTCACTCTGTGTCTAAAGGAGACAATTAATTTTTTTGACAGTTTACAAACATGAAGATGATTTAGATCCTTCCTGGCGAATTTTTTTTTCCCTTCTGTTACCTGGTTTCTCCCTCAGAACTGCTCTTTTCCTTTCTTTACCTCTATTTTAGACAAGGTACAACTCAGAACATTCTTCATGAGGAATGGTGATCATGTGTAGTTGTGCATTTTGAAGTTTATCTTTAATGTCGAAACAGGTGTTCCTTATTCTTCTTCAGCTCAGTATCTGTTGCCATAAACATTCATATGGTACTGAGGAGAAAGAAAAAAGCTTAAACTATCAAGCATTCTGTTGACTAAGTGTAGCTAAACACCGCATGATGCCACCTACACACAGATAAAAATACTTCAAGTTAGAAAATCTTAAAGCAATTTATACCAGAAGAGAGCTCTGGAGATCATTTGGCATGACTCCATGATCAAAGGGGTCATTTTAATGCAGATAGCTGGGGGTTCTGATACGTCAGTATCTGAATATCTTTGGGGATGGAGATTCCGCAGCCCTTTCAGGCAATCTGCTGTCATATTTGACACCTCTCACTGTGTAAGATATCCTAAGTACCTATTTTGTATATTCTTTGACTTTTAACTTGGTCTCCCATAGGTCCTCTTCTGCAGTGCTGTATTTTAGCCTGTGACTGAACCGGTACTACTGGCATGTGGATATTGCCAGTCTGGTATTCAGTCACTGATGAGGGAGACCTTATTTACATGGTCACACTTACAGGACGTATAAAAATATTCAAATGATAAATGTCTTTTGATTATGGATCAGTGTTCTGTTTTAAGCAGTTCTGCAGGATCTCTGCTGTGTACATCTCATTTATGTCCTGCACAGGGAACAACACGGAATTTATGTATTATATAGTGAACAAGGCAAAAAATAGCAGGAAAATAATGTGGTCTTAGCCTTACAGCATTTGATTGCTGTTTTGATGAACTGGGCTTTTCTTGCCCTTGGCCAAATAGACCTTATCTAATGCTTGATAATCACTTCAAAGAAGTTGCTCACAAGTGACTGTAAATGGTGTGCTCTTCATTTTTTAATTTGATAATAGTTTGTAGAAGTGTTGAATGTCACCAGCAACAATAACTGCCTTAAATCTGTGCTTATCTTTGCCTCTGTGTAGTATTGGTTTCTGTTTCTTTTTTTTTTTTCCTTATGACTATGCACATTGCCCTATCCCTGTGACAGATAATTGGATTTAATCCAAGCATTTAAGAATAATATTCATGTCATTAAAACATTTAAATGAGTCCCTACCATTAAGATGAAATATGCCTTCCTTTTTGTTCAACAAGAATCACTTACCCAGTAAAATTTATTTGGAGTTTTACAATTTAATTTAAAAATGTTTTCATACATCTCATTTATTATGAGATTCAGTGAGTAAATATACTGATGATAATTAGTAACTGTATTTGATTATATACTATTTTCATACTTTTGAATAAAAGAAATAATTCTTGTGTTTAAATCTCACAAGTAAGCAGGATGAGGAAAGATGGCTAGCAATATAAATTTGATGGTTCAACAGCCTTGGAAGAGTGAATCATTTTCCATGCATTTTTAAAGGATATTGCAATAAAATTGCAGTGCCAACAAAACAGAAATGCCTCTGAGTTCAAAAAGATTGGAGCAGCGTAGGGAAGATTGCTTTGAAGAAAAAAAAAAAGGAAAGAAAAAGATGCACAGAGCTATAAATAACCACAAATTAGATACTTAGAAATTGTTTCTTTGGTGTTTACTGCAATGAATTTAGAGTGAATAATGAGTCTATTTATGCTGTGGTGACCAGGCTCCTTGTTTGATAGAGAAGTCTGTTTGCTAAAAAAATTTTTCAGATGGTAGGGCCTATATAAACTTTTTTTAAATACCAGTATTAAAAAATATTTATATTTCTTCTTACCGAAGAACAGAAAATGTGAATATTTCTCATAAAGTAATTACTCCCTTGGAAAACCCTGCAAACCTAAACGACCAAAAAACCACAAACAAAGCAAAAAACAAAAACCAGCAAACAAACCCACTTTTGACACAGAAATCAAAGTAGTACTTATGGTTTTTCAGAGGACTCTCACTTGTCTGCCTTTTACAAAAGTTAGATTTATGTCTGGTAGTATCTGTGAGAAACAGAGCATCAACCAAATAGTGTGGAGCAGCTTCTGTGTAATGCCAAGGGAAGAATAAAATCTTTACAGTTTCAAAAGCTGTAAGAGCCCTACTTCAGTATGTAGGTAGTGCTTTTTGAAAAAACACAGAGCAAAATGAAATTGCACACTTTATTCTTGGAATAGCTCTGATGTCTTAAGAATTTCTCAAACAGTTTAGGAATAGTCTTCTTAAAGAGGAGTGTATTTAGTGGACTCCCTCATTATTGCCAAGGAGCAGGTAACAGTAAGTGACACAGCCAAATGTGCCATGGAAAGTTTTATCTAGTTACGATGCAGATGTGGTGTGTTTGTTCTCTTTCTGAGCTTGGGTAGTGACATCCTCATGAATGAGCAGGATGTATGTTTGATCATGCATGTGCAACATTAAACAGAGCAGAAGGGACAAGCTCTGTAAGGAAACCTGACCTTGCAACAGTGTTTATACTGTGATTTTGTTTTAAGGAGTAAAACATGCTCTGGATGGGATCTGGCTGAATCCTAGTATTTTACCAAATGAGAATTCCAAGTGTAACCTCTGGCAGTTTTGTAGGAAGGGATTACAGGGTTTAAAGGCAATGTCACAAAGATCAGAAGACACAAGTCTGTACCTTATGTCTTTGCCTCTTGAGTTCCAAAGGTCTCTAGAATAATTTTATGTATATAAAAATGTTGAATAATGAAAATAATTCCTAATACTGTCTTTATTTTGGAGAAATATCAGAGAACTGAGAATTTGGCTGCATTTCCCTTGTAAAAGTGGATTATTTTGGTTTTTTGGCTCCTTTTTAATCCAAGCAT
>JAWWES010000001.1:60203675-60216013 GCA_035583135.1 Lophotriccus pileatus
AGAACTGAGAATTTGGCTGCATTTCCCTTGTAAAAGTGGATTATTTTGGTTTTTTGGCTCCTTTTTAATCCAAGCATTGGAGAAAATCAGAGCAGTTGAGTTTTAATACCTTTTTTGCAATTTAAGGAAAAGAATAGAAGAAACAGAAACATGACAGCAAGAGGGCTCATTGAGACAACATCTTCTTCTTTTCCCACTAACTTTAGATCATTTTCTTGGTCTCTATTCAAAGTAATGGAAACTATGACACATTATATTCTGCAGCTACTCAAAGTCAGAAGTAGTTCCTATTGAGCATAACTTCTTACTTCTGGAAAAAAAGCAAAACCCCACAACTATCCTGCATTTTTAACTGATCTCTAAAATTTTAAAATAATTTTTACCCCACTGTAGAAAGAAGAGCTAATTGATGCCTAACCTTGCTTTTTAACAATTTATTCTTAATTGAGTATACTCTTTCCTCTTTTTTTTACCTTTTGTATTTATTAATTTAAAATGAAACAAATTCTCTAGCAGTACAGCTGTGGTAAAATCTCTTCCTTTAAGCCCAAATACTGAACACAGATGTTCATATGAAACACTGAATGAGTACAATCTCCTCTGACAGTCACAGCCAAAGGCAGTTGGCCTTAGTTGTCAGTTCCTTCACCACCACAGAACACAAAAAAAATGTTTTGAATCCACTGTATTTTGTGTGTCATTCTATGAACTGACATAGCATAATGATGCCAAGAATAAACTTGGTTTGTTTTTCCAGTTCAAAAAGGTTTCTCCTGATAATGTTTTGTAAGCAAACAGAAATATATTTTCTGTTCTGAGGTGAAATACATATTGCTTTTTAGGACATACTGTTCTTGTTTTGCTCCCTCATGTTGTGCTTTTTATAAATTCTTAGACGAACTTATTCAAGTAGAGATTTTTATTTCCTTGAGTCCTTCATGTTTCAGATGTTGAAGGTATGCATTTTGGAGCAGGAAGCTTCCTTCTTGGTAAGTAGAGAATCCAGCCCATTAGGTACTGATACCGCTTGCATCTTGTGGACCTCTTGTATGTTTTGGTTCCCATCCCTGCAGAACATAGACATAGTTTTTCATTGCAAACTGTCATTTATTTCAAAGACAGCAAAACAATTCTTGTGTGAACAAACTCAGAAGTCTATGTGAGCAGTAGAGGATAATTTTCTCACTTTTTTTTTTTTGCACACTCTATACCATAACTTGCATTAAATTGCTCAGAACTACAGTGTATAAATCCCCATTATACTGCTAATTGAAACTGCTATGGCATACCTTTGGTAATATAAAGGAATACACCTTGAGTTAATGTAGATCTTGGAAACATAGAACGGTTTGAGTTGGGAGAGATCATCTAGTTTCAATCCCTCTGCCCTATGCAAGGACACCCTCGGCTAGGCCAGATTGCTTAATGTCCCATCCAAACTGGCATTGAACATTTCCAGGGATGGGGTATCCACAACTTCTCCAGGCAACCTCTTCCAGTGCCTCACCACCCTCACAGGAAAGAATTTCTTACCAATATCTAACCTAAATCTACCTTCTTTCAAGTTAAAGCCATTCCCTCTTTCCTGTTGCTACATGCCCTTGTAAGAAGTTCCTGTCCAGCTCTTTTTAGGCCCCCTTTAGGGACTGGAAGGTGTTATATGGTTTCCCTGGAGAGAAGGAAAAGTATAAAAGTTGGTTCCAAGCATTGTGTTCCCTTCATTAAGCCACCTGGAGTTAATTTCTTGCACAGCAAATGCACACACTGGCTTTCGGAGCCAAAAGATGGGTAGAAAAAAAGAGATAAATCAATTTTAAAGACCAATTTGAACATTTTATGTTCTTCTTTTCTCTCTTTTCCAGTGACATATTACAGTCATTTTGTTTCATTGGCAGCTCCTCTACTCTGGTAATTCCACCCTGAAAAATTATCTGGAAGATACAATTTCCCTTTACTTTTCTCTTTCTTCAACTTTATTCATTTTAAGTTGTTGAGTATCTATCTGACCTCTTCTCTACACTACATAAATATTATTGGCTGAGGTTGATGTCATTTAAAATTACATATATGTCATATTAAATTTGAAACCTCTGCCTTCTTGAGATGGATATGTGGTTTTGGGTTTTAGTTGTTTGTTTTGATTTGTTTTGTTTTGCGTTTTTTTTTCCTTTAGGCATAGCTAACTTTATAGTTCATCTTACTGTATTCTGCATTATTCCTACTTAGATTTCTTCAAGATCTTTATAAAAATATATATTGCATTAGAATCATATTCTATTATTATAGTTGTATGTGAAAAAAACCCTGTTGATTTTCTCAGTGCTTCTCTGAACTTATCTGAACAGCTTTAAAGCTAAAATCATTATTATGCCATAGTCATGTGCAATATTTCAACTTTTATATTAATTTTATTCTTGAGGAATGTCTGTTATTTTATTTTCTGCTAGAGTGGTTTTTAATCCATTAGCACATTTTATACATCTGTGGTTGTGAAAACAAGCTGCATTTGAGGTATCAGAATTACTTTCTTTATAAACTGCTTTCATCTGTAGTTTCTAGTCACGTTTCCATAAATTCAACATTTCAGGTACAAGGCAATTAAACTAAGAAATAATTTAAAACAGGTTTTGATTACTTTGAGTTCTTCTATATCTTAGAAGGAAAAACTTCAATATGGAAATGAAAAATAAGAGATCTTATCCATAACCAAGTATGGCTTGATTTTGAAATTTCATACTTCAGATAAAAGAACATTTCTCTGTTATTTCTCTGTTAGGTAGGAGTACTTCAGCTTGAAAAAAACCCAAGTCCAAGGGTTTTTATTTTTTTTTAATATAAATTATCAATTTTAAAACATATTTAATTAATTTAAGATTTTCTTAAATACCAAGTTGAAATGTTAGGTACATCCATATAAAAACCAGAAACTATATTTGTTTTCAAAAACGTGGGCTTTATTTATTATTAAACTTGATAATTGAGGAAAAAGTTGCTACAGCCTTTTATATAATGTAGAGGATCACAATCTCAGTGCTGATCTAGTCTGAAAGCCAGTGTCAGAGCTAACTATTTAAACAACAGATTAGATAAACAGTGTGCTCTTTAAAAACTCAGTTTGAGCATATAAAGATATTTGGAAAATGTGTAAGTTTTGCAAAAAATTGCAAGTTTTTCAATTGTTCAAGAAATTTATGGGTCCCAGTGAAATTAAAAGAAGAATACTCAGTGTAATTGAAAATAAACTTATCTTTTAACATTTCATATGTTTCAAAGTTTAAAATGCTTCCCATTCCTGCCTATAATAAATAAATAAAGAATCGTCAGCCATTGTTTTAAAATTTGTAATATTTTGTATTTAGGCTAACAAGGATTTATTCATTTTATTTCTGCTGAGAGACACTTTCGGATATATTTGGTTTTCATTTACACATGTGTCTGCAAATACGTGTACAGAAAAATCTTAGCATTTCTACTTAAATTGAAAAGATATTTTCAAAGAAGTTCTTATGCTTAGGAAATTACTAACTTACCATGCCTGAAATTATGACTAACTTGAAAATTATGAAGAATTTAATGATAAAAACAGAACAGCTAGTAATACAGATATCAGTAGTTCAACTTGTTCTGTCCAAATATATTTTTTAATATTAAAGTTGGACTACTATTTCCAGAATTGTAGAACTATTCAATAAGTTGCTGATAGAGATAGAATAAGCTGTACTACTAGGTAGAACCATTAAGTCTAGTGTTTATAATGTTCTCTAAACTTCTATAATGTTACTTCTAACCTTCCAAGCTGGGGAATCTGACAGTATTGCCACAGGTTTTTTTCACTCCTTGTTTTATTCATAAAATAAATCCCACAAATTTGGGTCTCTGTATCTATTTAGAGATTTCTGATTTCTGGAAAGGATCTGGTTGCACTGACAGATCTTTACTGTTTTTATTTTTGGCCCTATATAATCTCCACCACTCTTCCCCAGAGTACAAGTAGTTGAGATACATAAACCTGCACAAAGGTTCAACACGTATTCTTTGCTCTCTGATCTGCATCCTATTTTTTTAACTGATGCTGCAAATTACTCGTGCTTCTAAAAGAACAACACTGTAAAAGGCTAAACTGCAGGATTCACAGATGCTTCTCTCTAGAAATAATTATTTATGATGTGAATTGACACTCAATGTGAAGAAGAGGATTGAAATGGAGAGTAGAAGATTTTAAGCATAAATACGTAAAAATACAAAATAGATTTGTTGTAGCTAATTCTGGATGCCTATCACAAATATTTAGAGTGTTCTAATCTGAGAAAGATTGGTTTATCCTATCTCTGCTATGCATACATGAACTAGAATGAGCTAGTACATAGCAATTTTGAAATACTCCTTGATATTTCAAGTGTAGTTTGGAATAAAAATGTGTCCAGATGTAAACTATAATTAGAAAGGCTTATTTTCCAGAGAGGATATTTACTCTTTAATACAGATGTTGCATAAAATGAACAAATCTATCAAACAGCATTATTATCATCACGCAGTTTCTGCCCAGCCCTCCTAACATACAGGATAAACTGCATTTAATGATTGTATTCTTGTTTTCAAACTGGATTGATATACTGTTTCCTTTACTAATCCAGAAGCTGTTAAGGACAGTGGATAGCTAGACATAATCTGAATGCATAGTTTCCTTTATGAAGTGGTGTTAAAGAAGAAGATTTGATTGTTGGTAAAGGCATCTTGAGGGCTAGAGCAAACAAAACAAGATCAGCACAGTGTTTTATTCTATTACATAATTGTTAGCACTTTTCATTTTTCAATTTTACCTTATAATATAATTATTTTTCTTTTTACCTCCAAGGCAACGTGAAATAACAGAGAGAGAAAATGTTCCTAGGAAATGGGACTGTTATATTCCTTTCGTGATGGCAACAGAAAGGACACATTAACTGAAGCACTTATTGATGTTTCACTGACTTGAAACAAAGAATTAGAACCCATAGGAAACTGTTAAGTATGATCTATTTCAGAGATCTGTTATTCCAAAGAAAGTAAAATGTATGCTACTTTTGTTACAAAAAAACCCCAAACAAATAAACCCAAAACAGAAAATCAACCAATCAACCAAAAAAAACCCTCAAAACAAAAAAACCCCAAATCCCAGGAAAAATCTATAGGAATATTCATCCTGCTTTCTCCTTTTGCATCAGTGTGCAGAATGTGTCATCCCTTAGTGTATTCTGAGCTTATTTTGTAGACAAAGAAAACTCTAGATAAATAACTTTTAAATTATTATTTATCTCTACATTAGTTTGGAGGAAAAAAAAAGGCCTTAGAGTTTCTTTCTTTCTTCAGTGTACGTGGACTCTTGTTTCTAAACTTTTTTTCTTATTCCTTTTATTTTTACACCTTTGAATTTATTCTTACGTTAAAAATTCTCATTAAAAGAAAGAATTACCAATATTTCTACAGAACACTGATTTAAAAGTCTCTGAAATGAAACTAGAACATTATGAGAAACCAATCTGATCTCCTCTCAGATGTGCAGCCTTTCTGCAAGCAAACCCTTTACTGCATATACCATTTCTCCCAGATCCAGCCTCCTAGACACCATCCCTGACCTATGAGCATAGACAGAAATAGCCCATTGCAGTACAGGTTATATAAAATTTTTCCTAGTTGAATTGTGGTTACAACTTAGCAGGCCTTTTCCGTGGTCTGGGTAATGACAGGTATGTGATGATTACTTGTATTGCTTCTGTCACTAGTCTAAAGTTCCAGATTATAGATGTGTATTACTATAGTAATAGATTGTAGTTTGCAGATTATAGCTGTGTTGTTCTGCAGAGTGACTGATCTTAGTCAGGTAATGAAAACTTTAGGGGAATTAGCAAAAATAATTATGTAAGAGGAGATATCTCCTTCTTGAAGATGTAACTCGACCAGCAGACAGTTCACTCCAGAACTCAGGCATTGAAATGGAAGTCTCTCATTAACCTCACTGCAGAGAGAATTGGGTTGCTGTCAGGTAGGGAGAAAAACCTCCAGTTAACAGCAGAAGTTCAGAAAAAAAGGCATGCTGAATACCTATACTTCTTAGCATTTTGTGTATATCCCCTTAATCTGTGACAGAAATGAAATACAGGAATAAGATCTCATTAGTTCACAGGGATTCCCTCATTTTGCACAGAACAGGGCAGATGATTTCAGTCAAGACATTCAAGTTTTCATTTTTTGCAGCTCTGGCACAGTAGACTGGCTGGTGTAAGATCTCTGAGGTTTAGAAGGGGGCAGGTAGGGGAAAAAAAACCAAAAAAAATCATACTTCATGAGAGAACATGAGAAAAAACACTACCTTTTTTCCTTTTTTATATTGACTTCAAAGAAGACAGTCACAGACATAAAAATTTTTAAGACTAAAAGTATGGGTTTTTTTCAGAAATGAATGCAGGATTCCATCTCTAGAAACACTTTTCAAAGGAACTGGAACTATCAGTACTGCAGCTACAGACACACAACTGCTACTACCATCTGGAGGTTTTACATGACACTACTTAAACACTTGCAAATGATTAAGAGGTCTCTTTTAACACAAATATCCAATTAAATTGTCAGAATTAAGGTTCCAGATGTATTAATGCTCCATGTCCAAACTTCACTGGTGGTATAAACAATTTCAGTGTCATCTTATGTCTGATGTCAGGCTAGTATCCTGAGCCTTAGGGATGTGTTGAAATCTATCAAATTGTATTTACTAACTTCAAGTTTTAATTCTCATATTTATTTCCTGGGTGAAAAGGTGAAACTCATTACTGGGAGTAGACTTAGCAAAAGGTCTGTGCTCTTTCAAGCCCTCTAAAGCTTCGGGCAAAGTAATCTGAACTTAAAAGCAAACCCACATTTTATATACTTGTCAGCTCTGCAGAAGTTGTCCAAGAGACGAGAAGATAATCAAAGGCAGAAAAGAAGATGGTGAGAGGAATGTCCTTGGGTAATTTCATTTTCTGATCAAACAATTTTTTTAAATTCTTGGTAGGTTGTTTAATAGACAATCTGTATTTTGTGCACTGCATGAGGCAAAATAGTTTTCCTTAATTATATTTGGTAGTTTATCCAAATTCCTATGTTTTCCTTAGGGAATAAAAAGATAACTGCTTTCTTAAAGCAATAAAGGCAAACTGTCTAAACCGAATATTATGTTGGGTTATATTAGCCTCAGATTTTCTAAATTACTTCAATAAAATTCGGAAATTGCTGTAATCAAGATGAAGATTTGAGATGCTTTGCAGGTCAAATGGCAACTTTATTAATGTGTAAAGCTAGAAAAAAGGAGAATGAAAATAAGAAAATACATGGGAATGTAGCACACACATGAACAAGTAATCCACCTAGTTTTGTTAATAATGAATAATTCATTATTCTCCATTGAAATTGTTAGAAATAATAATAATAACAGCAACAAAAAAAACCCCAGAAGGATAGAATAATTAGTATTCAAAATTTTAACAATCATTAATTTTAAAATGATTTTTTAAAAATTACTTTTGTAATTTTATTACTAAAAGAAGCAAAAAAACCCCCAGCCCTAAATATATCACCTACAAAATTTACCCTATGGAAACTGCATTGAAAACAATTAATTAACCTATGAGATTTTGACAACAATTATAACTGTGTTTTGACATAGCCACTAGTGATCATTACTGAACTTGCAACGCAGCAACCTATGTTGCTCTTGGTCATACACACAACTATTCTATTTTAGCTGTCCCTTTTCATGTGATATAACCCTTTATATCCTACAACATCCTGGTTGGGACCTGTACGTCCCCAAGGACCTGTACTTGGGGATCTGTACGTCCCCAAGTACTACCTATAAAGACCTATGCATGTGAAGATGTACTTATTACTCTTTACAGTCTTATTTATTTTATCAACTTTATTTACTTATTTATGTAATATTTAGCTGTATATGTTCTTCCTTATGAAGCCTCCACTGCTTCAACATACTTGCTCTATTCTGTTTCAGTGTTTTGGGCCTAAAATGCTCTCATGTGTATCTTTAAATGCCACCACATTTTAGTAAATGAAATAAGAAATGTATATGATGTTGGAGGCCTGTAGCTAATGGTATTACCTCAGGGGTCAGTCTTGTTCAACTTATCAATGACCTAGTGCACTCTCATCCAGTTTGCTGATGATACCAAACTAGGAGGGGAGGCTGATTTACCAGAAGACTGTGCTTCCGTTCAGTGAGACCCGGACAGGCTGGAGACCTTAACGAAGTTTGACAAAGTGTGGGTACAAAGTATTCCTACACCTGGGAAGGAATAACCCCATGCACAGTACATAAAATCATCTCCGTGAGGAAGGCCTGGGGACTGTGATAGTACAAAATGTCAACCATGATCCAGCAGTACGCCCTGGTGATCAAGAAGGTCAATGATGTCCAGGGCTGCATTAGGAAGAGTGTGGCCAGCAGGTCAAGGGAGGTGATCCAGTCCCTCTACCCAGCCCTAGAGAGGCCACATCTGTAGTGATGTGGCCAGTTCTGTGTACACAGTTCCCAGTACAGCAAAGACAAGGAACTAGTGTCCCGGGCCAAGTGGAGGGCTGTGAAGATGATTAGGGGACTGGAGAATTTCTCTTATGAGAAAGGTGAGTGAGCTGGGCCTGTTTAACCTAGAGAAGACTGAGAGGGGATCCTGTCAATGTGTATCAATATCTTAAAGGGCAGGTGTCAAGAGGGTGAGGCCAGACTCTCTGCAGTGACAGGACAAGGAGCAATGGGCACAAACGGAAACATAGGAAGTTCCACCTGAACCAGAGGAAGAATTTGAGGGTGAGAGGCTGCCTCAGAAGGTTGTGGAATCTTTTTCGGAGATATTTAAAACTCACCTGGACACAATCCTCTGCAACTGCTCTGGGTGAACCTGTTTTAGCAAGGGCATTGAACTGGATGATCTCCAGTGACCCCTTCCAACACCAGCCTTTCTGTGATTCTGTGAAATGAACAATACAATAATGGAAATACATTCTATATATGAATATACAAATAAAAGCAGCAATGAACTATTAATCTTCCCATCACTATATACTAATCTTTTCCTGGAAATAAATTAATAGAAATAAAGTTAAATCAGTTCAATTATTTCATAAAAGTATTATTTTATTATAGTGTTCTTTATTTTAAATGTACCAGTACAACAAGCCTGGATGAGCTGGAACTTTCCATTTTACATCAGTGGCTCATGTAAATTTATTATGTTTCTCTTCACGATGAAATGTAGTTTGATCATGAAGAGAAAAACAGCAGTACATATGATAATAAACGGATGAGTTCAGCTGGAATTTGAAAAGCAATTTTTCCTTTACAAATTCTTCCTGAAACTTGTAGACACATCAGAAAGTACATTGGATGTTTCCACTATGTCACTTAATTAGTTGATAACCTTCTAAAGCAGAATCTAATTTTTTAAATTTTCTACTACTTTAATGAATGACAATTTTATTTTGAAGTTCTAAAAAAGCTCTTGTAATTGTCATGCTGTATCTAAAATTTGAATAAACATTTATAATCCCTTTTATATTATCTCTGTGTTCAGAGATTCAAAGCAAATATTTATATTGCAATCAAAATTGTAATGGTGACACATCAACATCTGTGTTAAAATTGTCCAAAATATCAATCTTTTATAAGAATCATAAAAATAAACATCTTATTTGAATGTCTGTAAACAGTGATGGACATAATTTCCTTCCTTTTGAAGTATAAGAATACTGTCCTGGATGTTTAATTGAATGCAGAACAACAATAGTCTGCAAGTTTTACTTCTCTAGAAAGAGAAGGCTTTCACCATATTATGTCAATAATTTTAAAATGATGCAATAGCAATAGTTCAAGGGTGCTAGTCCTGGGTTAATATCAGGTGCCCTCAGGCTGGATTCAGTTGCCAAACGTAACATTTTTTAATTAAAATTTCTTATAAAATTGATGATGGATAAATAATTTTAGAAAAGCATAGGTTTTTTGAATTTTTTCCCAATAAAGATGGAAGCAGATTCAGCTTTAAGTCTCAGAAGATTTTTAAAGAGTGTTATCTGTAAAAAAAAGTAGAAATAAAGTGTCCTATTTTGGGTATAGTCTCAGCTTAACTTAAAGTAATTCCTGTTTTAAATTAAAAAAACCAAAACAGTTGGTTTTCACAGAAACAACCCTCTTCTTAGGTAAAAAAGAAAACAACTCAGAATGTCAAAATAGGAAAAAAAAAAGGATGAAATTCTTCTGCTTTAATTTTTATTTTTTGTAGGATAGAATCTCTACAAGACCTTAGAAGGTTTTATAGCTTTCCAGGTGTCTGAACTTTTTTTGGGCTCCCAACTGTCCCGAAACAATGTTAGCAAAACTTGAGCCTACACAGGGTTTTGTTTCTGTAAGTTTTATGTAGCTTTTTTCTTTGGAAAGAAGTGTCCCTGTTTAGAACAGAAATTACAGCAGAGACCAATTTGAAATGGTTTTTATGGTCCTTTAACGAAGGTTAGCTCCATGAACCAATATAACCAATGAAGATTGAAAAAAAAAATTAGGATAGGGCATTTGGGATTACTGGCTTTTTGCCCAGCCTAGTGGTTTATGACTTGTTCTTTTTCATTACATATGATGTAGTTATGACTCAGTCACTGAGCTGAATTCAGAGTAGAGAGGATAATAGAAATCAATACCATGGCAAAGAATAAACAATAAACAATGAAAGCTCTCTATTAAAGACAGCTTTCTTCTAACCTCATGAAAGCCTTCTAGTCAGCTCACAAGAGCTTCTACTTCTTGCACAATTTTAAATTTAGCACAGGAAAAAACCCAAACAACCAACCACAGCTGTAACCCAAGCCTCAACCAAGAAAAAACAACCCAACCCATTAAAATTAGAAAGTCCTGTAAATTTGATAGTAATGTCTTAAAGTTAAAGCTTAAAACTGACTGATTTGCACAAAACTTCTGGATATCACATCCTGAGACATACATCAGACCTGATAATTCTTCAGCCAGTAAGAGAATAGCCCTTAAGCTGTTGAGATAAACTCTTATGAAGGCAGTGGATTAGCCTGCATTCAGTAAAAGACTGATCTCAGATATCTGCCTATCTCACATTTGTTTGGGTCCTCACCAGAAAGCTTGCAATCTATGTGGAAGAGACTTATGGTGAAATTCAGATTGAAGGTAAATGTTGATTTCAGTTTTCTAAACATAGGTGCCTGGTGCTGTTTCATTGCTTTTCATTGGGCTAGGACACATGATAAGAGATGTAGGGATTATCTTTCGAGACCTTCAGTTGGCTAGAACACCACCACAGTACCTAAAGTGTCAGTAGGTAATTGTTCTTAGATTGTTCTTGGAAAGTTAGCCAAGGACATCAGAGTTTGTTTCCTGAAAGTTCCAATCAGCTTTAGAGAACTTTTTTCATCATATTTGCTAGAGTTCATCAGCATAGAGAAAAGACAAGTGCTGTTTTTCTCCTAAGATGTGAATTTCTTCTCTTTTGTAGATGCTTTTTTTCATCACTTACATTGAAGCAATTGTTGTACATCAGGCTATACGGGTTTAAACCAATTCTGCTTTAGTTGGTGAAAGCAGGAAAAAAAGGAAAGAAATGTTCATTCACTTGCAGCTATGCATCTATATACTTAATGAAGATAGCAACCCCACTCTCCAGGATATTACACCCCCATGTAATTTGCTCCCACATAAGTAATGGGAAAATTTTTACTAACTTACAATGCTTGTCTTTAAAAATAGAATTAAATTTAGTATTCTGAGTCTTGCAAAATCAAAGTGGAGAAGGAAGAGTTCATTGGAAAGCTGGTTATTATGACTTTGTTTTCTGGAGACAGTATGCCTCATAGTGTTCTAACCTGGCATGTTCTTAAATAAGGTTTGGAAAATGTACAATGTGCTCTTTGATACTCCTCCTCTATCTCTTTCTTATGGGAATACAGCCATGATGCTGCAGTCAGCTAATGATGAACTTACTCCCAGCCAGTTTTGCACATAAGTGATATCAAATGATTTTGTCCAAAACCTTAAATGGACAGTGCCAGCACACTTATAAATTGGGGAAAATACTGAGATTTTATTTCTAATACTTACTGGTGCAGACATACATAATATCCGTTTCTCTTATTTAAATGTAGTTGTCTGCCAAGTATTTAGTTATGAAGCCAAGTAATTTTGCTAAATCACAAGTTAACTGAACTAGTCTTTTCTTTCTTTTTCTTTCTTTTCTTTTTCTTTCTTTCTTTCTTTCTTTCTTTCTTTCTTTCTTTCTTTCTTTCTTTCTTTCTTTCTT
>JAWWES010000001.1:60216925-60231318 GCA_035583135.1 Lophotriccus pileatus
TTTCTTTCTTTCTTTCTTTCTTTCTTTCTTTCTTTCTTTCTTTCTTTCTTTCTTTCTTTCTTTCTTTTTCTTTCTCTCTCTCTCTTTCTCTCTTTCTTTCCCAGATATGAACTTGTGATAATAATAATTTGGATAAAAAACGTAATGTGATATGAACTGATTTGTCTCATTGTGGAATGTGCAGGTAGAGAAGAGTACAGTCTCAGAAGGCTGATTGAAAGCAATGCAGTATTGATTAGTGTACTGTAAAAAAGTGAAGAATAAAATTAACAGACTGGGATGGCTAATTATTATTATAAGCTTAGAGGTGGATATTACAAAGAAGTGGATTTATTTTTTTCACTACCATAACAATTCATAATGTCATTAACTAGATTTCAGTGAAATGTGATTCTTAAAGCATAATGATGGTGAAAAAACCAAAAAAAAACCCCAAACCTAACACCAAGTTAAACACACTAAAATATGCTTTGGTCATGAGTTCCAATTTTATTTCATTTTCTCCATGTTGATCTCAATTAGCGAGTTCAAGGAAGAGATTAATCATGTTAAGTAAGAAGGAAAATAACTTTATTATCAGTTTGATGCCATATATTATGATGAAGAATTCTTCACACTACAGTGTTTCATCTACTGCTTCTCACAGTATGTCCAGAAATCGATTAGCATACAGTGAAGACAGATGAGCAAAGCCAGGTTCAGAATCAGTCTGTAGTTAGGTTCAATGATGTGATGAAAGTCTCAGGGACCTAGAAAGAGGGAGTAGACAGAGACTACTTTCTGAGTCCAAATAAATATGTCAGGATGCAATATTTCCAGGAGATTTTAGAAAAGTGAAAAGTAGTGAAATATGTGCTTGAAGGCACATCATCTATACCTGTGAGAAGAGGGGTATGTCAGTAACAAGGAGAAATAACTGTAAAATGCAGAACAGTACAAGAACAGATCTAAGATCAGATTAAGTCAGTAAGCTTAATAAGACTGATTAGCTTTTCATTTATACAGATGAAAAATTTGTTAAATAATACATGGCCTTTTTTTCTCCTTAAATGACACTAGATATCTGTGAGGCCAAAAGTTAGGCAAGTATCCATTTAACAGTTGATTACTTCAATAGGAGGAGTATTCCAGGACTTTCATTCGCTGGTCTAAGCCACTCTGCAACACAGGCTTCTGATATACAATTTTTTGTGCAAATTTTTTTTTTTTTTTTAGCACTTGCATGTGGGAAATGTGTTCTTTATCATAGAAGAGCTTCCTTATAATTAGGTAGACTTCTCTGCTGAATTGAAGGCTAATTTTTGCCATGAAAATGATGCTGCCAGTGGTACAATCACTCTTATTTCATAACTGAATCTGTTCTTTGCATCTCCATACACCCCAAATGCATCACCTTATGTAGATTTTTTTTTCCTTTTAACTTCAATCAAGCTCCATCATTATGTAGTAGTGGAATATTTAGCACTTTATTTTTCTGCTTTAAAATCCTCACTGCCATGTGAATTTTCCCAAAATTTCCCAGCTTTTTGTCTTAAATTTTATTGCTTCCACAATTGCTCCTAAGAAATAAAATTTCTGTTGGCATAAGAGTATCAATTCAATCTTGGTGTGATGTCTTTTTCAATGAAAAATAGTTCTCTCCATGAAAGCCAGAACAGCAGGAACAAAATCACTTAAATGTTTTGTACAGAGGGCTGTGTAAGAAAGTCTTTTGTGTGCACAAGGAATATCAAGCACAATGTCAAAACAGAAATTGGTGCACTGAATAAAAGCTATGCCTCGACTATAAGAAGTCTTTAGGGACATAGAAACTCTGTGTTTTCATTAAGGAATAAGATGACCTGTAAAAGAGGATGTCTGTACAATCCTTCCGGGACTAACAACAACAAAACCAATCAGTTTTTAAAATAGAAAGATCACACAACAATACATTTGCTCACAGACAAGAGTTGCAGAGCTGCCAGGCATTTGGGAGATCATTTCCAAGCACTCCTCCAACCTCAGCCAGAAAAAATCATTTAGTGGGTTCATAGAATAGAAAATAAAATTAGCTCCAAACAGTGCCTAAGGACTGACTACATGACACAGAGCCTTCTGTGGTGAGGCTAGGAAGTATGCACTGACTGGTTCTTACAGGTTAACCCACTGCATAGCTTGGCACACAGATCCACTCCTGGCAAATCCACAGTAGCTACACAAGGAGGCTGTGTGACAGATCTGCTCCCCCCTCTCTGCAGATCTGCATGTCTCTCTCCTGTGGCAGAGCAGCTAAAGAAACTGTGGCAGGCCTACAGCATGTACAGCTCAGCCAAGAAATTCCAGTGGGAGAAGGAGAGAAAGTGAGACATATCTCTTCTAGACTATGCTTCAATAATTAATAACAAATAATAGGATTCCAGTCCCTTGCTTCATTCTGATGGTGACATTTTCCAGTCTTAGTGGACAAACCAGAGATGAAAAAAATGGATTTAGCTTTCAGAGAAAGTCTGAGGAGTGCATCCTGGCTTGTACTGGGAAATTATTTTGTCTGTGTGAAACAGAAATCTGGCATTTCCTGCTACAGAGACCCATTATGGGATGTGTAAGGGAGCTCTGGCATGCAGTGAACTGAATAACACAATACAAAAAAACTCCACAAAGCAAAAATACTATGGAAACAGGTAATGAAAATACAGGCTCTGAGTTTGAAATAGGCAGTCCCAAGAGTAAGAGGCACTTGCAGAATATGTATGTAAGCTATGACCAATGTAGAGTATATGGCTTGCACATCACATCTTCACTTAACTCGTTCCTACCTATACATGATTTAAGTGAATGAGCCTTGATTTTAAAACTCACAGTATATCCTTATAGGAAGGCACACATACAGAAGAAGATTTAGTCTTTCCGACACAGAAGGACAGCAATGAACCAGAGCTACTCATCTTTACATCCAACAGCAACAGCCTGTGAAAACTGAAATCATCTCGCACACCCTGTGCTGAACTGGGGATGAGAAGCAGCACAACAGGGGTAATCATTTGTTCTATGCTGATGAAGGAAAGGGATTATGTGTCTATAAAACAGAAGGAAAGATCTTAAAGATTTTAGGCCTGCAGTGGCCAAAATTTTCTAGAATTGATCACGCCACAATGATGATGAATGCATGGCAGGTATCACTATTGCAAATCGTGTGCAAGTAGCTTTTGAGATATTTGCCCTTTTCTGTTTGCTATGGAACTCTTGCTACTCACACTGTCTGACAAGCAGTGGCTGGTTATAGGAAGTGTTCAAAGCATGAGCTAAAGGATAAGGATGTAACTTAGATGCTGTAGGGAGAAGAACGAAATAAGGATGAATAAAGAGCAGACAGGGGGAGAAATAATGGTACAAAGTGCGGAAAAGGTTTATCAACACATCTTACTCTCTATAGCACTTTTCACACTAATGTATAGGTTTTAAATGTAATGTTTAATGGCAACAGATATAGACAAAATAGTATCATTATGCTCTGAATGGTATATTAGCTTAAATGATGTCAGCTCTTCTCCACTTGTTTTACTCTGTTTGTGAATGTTCAGGCATTAAATGTCCAGATATAACAAAAAATTAGGAATCATTTATAATAATAATTTCATATTATAATAATTAAATAGTATATAATATTAATTTATAGTAATAGTTTATATTTAACATGTCAACAAATACACTGATTTATAGCTGCATGTATGCATTTTACATATGTACATTACACCAGTGCATTATATAAAGTGGTTAAAATGTGAGAAACTGTCTTTCAAGATCACATTTAAATATTATTTTCATCTATCCTACCTGCACACCTTGAGGTTAATATATCTTCAATGAGTTGTGAAATTTAAGAGAAGAACACTAGTCAATTCTCTACTAATTGTAAAAGTAGGAACATTTCTAGAGAAATGAAAAAACTTCTACCTAAACTGCTAAGTCTTGAGACCTGTGGTGGAGGTTTTTTTCTTCCTGTGGGTCTTTTGTCTGTGAACTTAGTGGTAATGTAGAATGACAGAATAATTACTGTTAAAATATCTTTTTTCAAATGGAATGCGATTATGTAATGAATCATCTGTACAGAGAATAAAGTATATTAAAGCACCTCACTTCAGTCAGTCTGAATCCAATTGGGAGTTTAAAGCACCATGAAGTTTACTCTTTTTCTTTCTTCTTTTTTATTTTTTTTTTCATTTTTCCCATCTTTCTGTGTAAATCTTAAACCTGAGATTTATTTTTTTTTCCTTTTTAGCTCTAAAGGAGCTTACGTCTCAAATAATCTCATTGAGGAGATAAAAGTAGGAGCTCTGCAAAAGACTACATTAGAGGGAAGAAAAGTTTCATGAGTGACTGAGAAAGACAAGGTAGGGTCATTTCCTCTGATCATCAGCTATTCTAATTTCTGTTTCATAGTTTTGACCTGGCTTCATGACTTGTGGGTTTTCTGTCAGCTTCACATCATCACTTGCAATTTGCATAATGCGAAACTCCAGGCAAACATGGGGTAAGACAAGTTTAAATTAACCTTGTAAGGTCTGAGCTTTCCACTGGCTCATTAATTTCAAAGCACATGTAGTTCTGATGCCAAATGAATAGAGAATGCTTTCAGATGTACAAATGAACTTTAATAAAAATATGAAAGATTTTAACTTTAGTACTAAATCTGATAAGAATGAGAATGAGATTTGGCTTTTTGTGTTTAGATGACGTTTCTCTTATAAGAAACCTAAATACTGTAATATAATCAGTTTTCCATACTAAGTCATTATATGAGCACTGAAAAATTCTCTGAAGATACCTGTGAATATTGACACTAAGATGAGGAGAAAATATATTTCAGCCAAAATACAGGCTCTACTATCCAACTCCGATAGTGTGCTTGGTATAGTGTTTTTAATGAAATCACCTGAACTACTTTATTTTATCAGATAAGGATTCTTCTGTGTTCTTTAGGCTTGCTGTGGCCTAGTAATTAATCTGTGAATATAATAATATAATAATATAATAATATAATAATATAATAATATAATAATATATTAATATAATAATATAATCAGTGAAATACATTTCACTGCTTATATCTAAATATAGCATATATACATGATCCATGGGCAATTATCCTGGAACAGTATCTTGATTAATTATTTATCTTGGTTGCTTTCACCTTTACTGAATTTAAATACTGTCAGGGGTCCTTCAGGGATGTTTTAAGGAACAAAAATTCCAGGATACTAATACTTACTGTGATAACATTGACACAGTAACATATAATGCGTTTGGTTACATCAATCTGCTGTATAAACCAACTGCAAGTCACTGGGTATTTGACATCCCATGTTCAGCTTTTCTGTGTTTAGGATGTTTATTGATTTTAGTATACAAGATGTTAAATTTGTGCTCACTCATGTGTCCTAAGAAAAGTATTTTAACTACTTAAAATAACCAATCTATTTTTTCAAATGATTCCATATTTCTGTAATTACAAGTCTTAATACATTTTCAGAAAACTCTTTAAAAAGGAGACAAAAAAGCAAAAAGAAACCACACCAAGACCCCAAATCTAAGACACTAAATACATGCAAAAGAATATTCCAGAAAGTCAGAAATTCTCCGATCTCTCAGAAATGTTCTAATGTTGTAATCCTGACTACTCCTTCAGAGCTGAGTGTTTCATCCCATGGTCTTCTTTACATCAGATTCTTGGCTAAGAGCTTCTCAAGGAAATGATTAGAAGAGATTTTTTAAACAATATGTTTTCTCTTCTTTTTCTGATCCCTCTTGGTACAAATGTTCAAAAATAATATTCCAGCCTAAGGCATATACATGGCATGGAAAATTTCAGTACTAAGAATAAAGCTTCAAAAATTAAAAATAACTGAAAATAGATGTGATGGCTAACTTTAATAATAGTAATGATGATAAGTACTGTTTTTTCCATGCATTGATAATTACAATGGCTACCAAAAAAAAAAAAAAATCTTCAATTTAAAAGATACTTGATATTTGGAAATGTCCCCTGAAGTATAATATTCACTATAGTAAAATATTATATTTTAAACTGAAATATGCAACAAAAGAACATAATCATATCTTGTATTAATGAAATTCTTACTTTAAAGATGCTGAAAAGAATAGGACAAAATATCCAAAACGCCAATTAAGCAAACTTATTGTCCTCAGGCTGTAATGAACAAAGTTTACTAGATTTGACCCGAAGACACTGTTGTGGATACAACTTTCACAGAACAGAAATGGATAAGGTTGGAACGGATTTCTGAAATGCGCAGGTAATTCTCAGGACTACATCTCCACAGAGTGTCCAGAGTGAGCTTGACTTCTGGACCTTGATCACGGCCAATAATAAATTTTCATCTCTATTCCTGGTTCTATCAGTCTGAGAGTCTTCTTTGCTTCTTTTGCTCTATAACCTGTTTATGCATCCATTTGTGAATTATTCAAATGGGCTTTTGACTTATACTTACCGGTTAAAATTGAGGGTGAGACATTATTGCACTGTCTCTTACTATTTTCCTTGAGCAGGACAAGTCATAACAGCAATTTTCAGTTCAAAAGAATAATGCTGCAGAGAGATGCTTTAGCTCAGTCTAATGTAAGGAAATTGGTTGTACAGTAGGTTCTTTGTTTTAGGAATTATTTTCCTGATGACTTCTTAACGCACTGAAAATTTGGCTAGCTTAAAGAAAGACTTAGACAAAAAGTCTCCTAAGAATGTTGAAGATAGTTTACAGCTCAAGGGAGGGTTTTTTTCAGCTTCCATCAGTGTTTAATTTAGGAATGTCTACAGTAAGTGTGTTGCAAACATTCTGATTGGGAACTCCTACTGCAATGTATTTTGAAATGAAAACAAACACTTTAGAAAGAAGTTCTTGTGGTTTATTTTGTTCCAGAGTAAAGGAACATTGAGTAACTGATGCATATTTTCCCTTTTCCATCGCAGTGCCCATTTCACTGGGAATAACATTTCTAGAGGAAAACTTTTCCTCTCCTGATATCAGAAATTTACTCTTAATGTTGTTTATGGACTGTGTGGCTTCTCGTTTGTCCAGGGTGACACACATTCCTGATGTCAGCATCTTTTCAAAGTATCAGGAAGAGTGTGACAAAAACACATCACATCCCTTCTAAATTTTTACAAAACAAAGAAAAAAATTGCATCTTCTGTAAGATGCTGACATGTGAAACTGTCCTCTTGATGGCCGTGTGTGTGGTGCCAGGGTATACTTGCAGCAAACAACCTTTTCCAGTTATTTAAATATCTCAGTTCCACGAAGGCCATTTATTGCTTTGTCTGCTTCAGCACTGTAGAATACTTCTTTAAAGAGAAGAAATGTCAGATCTGGAAAACAGGACGCTCAAACCTTCAGTTATAAGGCAGAAGACTTTGACAGGAGATGCTTTTTTTTCCTTTTTCTTTTTTTTTTTTTCCTTGGATGGTAGATTCCAACACTTTGCCTCAGTATTGCAGATTATCCTCCTTTCAAAATTGAGGAGATATAACTGGACAGAGACAGCTGAGAGGAGTATACACAATAAATTTTAACCTATTCAATTTTCCAATCCATTTGGATTTTTGCAGCCTTGGAGACAACCTATGCTTTTGTTGTGCAAGAAAGGATTTAAGTGTTATTTAAAACCCATTAGGAACAGTTAGAAAGCCTTTTCAAAACTGTAAAAAGTTGTATGGATATATGTGGCATAAATTTTCAGTAGAGTAGATCCAAATTGGGTACTTTTAATAAATAATGTTAGTAACAACTGTTGTTGAATGTAGGCATATGCTTCACAGACTACTGTTCCAAAAAAAAAAAAAAAAAAAAAAAGTTTTAGTCATAAAACTGCATATAATAGAAAAATACAAGGAATGCTTGCCAGGTTTTTTTTGGTTTTTTTGTTGTTGTTGGTTTGGCTGGTTTCCTATACCAAGTTCAAACACCTTTTTCTTAGGATTATTATGTTTATGAATGGCATTATCACTAAGGTGATAATGGTGTACAAATGTTCTAGGGTGGATGCCTAACAGTGTGTATGACATAGCCATGTTTTTTGTGCTAATGTAGCTGTAATAAAAGTTATGGTTTGAATCTCAGTTACAATGGCAGGTGTTTTATAGCTACCTTAATGTATCTACTTTCTGGAATTGATCTAAATATATGATCTGAATATGTATTCTGAATTAAGAATAGACCGATAGAACACTAGACTCCTTAATTTGGGAAAAAAACTCTGTACCTCAAAAGTTTATGACTTTTCATTACCTCTGTAGTCCTCAAAGACTTCCATGCAACTACTTTATAAGGTGTAGAGAAGTCAGTGTAATAGATATATTTGCTTTTTAGTGAAGATGTTTCAATACTGAAGGTACTGGACACAGGTAAAAGTAAATCAAATAGCTTTAATGACAGAAGGCACAAAACAAAGATGAAGCTCAAAGTCTAGCAGCACTAAATATTTTATCTTGCTTACTCTGTGCTATAAGTGCCTTGAGTTTAAATTTTGATGCTATAATTTTTAGACACCATGACAGCAGGCTGTGAACAGAACACAGTCCTTGTTTTCAGCTTTTATAACTATGAATTGTGGTCTACTGGGACAGTCATAATTTTGTTTTAATTTGTAATGGAGAAAATATTGGAGAAATAAGAAACTTCTCTCAAATCTGCGGTTGTCATTTTTTCCCAATATCTAACAGAATAAATTGTCTGATTAGTTTCCAGCACAGTTCAGGAGAGGTGTCTGGTTCAAATATCTGTTACGCATTTCAGGGTGTCTCAGTGGTCAAGACTATTTATGTGTAGCTGCAACTTGAAAAGAAAAAAATAACCCCAAACACTATAGGAAATGCCCCCAATTACTCTTAGTCAAAAAAAATCCAAAGTTTGAGGATTATAAGGGAAAAATCCTCTGCCTGATAGATGGTTATCTACTATATCAAAATACTCCATTAATTTCCTTACAGGTATTAAACTATTAAGCAATCTGTCATAATCATTGTGAGGTAGATGGTGCTATAAAGAAATTATCTAGGCATATAATGTTGATTACCTTAAAACTTGAATATACTCAAATCCATGGTAGGCATATTAATTCAGTAAAGTCCACTGTAATTATTTATATGATCTAGAAAGGGGGATTTCATGCTGTAGAAGTAAGCCAAGTAAACAAATATTTCACATTAAAAGGGCAAGTTTTAGAGAGATTTAACGTAAAGATATAGAGAAGTGGCTTACATGACTTTTTATAGTTACAATACATTTATTTGTTCAATACCATGCTTTAAAATTGCTGTATATGCCTGTAGAATGAAAGGAAAAGCAAAAAGACTCTCTGCACAGTCTCTGTTGCTCTGTTTTGTGTTACAAGAAAGACATTCAGGTTAGAAGTGTGTGGTTGTTCCTTGTGCATGAAGATTTGAAACACACTGCATGAAGAAGAGAAAATATCACACAAGTCTGTTTTCTAAGAGTGCCCTGGCTATCAAGAGAAGCATCTGGACAGTAACAGAGGATCCAGTGTTCTTCAAGATGACTTTATGTGTCAGATGGTAGTATCCTAGGTTTCTAGGATAAAATTACTACATTTATACCATGACCTTTAAATCCAAACCAGACAAAAGTAAAGAAAAGTTTCACCATATGTGTTTCACACTACTTCCAGAGGTCCTGGTCCTGCATACTCATATGGCCTGCTATATCCTATCCCAGGCAGCCATGTGAGACTATGTCAGGAGCAAAGAATGGGCAGATAATGGCAACTAAACATTAAACATGAATGGGACTTTCTGATAAAATATCAAATGTTAGCTTATGACTTCTGGGTAGTAATGTGTAAGCTTCAAGGAAACAATCATCAGTGTGATCAGCTGCCAGACAAAGCATAGCTCTCCCCTTAATAATTGAGTAGATAAAGTGTCACAGTTTTCTCTTGAAATATGGAAAAATGGATTCGGAATCTTTCTTTTATGGCACATACAAAAGCTTTCAGATGCATGCTGCTGTATGTGTAAATCTATCATCCTCCTTGGAATAGTTTCACTTTGTGTAAGTAATTAAATATTTATAGGAACAGAGAGTGCAAAAATAACTCTGTGCCAGAGAGGTTGTCACAGTTATGTGGGAGAAGAATACATCAGGAAAAATTCTCTAACTTAAGCAAAGCAGATTTGGACCAGGGCACACTCATGATAAATAAGTATTCCCAACTTGAGGTATAGTATATATTGCTTTGGGGCTGTCTCACTGTAAATTACTTTAAATTGGTGGGGTTTTCTCATTCCAGAAAGAAAGCATTTTAGGTATTTCTGTAATTTTTACATTAAGTGGAACAACTCTTCTCATTTTACTTTATGCAAATCTGTTAAATTTCCCCTAGATTATTTCACAGCAGTTAAAAAAAGGTAAGAGATACAGACGTGCTGTGAATATTGACCTGTCTAGTCTTATAGTCCTATCTCTATTAACATTTCTAGCCCTCAGCATCCAAACAAGTGAGGAGAGGGTGGTGCCAAGAACAATTGAGGGCCATTTAAATTTTCCCAGGAAGGTCAGTGAATAGGAGTGGGCAAACATGGGGCATGGTACAGCAGTTTGCATGGCAGTTCATGCAGGCAGAGCAAGCAGGAAGGCCTCACTTCTCACCATCCAGGAGCAGCCAATAGAGGCAGTAAAAAGACTCAATAGCTGGTAAGGAAGAGCAAAGAGATCTTTTCAGCCACAGTCTTACTAGCATATTAGTTTAAGCTTCCTCAGTTATGGTGTTGATGTGCTTTAAAGCTAAGTCCCTTGTAGGTGCAGGAGTCACTGTGTCAGAGCCCTCCAGCCAGCCAGACCTGCTGATGGCAGACGCAGCTCTCCAGGTCACAGGTTGCCAGGAGTGCCCAATGACTCTTTATGAGGCTGGGGCAGACAAACAGTCATTTTGTAGTGACATGTTTGAAGAGCTGTGTTACCAGGTGAAGAAGATATGGGAAAAAGTAAACAAGCTGGGTAGTGTTCAAGTGAATGAGCAAGAGAGACATTGATTATGTTCAGAGATGCTACAGTCTCAAGACTCTTGGCAGTCTCAAATCTCCACTGTAGTGGAGAAGCAGATGGACTCAGAGTCATACAGGGTAATTAGTCAGAGGACTGTCAGTCAAGGTTCTATTAAACATGGAGGCTGGAAGCTGGTCACTGCATATACCAGGAGGAAGGTTCCTCCTCCTTCTCCAAATCTGGCAAGTAGGACTGGTACCTTCTGCAAGGCTCTGGAAATAAAAGGTTCTGGAACTAGAAGGCCTGACAACTGATGAGGCATGTGAAGGTCCTTCTGGGATAGTGGAGCCTCCTAAAATGACAACACCTGTACCCTACATCAAGACCTCCTCTGCTAAGAGGAAAAGAAAGGTTGTTGTAGTAGGAGACTCCCTTTGAAGAGGAACGGAGGGCTTGATATGCAGACTAGACCCAACTCACAGGAAAGTCTGCTGTCTCCCAGGGACTTGGGTAAGGGACATTATTGAAAAACTCTCCAGTCTAATAAGGCCCTCTGATTACTATCTGCTATTGGTTGTTCAAACTGGCAGTAATGAAATAACAAAGAAAAGTCCAAGGGCAATCAAAAGAGTCTTCAGGGTCCTGCAAGGATTGGTAGAGGGATCAGGAGCACACACAGTGGTTTCCTAGATTCTTCCATTAACAAGGAATAATAGTGATAAGAATACACAGATCCATCAGGTCAGTAAATGTCTCTGAGATTGGTGTAAATGAAAAAAAATTGAGTTTTTGGCCATGGGTTGATCTACTCAACACCTGGTCTACTGACAACAGACAGGATGCACCTATCTCAGAGGGGAAAAAGAATTCTATCACAGGAGTTAGCGGGGCTCGACAGAGCTATAAACTATCCTGGAGGGGGGAAAAGGACCAAACCAGTGATGAGCAATGGGACGGTGTGCCAAAACTTCAGGAAATATGTTAACCCTCAATCTGCATCATGCGGTGTTGGCTACAGTGTACCACACATGAAATGTTTCTACACCAGTGAATGCAGCATGAGGAACAAACAAGAGGAGCTCAAAGCTTTGGTCCAGTCCCAGAGATATGACATCATTGGCTAAAGTGGGATGAGACCTGTGACTGCAGTGCCCTGTTGGACAGTTATAGGCCCTTCAGGAGGGATAAGCATGGATCTTCTCTTGGAGATAAGGCAAAACACGAAGGTGTATGCCCAAGTGGAAGCAGGTGACATGGGAAGAATTTAAAGATGCTTCTTGCCTCTGTAGGGGAAAAAAATAGTATGTCCATAGCTTGACCAGAGTTGAAGCTGCCCAGAAACGTGGGGGACAATCAAAACAGTTTTTTCAAACGTGTGGATGGCAATAGGCAGGATAGAAATATCATTGGCCCCTTACAGGATGAGGATGGTCACCTCACAAACAGGGACAGAGGCAAGGTAGAGGTGTTTAACATTTTCTTTGTCTCTGTCTTCAACACAACCTCTCTAAAGAAGAGAAGAGGGCAGGCACTGATCTCTTCTCTATGGTGACCAATGACAGGACCCAAGAAAATGGCCTGAAGTTATGTCAGGGGAGGTTTAGTTTGGATATTAGGAAAAGGTTCTTCACTCAGAGGGTGGTTGGAACAGGCTGCCCAGTCAAGTGGTCACAGCACCAAGCCCGACAGAGCTGAAGAAGTGTTTGGACAATACTCTCAGGCATATGACATGACTCTTGGGCATGGTCTTGTACAGGGCCAGAAGTTTCACTAGATGATTCTTGTGGGTGCCTTCCAATTCATGATACTGTGAGGTTCTGTGATTCTTTAATTTCAAAATAGAAAGAAAGTTAAAGACTAAAACTTCAGCTAATGTAGAGCATGCAGAACTCTATATAATTCTAATGCTGAAGATGACTCTGAAAAAGGACAGTGACAGACTATATAATTACAGTGTTTGAAATGATACTTTTTTCAGTTTCTCAGTCTGAATATAATGACACTTTTCAGTTCTCAGAACCAGAAGACTGAGGATGAGTCAGAAGAACAAGCAGAAACTTCCATTAAATGTTCCAAAGGAAAGAATAAAAGGAGGTGGAATTTGGAAAGAGAAGACATAACACCAGAAGCAAGAGTCACTATAGCATCACCCATAAGGATGGAAAAACTTTAAAAGCTTCTGTATTGAGATTCCTTTGTTAACTGTTAAACCCCACCCTGATGTCTAACATTCTGTCGGAAATCTTGTGTGAACAGATTATGTTTTGATTTTTCAAAATTTCCATTCCTTGTCTCGGCAGAGGCTAAATCTGCAGAGATACATGAGAAGAGGGAAAAATGTGTTGGAATGTCATCTATGGAAATAATTTACAGACATTTAATAAACCCCTTGAATCAGGTTTGACATAAAATGTTGAGTGATTTTCTTTTTAAGTGACTGATTTTTTTTACCATTTTCTATTTGGAAGCTGGAACTGAAGCTGAAAATTCTAGGTCTGCCTACCTTGCAGTATAGAGTAAGATATCTGTTATCTAAAACAGTGTAGTAGTGGCAGAAATGCAACTTCAGCAACATATAGGTTAACTTAGTTTATCAAGGTTCTTCACAGGTGGAATGATTCCAGTACCTGAGATAACATATTGATACCTTCATGTATCTCTTCACAGGCTTCAAAACAGTGTTTCAGGATTACAATAGGTTTGACAATATTGCTTACTTCAGTGTTAGATATGTATATATGTGGTGCCTTTTCTAGATCACCCTGTCTTCACCAGATTAAAAAGTGATGTAAAATGGAATAAGGTCATTTTATCACAAAAGAGGATGATTTTTTCATCGTGGTAGACAAAAGATTCTGATGTCTGACTGGGAGTCTAAAAGATCTATTAGGAAGGGATTTGTAAGTACAAGATGCACATGAACACAAGGACAGTATTCAACTCCACACTCTTGGGCAGACTAGTATACTGCTATATTCTGCAGAATTATGGTAGTTTTATCACTAAGTTTCTAAACCAAAGCAACACTGTATTACAAAGTATTAGAATTTCTAGGTGAGAGTTTTCTGAGAAAAGACACAAAGTTAATTAATTCTCTAAGGGCTATTATATGTAGCACATACAACAGTCCTAGCTGAGACTGAGGTACTAATTTGCAAAAGCTATTTTTAAAAAGGTAGTGGAATCCGCTTGAAAAAAGTTATATTTTCATTTCAAACAAAAGGTGGGAAGAAGTGTAAAGAAATTAACTGATTTTCTAATTATCAATACCAAGCTTTTTGGAGAAAAATATAATAATATAATATAATTTAATATACTGTAATATACTGTAATATACTGTAATATACTGTAATATAATGTAATATAATGTAATGTAATGTAATATAATATAATATA
>JAWWES010000001.1:60247356-60318379 GCA_035583135.1 Lophotriccus pileatus
TCTTTTTCTCTGTCTGTAAACTGGACAATAAAAGCTCTTTATTAAAAGTTTGCTCTTTTCTATATTACTAAAGTTATCGGAGCTTTTAATTGGTATGTATTTTGATTTTTTTTACTAAAATCTGTAACATTTTTAACTTTTTAACAAAACTTTAAGACAATAGAAAAGCAACACTTGCTTGTTTGTACATATATAAAGGATTTATAACTAAAAATAGGAGTTTGCAATAGGCAAAATTTTAAAAGGTTCAAGGCCTTGATTTATATTCACACACAAAAAAGGACAATGCTGAGTTATCTGAGCTGTCCAAATCCCTGAGGTCCACAAAAATTGAGTCTTGAAAACTTGAGAGAAAAAAATTTTTCTTCTGTTGCCAGCTGTTTTAAGAAGCAGTGAAAATAGCTTTTCTTATCTTATTTTAGCACTAGTTCTCCTAGACAGATTAAAAAGTGTAGAGGAAAGTAAAATGAATAATAATAGCAACAATAAACCACAAGTTGCAGAGGTTGTAAAAAGATTTAGTTTGAGTCTACAAGTTTTGTAATCTTTCAGTACTCTATATATCCAGTGACAAATGTTGTATATCCCTTCTAGGTATATCTGTAGTTATTTAAAACATATGGGAACACCCAGTAACTTGTCAACATGATGTCAGGGGAAACTTTGCCATTGACTTTAATGCAGTCAGATTGAATTGTCGTATACTAATGTCATTTCATATACATAATTTCTGGATTGTGACATTTAAAAAATGATCTAATTCTGTGAAGCAATCAAGGTTTCAATGCATAGGTATTATTGCACATAAAAAACATAGTCCGTGATGTATTCTGTGCTAAAACACTTAAGAAAGGTAACTGCTCCTTTTCAGTCATTCTACTGATTTCCTGTGTAAGTAAGGAAAAACACTATCAAATCTATTTCATTTAATGTTATGTACCTTACCCTCGGTATCCACTTAGTCAATGGTAAGGTACGGGTACCTCCAAAGCTAATTCTCTTCTTCAGATAACAGGAGGACAAAAATCACCATTTAGAACTGCTTGCATTTCTCCAATAAAAATTGACAAAGTCATACTTTGATTGAAACAAATCCTGATTTTAATTTCTCTGGGTCTCAACGCCTTTGTCTTTAATGTCCAGACTGAGCCCTTTTCTACAGAAGTTCGTGATGGAAATTTTAAAGCTCTTTTGGATTCTAGTTTTACCATGACAGCTGCCATCTAATAATCGCCATTACTACTGGTGATTCATTCCAGCTTTTGAATTATACACCTTTCCTAAATATTTTAAAAATATAAACATTTGATACAGTAACTTAGGACAGTTTAAGCTGTTGCATACCATAATACTTGGAGATAGAAGAAATCCCTGAGGATAATAGCTGATATCTGCTATTTCCCTATGTGCTCAACTCAGCAAGATTATGTATCTTATTAATGCCATCTACTTTGAGATCTACTTGAGATCAAATAGCATTCACATCCTTTTTGGTTAGTTTGACAAGTTGTCACTATTAACGTATGTCCTGTCAGATATCACTTTATTTTCCTGAATGGAAATACTTCAGATGTCTTGTCATTCTTTCCTTTCTCCTTTTTCTTCTGAATATGTTCCAATTTTGACTTCATGCTCAATTGCTTTAAACAGTTTTAACAATTCATGTCAGTAGAAGTAAATCATATTTTTCTAAAGTCAGTTACTTTATCCCCTATGTCCTATTTGTGATACTGTCAGTAAATGTAGCACAGACCATAAAGATACATTTTCTCTGAAAAAAACCCTTCATCCATAATTTTCCTGGTCTGACTAACCTTTCCCAAAAATAATAGGTAAGAGGCCATTTTGTTGTGTACACTTTGTAGAGAAAACCTATTGAATGTTTGTTGAAGCAGTTCACAGTACAAGTGTGCAAACAGACAGCTTTGGGGTACTTCCATTAAGATCTAGTTTATATAGAGTATATTAAAACACTTAAATTTTTATGAGGCATTGATTTAACTCAGGTATTTATATTAGTTGCATGTCATATAGTAAAGCAAACTGGTTATGTTTGCTGCATCAAAATACAGGTTTTAAATACAAAATGTCCTGCATTCTCTATTTCTTTTTTTTTTTTCTCCAAAGATCACTTTATTTTGTTTAAACATTGCCTCTTTCTAAATTTTCTACAGCAGAAAATTTTACTTTATTCAAAAAACTTTTCCTGAAGGCTTAAGGGCAAAAAGTTAAGATTATAGTCACAATTATGAGAATTATGGATAAGGAAATGTACACACGTACGTAAAATAAGCCTACACTTTTAACTCCCAGTTAATGATTTTTTAAACTCCCTTGATCAGTTAAAACTGATAAATTACCTCAATCCTCTGAATTTTAAGAAATCTTTTAAAAGAACGTTATCTTCTTCTACACAAAATAAATTGTGTTTGTCTAGAACCTTGGAGATTAGTCTTATAACCAGGCAGAGAGACAAAAGATTAAATGAAACATTTTATTTATATTTGATTTAGAATTTCCTGGATGTTTTCTTTCATGGAGATGATAGAGTACAATTATAATTTTCTATTTAGCGAAAATCAATTCCTATAGGTTTTATCATATTTAATAAGCATGAAGATGATCAGATGTATTTTAACATTTTTTGCTATGTAATAAGGGGATTCATAGTTAATTACTTGGTTGGTAAACAGTAATTATGTTATTGACTTCCTTGGCTAGCTCAGTGGTCTTCTGCCTTTAGTCATCATAATTGGAGTAGTTTCAAAAAAGTATCAAATTTGTCATCGTGGTGTATTAGCATTTTCAAGCTGATGTTAGCTTGAGTGCATTAATAAGCCTTAACAGGCCTGGTCAGCCTCACCTGATGCTTCCAGCCACACCTATATGTCCAAAGGCTCTATTCCACATCTTCTGAGGGCCACCAGTCCCATCCTGAGCTATGATAGAAGAGTGTTGAACTTCTGCTCAACCACAGTCACTCCTTTGCCTGGCCATGGAACCCCATAATTAGAAGCCCAATCCATCTTCTGACTTTCTGGCTTTATCTTGCTCTGTTTACATCATGAGGGATCTGTCCTGAACCAGAGCCTCACTGTGTGTTGTAGGGCTGTACTCTGGTGCACTCACCTCCCCCTCCCTGTTTGGACAGAACCACCAGTGGGGGTTGTGATGGCTCCATCTAATTTACTCTGAATTTTGGGGGGCAGATGGCAACAGGGTAGCCAAGGGCTGTCCAGAATGGTGACCCAGATGTCTTGCCAGTATGCAATATGACTATAAATCAATCATCTTACTCCATAAATAGCTGACAGCCCAGGGCCCATTGTGTTCTCCTGCACAGCAGTGGGCTACACGCCAGGATCTCCCCTTGAGTAAGGACTTCTCTGAAGGTTCCTCTTTGAGGTTGAGAGATTCCTTGATGCAACAGATCCTTGATAAGTGATTAATAGCATGCTAAACTTCGAAATTTTAGCTAAGCAATATAAGGATTGATTGTGCACAAAGAATACTTTAGAAATAAATTGTTGACCATATGTGGGGCCAGGATTGAGTACAGTTGGACCTATACCTCTCTCTGAGATGGAGTTTAGAATGCAAGTAAATCCTTCCCAAACCTAGTGACTCTACAGGAGGGTCTTTCTGACAGCTTTATCCAACCCTGTCCTTTATGCAATAAACAATCACATGTATCTTACCATGGAATTAAACCACTGTCACATGTACCATCAAACTTTTTTGACTCACTGGTTTATATCAGTAAAGTATATTGTTGTGTCTCTCTTAGGGTTGAAGTGCATAATGCAGTCATGACATGAGGACCTGCTTTGCCAGCTCTCTATGTCTAATTTTTCATAGATATTTCAGATATTTAAATTAAGTGATTTAAGTGATTCCCACTTACACATGCAACTCTATGCTTATATTCAAGGGTTTTCTTGATCTGATTTTCAACGCTTATTCCATACCCTTATATCCTCAGAATTCTTACAAATAAAATTCAGACCAAAAAAATTTTTGTTCTTGCAAATAAAATTCACACACAAAAAATTGTGTTCTTCAGGCTGTGATTTGAAGATGTATGAAAGTTTATCAACAGTGGGGAAATTATCAGAAATCAAAGACAAAATATTTCTGAACAAGTTGACACTGAAATAATACTTTAAAAAATTGTTCTGAAACCAGCACAATGCACTGGCAAGATCTAAAACAATTTTTCATCTTGAAAATATCAAGTACCTATATGAAAAAAAGCTGAATCTAGACCAAACATTCAGGGCAATGATTAGTCATTCCATTAACAGTCAGAAACCAAAGTCTTGTCTGAAATTGAGACAGACTCTTTTGAAAGGCTTAAAAGTTCACAACAGACAGGAAGATGATTTTCTACCTATGTCATCATATTTAGTAGCATACATTTTCAATGAGTGGAGGGTAAATATAATAATAATAAAAAAATCTCTCTGCTAGAAAGATCTTCTTTTCAAGGACAAATAAATTTCATTGGTCCTTAGACCCTGAGATTAGCTCAGTTGGTTAGAGCATGGTGCTAATAGTACCTGTTTGCAGGTTCAATCCCTGTATTGGCCATTCACTTTAGAGTTAGGCTTAATGATTCTTGTGGGTCCCTTCCAACCCAGAAAATTCTGTGAATAACTGAATAGAAATAGAATAGAAATAAGTCAATAGTCTGCCTTTAGATGGAAAAAAAATTCTTCTCAGAGAAGGATAGGGGCAAAGAGTCTCTTGGATTAGATCCTTCTTCCCTTTTCACTCAAGATCTCCAAACATAAGGGACCACAGATGCTACACTGCTATTCAAATCACTGCAAGATCATAACTGTGGCACCAGTGGAGATTTCATAGTTAAATCAGCACAATTTAAAGGAAATTGCTATGGTACTCTTTGCTTTTGCAGACTAAGGCCCTCCTAAATCACGCAAGAAAATATACAGTATTTCAAGATCTGCTTAACTTTGTAGGCATAACCTGTGGTGTACCATCACAGCTTGTGGTATACAGGTTGCCATAGAGAGTCTCGTCTAATGAACTGAAATTTCAGAAATATATTTATGAAAAAACAAGAAATATCCTCTATCTCTCTCCCCTCACTCAGATGCTTGGACAAAAAACTGAAAGTGGGAATTATTTTTCCTTGCAAACCAAGATTAGACAAGCTGTCACACACTTTGATCCACAGTCTGAGACTTAAAGATATGTGAAGTGAAATGTAATGCCTACTGTTACACAAAGAGGTAAATGCTACACATTCTGCCAAATATATCCCAGCAAACATATTTTTCAATCCAGAATGCCTTTCCAAGTTGCCATTCAGTCTGTTTAGCACAATATCCCATCAGAGTTAGCATAGTCTCCTTTCTTTAAACCACATTTCTATTAAATGGCATTCCAACATTCATCTACAGTTCCATGTTTACATGCCCAGCCATCAGCTGGCATGCAAACAAAATATTAACTGCAAAACATACACTTCTAAAAAATTTATTTATTAAAGTTGATGTTTTTTGAAGTAATAAAAATACCCCAATGATATCAAGATATCAAACAAGAAAGTGAAGTGCTTTCCTCCCTTTGACAATCCACATGTCCTTAGCTGAGGTACCTAAGAACCAAGTCAGCCTAAGGTCATTCTAAAAAATTAATTAGGAAAAAAAAAGAGAAGTCTCTAATCTCTCTGTTTCCATTTGCTGTATGGGAAGCTGTCAAGACTTTTGATATAGTTAAGTATGTTTATTCTCAATGTGTTTTAAATAGATTTTAAATTCCTGGGATAAAATCCCAACACATTTGAAACCAATTGAAAACACCCACTAATTCCACTGCATTATAATTTTCAGTCCTTGAGTTGCTTACAGGGAAAATATTTGCTAAGATCCATATTTATCATTGATGTTTTAAAAATATTATTAGTCCCGCTCTCCCTGGAAAAATCTATAACCAACCAATAGGAAAAAAAACCCCAACAAACCAACAAAACAAAAAAACAACCCCAAGAGCCCAATATTACAATTCTTCTGGACTCTAAACACTCTGTTGCTTGAGCATATTTTGTAAATTAATTTGAAGTAGCTGCTAAACTATTAGTTTATGCTACACATAAAAATGAGTAAGAAAATACATCGCTTTGACTCCATCTCAACATCTGCAGTGCTTGAAATTGAAACATGAAGCTGAAACTGTGCAAAAGATTGTAAAAATATTATTTGTCAAGTTTCTGCACTTTACCATTTTCAATGCAATCATAAGTGTACACAGGATACCTACCCCTTAGAAAATTAAGCTCCAAGATATATCAGTCAAAATCCCACTCTTTCAGGCCATTTAGTATATCAGTACTGTAAAATGTCTTTAGAATTGGCTACATCAGAGATTCCTGACTAGGATCTTTTAACTGTAATCCTTAAGTAAGACTAAAACTGTAAAACCAAAATTATAAATCTGGGAGAAGTCACTGCCTGCAACTGCAAAAAATCTATGTCAGCTGCACTCACGAATTTAATGAAGGCTATCTGGAAACTACCAAGTCCACACATATTTCAAATTTTGCATGTCCCGGTCTGTACAGCTGTGTGATTTGGAATGCAAAAAAATTCTTTTATGACAGTCTCCATTTCTAACAATGTGAATGATCTTTTACTTTTGCTCTGATACCTTTTGGGTTTGTCGGATGGTCACAGTTGACAGGTCATAATTTCCCATTCCCAGGAGTGTTGCTTTAAAGTGACCATTCAAATCAAGTTAGTATTACTGAGGGACTGGGAGTTACATCACACAGCTAGGAGGCAATCCATACAGTGCTACTAGCTTACTTTGTGGTTTCAGACAGGTTCTTTAATTTTTCCATCTGTAAAATGAAAAGAACAGGTGTTCATCTTCTTTGCTGGCATGCCAGAAAAAAAATAGATGTTATAGTTGAAGAATTAATGATAAGGCAATGCCTTACATAAAGACAAAATAAAGAATGGAAAAAATATTTCCATATAAAACACAAGACAGAAGAGAAATGTTAAACTTGAAAATAGAATGAAATGGTGAGGTCAAGGTAATCAGCTCCATCAATATGAACGTGTGATTGGGCTTTGGGAATGGAAATCATGAGACACATGATATATTGGCCATGACCTCATTGCTTAAATTTTAGTCCCTGGTTTGATTAAAGAAGTAAATAAACTTAAGATGTACCATGAAAGAAGACATCTTGATATTGGAGAAAAAAGTTGGCATTCTGATCATAACTTTATCCAAATCCAAGAGGACAGTGTAATTATGTAACTACTTAGGTGTATTTTTCCTCAATTGGATTCAAGGTTGTTTGTGTTGTAATTTTGACTTATGAAAGTTAGTGTTACAGCTATTAAATTTCTTTCATCACTTTTTGATATTATTCTGAACATCCAGAGTATTTTAATTCAATATAAATTTGCTTTCCAAACAGGCAGAAATCATTACTTTATTTTCAGAGGTTGATATGTACAAAAAATTGCTAGGTTCATTCTCTGCAAGTAAAATGAAATAATAAATGTTTCATGGAGGAAAAAGGTCAGCTTGACTAAACCACTTTTTTTTTTAATTGTATGTAATGGATGTAAAAGTGGACATTGCTTTTAAAGGAAAGTGTTTTGCAATGTTGTGTTTCTATGTCACGAGTATACTTCTTGATTCTTTTCCACCAGTATTGTCTGGGTAATACAATAGAATCACAGTAATGATTTCTGGTAAAAGAAATTGAGGGTTAGTTCATGAAAATATATTTATTTATTTTAAATATTTTAAAGGCTCAACTATACGTCGAAGAGTGTTCAACTTTTGATACATTTGCTAATTGCAGCTGTTCCTAAATGATATAGTTGGAAAGATGGCTTAAATATAGACAAATCCTATCTCTATATGTAATGAAATATATATACTTAAATCATGTACACTCTTTCTGTGAAGGCATATGTATCCCTCTGAGAAATATATGTCTGTATACCTCTGTGTCGTGTCAAATGTAAAAGACTCTATAGAGTGTATGGGCTGCTTTAAAACAGAAAGGTTTTTTTTGTTTTTGTTCATTTGTTTTAGTAAAAAATACTAGTTGTATTCTGCATGTTTTTAAATAATCCTGTGTTGGAAACTTTCTCAGTAGTCAGGGAAGCTAACCTGCTCAGTTCTCACACTCTTTATTGTCTATCTTTGTTTTGATAGGTCAGCACCCTATAAAATAAATGACCTGCACATTCCCTCATACCAATTCCTAGACGGTAAAATATGTGCCATAAGTTTTATAATATAAACCCACTCTCATTCTGGACTGGTTTACAGCCTTTACATTACTCCAGACGCTGACTGGGGAAGAAAGGAGGTAAATAATACCTCTTCAAAGAACAGTGGTGTTTTAGAGCCTCAAGGGCATCACATGATGTCAGAGGAGACCGGGGAAAGGTACACTGAATGGCAAAATAGGCTGTTTTAGAAGACAGAATCCCCAGGAATGGTGGGTAGAAGACACAGTATATGACTTAGGTACTTTTACCATTTCCTCTTGAAAGCAGATCAGTTCTTACTTACCAAATGTTTCAGTCTTCAGGATACAAGCTACATTTAAAAAATGCAAAGGTGTTGAAAATGTAGTGACTAACATGAGTTAGAGCATAATTTTAAGAGTGGTTTGTTGTTGATGTTAATTTTCTCTGTAAAGAAGAGGCGATGACTGTGGCCTGTACAGTCTTTCCTGCTGTTAAACCATATTTTTTTATTTGAAATCACTCGAACACAATCAAATTAAATGGTGATAAAAATCTCATGTAGCTAGTGTACTGGATAGATGGGTATATCTATATGCTTCAAAAGGATGCAATATGAAATGATTTTTGAAATCAAGCTTTTTATTTTTCTAATCATCGAACATTTGTTTACTTTTACTGTTTTACTGAGTTTAAAATACTTTGCTAAGTGACTGAAATTCTGTATTCTCTCTCTTGGGCAAACAAAAATACAGTAGTAATACAGTACTTTGCTGTAGTACCTGCATCATGATTCAGAGGTAGCTGCCTGATGATTTGCCTTGTAGAGCAATTGGATTTCAAATTAGATTTTGTCAAAAATTAAGTCAAGTCGGTTGTGTGACATAAAAGCAGTGAATCATGACAAAAACTTGGTGTAATCCATCCTCTATATTCCAGTTTTTAAGCCTCATATAAATACATGAATTGTGGTTTTATTCTTAGATGATAGCGATTTAACTTATGGGAATTATGTTTAACATATCTACTTATAATCCAAAAGACTTTGTTTGAAGGTGTTTTCTCATCCAATATGTCAAGCCTGAGTTTTATATGTTGCTAGGTATTTTAATGTGAGAACTCCAGATGTTCCTTGGAGACAAAAAATACGCTATTTTGCTTTGTATGCTCCTGTATTCAAAATTTAAACAACAAATTTCAGAGTAGTTGGTATACACTACATTCCTGCATATCACAGACATATCACAGTCTATGCTATATAGTTATAATTTCTATTATAGATAAGAAAAGTTATCATATATACTGGTTAATTTAATTTCTAGTTTGGGAAAGTTGTGTTAAAACCCAGGTTCTTTGAAAGTAAGAGTTTTAAATACAATAGTTCTCATGAAGGATGTAAGGTTGTTTAAAAATGCAGTCGACACAGATGTTTCAATCTGTTAAATTAACAGTTGTTACTGAGTCACTGAAAGTCAGGCATCTGTCTCTCAGATCAGTGGTAGTACCTCTTCTCTAAAATTTCAGTGTAGATATTAATTTTAAATGTAGAACATTAATTACATCCTTACCTTGTCTCAGAAGAAAGAAAAAAATATTTTTACTTTTTTTCTCATTTAGTAGCCCTGGTAGGGACTCTGAAGCTGATGTTGAAAAAATATATGGGACCAGAAGGGATCCATCCTAGGGTGATGAGGGAACTGGCAGAAGACCTCGCCAAGCCACTCTTTATAATTTATCACAAGTCCTGGCTCACTGGGGAGGTCCCAAATGATTGGAAGTTGTCTAGTTTGACACCTGTCCACAAGAAGGGCCAGAAGCAAGACCCAGGAAACTCCAGACCTGTCAGTGTGACCTTGCTGCCAGGCAAGGTTATAGAACAGATCATTCTAAGTGCAATCACACAGCACCTACAGGACAGACAGGGGATCAGACCCGGCCAGAACAGGTTTAGGGGGAACAGATCCTACCTGACTAACCTGATCTCCTTTTATGATCAAGTGACCTTCCTGGTGGATGAGGGGAAGGCTGTGGATGTGGTCTGCCTGGACTTCAGCAAAACCTTTGACACCATCTCCCATGGCATACTCCTATACTCATGGAAAAGTACTGACTGTGAGAAACACGTTCACTTTTTGGTTTAATCCTTATGTCACATTATCTATCATGCTATCAAACTCCATATTATTATATTCTGCTCCTAGAAAACACCAAAATACATCATAATGTAAAGCCGCAGGTAACTTTTAGTTGCTGTAGTAACCGAAGGTTTATGGTTAACATTTTCAAAATTTGAGTTGTAAAGTCTGCCATTTGAATCTGTACAGAAAAAAAAAAAAAAAAAGTAGCCACTTTGTAATATACTTATGAAATTGGGACTTCTTCTTTCAAAACACTTCTACAAAAAACCAGTCCAAACTTGAATGTGTAATTCAGGTTCATGTGTTTCTGATTTTCTCCTGAAACCTTGGTCCCTGCATTTCTTTCTGTACAGGGAACAGTGGAATGTGCTCCATAGATTAGCTGGTAGTCTTACAGTAGATACAGATGGTGAGATAGACAGCGCTGAAGTGTAGGATCTGGAGCTGGTTCCTTACTTCATGAATGAACATCCAGTTTTCATGCAATTCTTTCAAATGCTAGCCAATAGTTAGAAAGAATGTGTATGTCTAGATCCCTTGCATCAGGTCCATTAGAGAATGTACGCATAACTTTTTTAGGTTCTGGAAATAGATATTGTTTTGATTAGACTGGCTCTTGATATGCATAGAAGACTCATGGGTATTTTCTAAACTCTTGCACTGAGATAGGAAGCCTCTGCTACTCCCATGCTGAACTGATGTTTTGCATTTTTGTTACAGTCCAAATAACACTTACTTTCTTTTCACTATGATTTAATAGACAATCTTTTCTGATTCTGCAACACTTAAATTTTATAAATAGAACAAATATTTTAAAACAAGATTTTGTTTAAAAAGAAACATCAGGTAAAAATACAGCTGCTTTTTTTTTTTTTTTCCCCCCCAGGAATACATGACTGCACAAGTGAAATTTTGGCTTTTTAGTGTGCAGGTTTATTTTATTACTTCCCATGTATCATCTCCATAAATACTGTAGTTAATAAAACATGACCACATAAAACCTAAACAAGACCCTATGTAAAAAGTGAACTGATAAGAGGAAAACAAGCCCTCTATAATGATAGTAGTGTACAAATTCTTTAGCTTATAAGTGTGAAATATTTTCATACAGAACAAATTCAGGTAACAAAATATACTAATTGATGAAAAAAATTAGATTCGTCTTTTCCACTGTTCCAGTTCTTTACTATGAAAAGGTATTATAGCAGGTTGACCCTGGCCAGATTCCAGGTACCCACTAAAGTTTCTCTCTCACTCTCCCTTTGCAACTAGACAGAGAAGAGAGGAAAAAGAAAAAGAGCTAAGAATTCATGAGTAGAGATAAGAGCTGGGAGAGGTCATTTGTTGATTACCTTCACGGGCAAAATAGGCTCAGAATAGGGATAATATTTAAATTTATTATTAACAGGATAAGAGCCAAAGAGTGAGAAATAAACCAGTCTTAAAAAACACCTTCCCCCCATCCCACCTTCCTTCCATGTTCTCCCTTCTCCCCCCCACAGAGGTACAGGGGGACGGGGAATGGTGATTGCAGTCAGTTGTTGTTTCTGCTGCTGCACAGGAGAGGAGTCTTTCCCCTGCTCCTCAAGGACTGATCCTTGATGGATCTCTCCAACGTGAGTCCACCCCTCAGGCAGCAGTTCTTCCCAATCTGCTGTCCCATGGGTCACTTCTCCATGGACTGCAGGGGGCCACAGCTCTGAGTCCTTCCCTGCTCCCGTGGGGTCCCTCCTCCCCCTCCTTCTGCACTGACCTTGGTATCTATGTTGTTATTCCATGTTCTCACTCCGCTCTTCCGTGGCTGGAATTTCTTCTGTGCAACACTCTATTCCAAGTATGTTATCACAGAGGCATTACTATGCCTGCTAATTGGCTTGGCCTTGGCCAGCGGCAGGAAGTCCGTCCTGGAACCGGCTATCATTGGCTCCTTAGGACAGGGGAAGCTTCTAGCAGCTTCCAACAGAAGCTACCCCTGTAGCCCCCCCTGCTACCAAAACCCAGCCACAGAAACCCACAACAGGTATCCAACAGACAAAAGAGTCAGTTTCAGTGCTAAACTACAAGTGTGAAGTTAACCTAATTGCAGAACTCCTTGTCAAAATGCATGTTTCTCATCTGAATATATTTCAGGTTTAACTAAAAAAGCTGTGCTTTTTTTGTTAGCCAACCAGAATAAAATGTAAAAATAAAACCAACTGACCAAACCAAATCAACCCAAACCAAAACCCTCATGATTAAGAAACACAGTTCAAGGTTTCTGAATTAACTGCAAGCAGGCCTGTTACAATCAAAATGCTTGCCATTATATGCCTGAGGTGAAATCATGTATTAAACTTGTGATTAAGGGTTAAATTCTCACTTCCACACCATTATGCTTCTTAGTAGAGCCCTCTGGATTGAAGCCTTGCAATAAACTAAATGAAATTTACCCGGGGGCAGCATCCCTTCTAGAAAGCAGGTAGAGATCTAGTACTTGCTAAATCTCCTGGTTCCAAACATCGATGCAGAGGTGAAGATACAGCATGTAGTTTGACAGAGACACTGATTAGCAGAATGGACCATATGGCAACCAAAGAAGCAGCTATGTTTAACAACAATCCTCTGACCCTCTCTGTCCCCTCTATCTAAAATATATGAGAGCAGACAGTTTAAAAAGAAACAGTAGTTTTAACTCACCAGTCTTCTTGCAGTGCACTTCTTGGGTGGTACTGCTCTGTCTCCACAGGATCTCTGCAGGGGAAAGGAAAATTGAGATGGTATTGTTTCTTAACTACACTAGAGAAAAACAAGCCTGTACAGAGGGACACCCCCTCCCTCTACTCGTCTATGCCTGCAGATTTGCATGTTGAGTTAGAAGTAAGTTTCAATACATGACAGGTTTTTTTATTTTTCTTCATATGCTTGATCTGGGACATGAGGAAAAACAGTTTAATCTTTTCACCTTTACACAAAGGCTAGAAAGCCTAAAAGTGATGATGGAGAGAGAAGCAGGAACAGTCATATACAGTGCTCCCAGGGTCAGGATCTCATCGCTGGAGGAAGACAAGCCTCTTCTTATCAAAATATGTAGAAGTTCTCTGTGTAAAGCCAATGTCATGGACTAATATTTTTGTAATACCTATTTGTAAAGGTGTTGTTCCTGAATTGAAAAACTCTTATTAGCTTTAAGAGCTGATTGTATTACACAGGCAATATATTGTTGCTTCCTAATTGTTGGAGAGAATAGTTTTCTATTTCTTGAGGGAAGAAAGGAAAAAAAGAACAATATTTTAAAGTCAAGCCACACTCATTTATTTCTTACATTCTGCTAATGTTTTCTCCTCATACAGGTTAATCTGAGCTTGACTATGAAATGTTGCTTTGAGTTGGCAGGCCTGAAGCCTGATTGAACTGCTGAATAACAAATACAGCCCTTTATACCACAAATAAAGCAAGAAAGCTATTTTAGTGTTTCTGCAGTAGACTGACATTAGGAAATATCTAACTAAAATAAGTTCCTGGATACATTATTTCTTGAAAAAGTCATCGCTGGACACATAGGTCACTGAAATTTTGTTCTTCTGTTCTGTGTATTCCACCAACACATTATCTGTATGGTCTCATTTTCATACTGTTGTAACATAATAGATGAGGAAAAGTAATTATAATGATGCTATTGGTTCTGAAGTTGAGGCAAGACATACTATTACTCCCTGCAGGATACAGAGATGAACTTCTAAGAATTTTGACAGATGACTTGTGATTTTTAAAAGGCCTGTCCCCACTGTACTTCTTAAGTGTGAACAAGCTTGTTTGAGCACAGGCCTGTATAAACATCTTTAGGTCTCAAAAGGAAGCTGAGGGATTTTTAGTACTGTGCTCAAACCTGAAGAGAAGTCTAACCATTTTCTCAGAAAGGCTTTGTGTTTCTGTAATTAATTAAAAAAATAATTAATAAATTTAAAAAAATATCCTGATGCTTAAGGAAACTGCACACAGCACAGCAAACTCTTTTTTCCCTGGGAATGTAGGATAAGCCCTGTTTCAGTCAAGAAAGCATAGCAGATGGTAATCTTAAGCAGAATAAATACAAGAATAGGCTCATGCAAATAATTGCAAAATAAGATTTGGATGGCTGAATCAACCTAGTATTTCCCTCTCTAGGAAATGTTAGCAAATATTTGAAATTTTATTTACCTACATAAGTCACACTTTTGCAATTTTTTCAAACAACAGACTTCTAAGTTTTTAGTTACTGCTCATAATCTTTCTTATTGTGTTGCTGGTAGAAGAAGACCATTGAGATTTGCATATTATTTAGTTTTCCAGAGGATTTAATTAACCCATATAACATGGGTTAATTAGCCAATCTTATTAACTCAACCTACTGGGCTAATATCAGCCCAGGAGTTCAGGTAGCCAAGGAGCAATGCCAAAACTTCTAAGCATGAAGGAAGTAAGCTGTCAAGCAGACTGAAAGCTATGTAAAGGAGGAATGTGTTGTACAAGGTGAAATCCATGTCCGCCACATGATTTTCACGGTACAGTTCAGAAACCTGTCTGCACTGAGAATAATCAAGGATTAGCATTTCATTATGACTCTTGGTGGAGTACAAAGAAATGACAGAGGAAGGAAATGTGATGTGGAATTTATGTAGGCAAGGATTAACTCTGACTGCATGGGATTCAACCAATGATGGGTATGCACATCTGTGGCACATGTCCCAGCAATGGCATATAGCAGGATGGATGGAGACTCTTTCAGTGAAGAGCAAGAAATGTCAGAAGTTATGATTATCTCTGTGATGTGAGTCAGCTTGGATTTGAATCCAAACTTCAGTTCAAACTTCTTCATTGTCCATGTGTTGATTTTTTCTGTGGTCTGATGCTGAACAGAGTATCTGTTTCCCAGGTGGGAAACTCAGATCTGAGGCAAGGCTGGATTCTGTGTAAGTTTCATTCTGCTAAACAGAATGGACGTGACTTCGGATCTTGTTTTCAGATCTCAACATTAGTTTTCCTGTCTCTTAGGTTTACTGAGTTTAATAAGCTTTAGATAAGATCCTGAATACAGTCCTCAAGCTCATTTCACACAATACGTGATGCTGTGACTTTTAATTTTTTGAGTTACTTTTGTCTATACATTTGTCCAACTGGGGTCCAAGATTAGGCTAGCTGGTCTACAGTTACCTGAATCTTCCTCTTTGCCATATATTTTTTAAGATGTGTTAGGTTTGTTTTGTTTTGATTTTTTTTTTATCTCATTTTTCAATAATCACGGGCCTTTGAATACAAAGAGTAGTCTTGTAATGATACTGATTAGTTCCCTCAGTATATTCATATGCTCCTGATGTCATCATACTGACTTGTGGATGTCAAACTTGTTTTGGGGATTTCTAACTCAGTTTCCCTCTGTTTTGGGTAATGGTTTCATTCCCAAAGATTGCTGCCTGGCTTAGGGACGTGGTAAGCCTCAGAGCAGACCTTGTCAGTAAAACTGAGACAGAAGTGGCTCTGAGTCTTTTCTGCATCATTTTTCACTAGATCCCTTGCCTATTGCAATCCTGCTAGTTGCCTTTTGCATTCTTTTCTATTTCCAGCTCAAGTTTCAACTTCTGGCTTTCATTTCAAACCTGTATGTTTGAGCAATATCTCTGTAGTTCTCCCAGGTAGCTAATTCCCATTTTTACCTTCTGTGTATTTAATTTTTGCATTTAAGCTCAGTCATGTGTTTCCTGTTCATCTGTTCTGGGCATCTCACATGGTTATTAAACTATCTGCACATTGGAAAGGACTGTTGTCCTTGAAGATGAGCTAACTCTCCTGGGCTGTATAGGACAGTCTTTCATGTGCCCCCACCAATCAGATTCCAGAGGAAGCTAAAACCTGATATGTTTGAAGTCCAGATCTTTAGTTCTGCTATTCATCTCACTTATACTTTTTAGAAGAAGCCTTTGTGAGCCTTTAAAAGGCTTGTTGATCATGTGGTCTGTAGCAGATGCTCACCATGACATCACCCATGTTGGTCTGTCTTTGACCAGCTTGCTGTTTGCTCCAAGGTAAAGTTCCATGCATGTTAACTGCTCCATTGCACTAAATTCAACCCCTCCTGCTTGCTTTCCTGTCCCATCCATGCTAAAGGCCTGTATCCATCTGTTGCAGTGCTCAGTTCATGAGTCATACCCCATTACATATCTGTGATCCTAATGAGACCACAGCTCTGAAACTATTCATAGGCAGTCTCAGGTTTCTCCAGTTTGTTTCCCATGCTGTTTGCGGGTACTTGTGATCAGATTCTAGTCACGCAGCTTCCATAGGTGTAATGAGAGTGCCTCCATTAACACGGATTCCTCTGGGTGGCTCTACACTTCCCCTCAAGCTTCCACTTCTCTTCAGTTATTTTCAGTATTCCCCAACAGCCTTGTTTAAAGTCCATCTCACTGAAGTAACAAACCACTTTGCAAAGATATCTTTCTCTGGCTTTGTCAAGTGGCTTCTCTATCTCCTCAGGCAGTCCTCATTCCCTGCATTTCCTTACAGAAACAATAAAGCCAAGTGTCACTGATATTTTAGACAAAAGTTCATTCATTTGCTCTAGCTACTTTGTTTTCCTGGTACTTTTAATAGATTCTTGGTGTACTGAGATAGGTTCTAACACTTAGGAGGGAAATAAAACTACTGATGAAAGTCTTATTGAAATTGATGAAAACGCTGTAACCCATTTCATTCAGACAGTGTTCATGATTTCACCCTCAAAAGTTGAATTTTTTAATTTTATTAGTATTTCCTAGGTACCACTGCTAAAAAAACCCCAATCTGGAACCAACCAACCAAAAAACAAACCCCCAAACTAATTCATGTGCCATTCTAAGTGGCAACACAGTTATGCTGAAGCAGAACTTCCTTCTGCCTCAGTAGATTATCACTCCCACCTCCAAATGTAAATATTCATATGTTTTGACTCATTAACTCATCAAAAACAGTGCACAGCACATTTCTGAAGTCTGTTGCTTGGAATTTCAACTGGAAATTTTTATTTTATTTTTTCCACAGGTAAGTTCTATACTATACTATAACTTGAAAGGAGGTAAATAGTGGAAGCATTGACAAATACAGTCTGCTTTGTAATGACATCATTTACTAAATGCATCACAGACGATGTCTTTACAGCATTTCAGACACATGATGGGCATATCTGAAATAATGTATGTGTCTAGCATAGCAATAGTGTGAAGGTAAGTCAACATCAACTTCTGAGCCGGTGGTAAAGCTGTGCCTTGGACTGTAGGTATTCATTAGCTATAAAAACTGTGCTGATATCCATTCCTCTGCATCTTTGTTGTTCTTCAGTGATTTTCAAGCTTGCTCTAGTCAAGCTAATTCAGGTTAAAAAATGAACTATCTTTGTTTTTCCCAAGTGGGTACTCAAGGTAACCCTACTTTGATGTTACAAGAAGAGGAAGAAAGATTTTGTGCATTTATGAAGTTGGAAGTTAGTGTTCTGAATTCTGCATGGGCTGACAGTTTCTGCCTTGCAGAAGCAAGGTGCCAGTTTAGACTTCCTTTAGACTCTGTGTAACAAAGTTCACCTGCAACTGTGAGCTCTATTCCTTGCTGGGAGAACTGAGTACCAAGAACTGTTTTCTCAAAAGGAGTTTAAAATTCAGTAAATGCTAAAGGAATATATAACCATATATAAAGGAATATATAACCACTGTGTGGTTCTATAAAAGTCAGCAGCTCACAAGCCATGCTGCTACCTCATGTCTTCTCTGTAGTATTCAGTGCCAGAATAAGAAACAAGAGGTGCAAGTCAAAACACTGAAAATTCTGTTTGAACATCAAAAAACATGTTTTTACTGTAAGTGTGGTTAGATTCTGGAACTGCTTACTCAGAGGGGCTGTAAAGTTCCTTTTCTTGGTAACATTCAAAGCCCAACTGTACACGGCCTAGAGCAACCTGCTGTAACCAACTCTGCTTTACACAGGTGGCTTGGACCAAACAATGTCCAGAGGTCCCTCCCAACTTCAGTGACTCTGTGATAGTCATTACTACCGGCTAAAAAATTTTATTTGTTCTTGCAAGCATTCCAGCCATTTGATTTAAGAAGCTTTGCTATGATAATTTTGGAAAGCATAGATAAGTGAAATGTAACAACAAATCCTACTCTGCTTAGAGCATTAACTGTTAAGAAGATCTGACCTGTCTTTCCCTAAATACATTGATGAAACTACCAATCAGAATTTAAAGACACCTTATCAGTTGGTTGCAGGTGGGTTTTTGTTTATTTATTTATTTATTTCCTTTATCTCAGCCCTGGATTAAAGTCAAAAGAAGAAATGATTACCAGGAAGAATCATACTTGAGTGAGTCATCAACGATTTCATGATGTTGATGTCATTCTTTTTATTTTAGATGTGAGCATCAATTTTTAAGATGGATTCAGATTTAAGGCAAATATTTCTTTTATGACATTTTCATCAACAAATTCTATGGACCATTTAAAAATTGAATATGATTATGCAGGTATTTTTCTTTAACACCTGCTTTATCTAATGACTTCTGTTACTCTTTTCCTGCATTTCTGAGTAAAGCATTGTTATGTGGGAGGAAAGTACAATCTTACTTTGAAGTATTCTTACATTTCCTTTTTTCACCAGCCATGTTTGCATTTTAAACACACACTACATGAAAGGCAATAATTGAACAAATTGATTCTTTTCTATTATTCTTGCTCTTTCCTTTTTTTTTTTTTTGGACTACAATAACAAGATTGTTCTTCTGCTTGAAGTCTACTTCATAAAAGACTAGCATTTTTGTCATGTCCTTTTATATTTATCTATCTTAGAATATTGGCTTTATCGTTTTCATCACCATTATTTTTATATTTCAGTTCAATCTATAGTTATGAATTATTACTATTATTCTTCATTTTCTCCTTCCTTTTTTCAGTGTAAGGTGATGTAGAAATAAAGATGATACTACTACAAAACCAAATTCAATAGACAAGACAAACAGCGTGTCAGAGAAAGGGATATATTTTAGGGCTGAGCAAGCATATTGGTAGTTTGTTAGAGTTGTGGTAGCACTGTAATTTTCTCTCTCAGTGCCTACTGAGAGTTTCTGGATGTGGTTGCTCAGTTTCTATTGCCTATAAGAAAATCAAAAAAGCCAATATAAATTTTTCGGGGGGGTTGGGTGGAATTACTGTGTGATGGTTGTGCTCTGGATAAAGGAATTAAGGAGAAGAAGTAAGGAGATAAGATTAATAACATCTGTAAAGTGGCTGCAGTGAAAATTATGAAAAAAGCCATGGAAGAGAGCCAAAGGTTAGTGAAAAAAAGAGAAGAAAACACGTTCAGAATTGTACTGCAGAAAGCAGCCTGACACCATCAATTTCTGATATTCCTGGCTAAAGCCACTTCTTGTTTTTGTTTCTATAAGCCTAAGTTTTTTCGGCATTGATCCAGTACAAGTAAAGCCAACAATGAGACTGTTGAAGCTTCAGTTTGTTTTGTGATTTTTTTTTTACTTCTCTTTGAGTGTTTTTAACCTCTTTTTCTATCTTTGTTGAAACGTGTTTCCTTCTAGTTTGCCAGTGTGGTTAGGTTATCACCATGTATTGTCTTCTGGCTTAGTGGGAAAGTAAATCTTGGCTAGTTAACATGGGACTTCTGTTAAACAATTCGAGTCATTGGGTCATCTCACCAAAATCCTCTGGCTGTGTTACAGCACTGAGTATTCGTGTAGCTTTATATAAACAGAAGCAAAGGCTTATAAAACTGTTACCAATTCTTTGAACCAGAAATGCCATAAAATCCCTCATGTTGCATTCCAGTAGTATTTAAAAACAAAGAATGTCTTTGGAAAGTTTACTCAGCTGTCTTTACAATGTAACTTTTCAGTTATGGCAGGAGTTATAGATGCAAGTGTTCCGATACAGGAACAGGGGCTCTTGTGAAGCTGATTCCTTCAAGTTCACAATCGTCTGAAGAACTTCGGTGCTATTTCTTAAATTTACACCTAGAATAGAAGAATTTATTTTACATTGTTAGATTACTGGCTTCTCAAAGAAGTCACAAAGTCCATGAGATCAGATCAAGCTCATAATATGTATTGATCAACGTTCTTTTTAACAAAATCACAAGAGGTTCTATATATACATTACTAATTCCTGCACTGAAGTAATTGTTATGGAAAAAACACAAAGTACAAGATGTTTCCTTGTCATGCAGTTCCGCAAGAACCAAACTAGCTGAAATTGAATACATGGCATTATGAATTTAGTGTTTATTCGTGGGGATGAGAAACTAAGGTGCATTACATACTTAAATTGCACAGAAATGTCCTTTAAGGACCTTAAATTCTCTGGGAAAATCAAGGCCCAAAGCAGAACACAAGCCTGCAGAAGCAGGATCTTGTTTGCACAACACTTGTTTAAACTTAGGCAGGCAAAACCTTGTAGTGTTTAAAGTGCCCCAACCATCCCTTCTTATATCGGGAATACAATAGGGTAGTGCTTTTTCCCTGCATGCCTGATACTGAAGTTTAAGTTAGTTGCCTAGAGTGCAACCATAATGTGGCAGGATAGTCCACCCTGAACAGACCTAAAATCTAATAATGCATACTATGCAAGCCATCATGCAGGCCATCATGCAAGCTACCATGAAAGTTGAGCTGCTGGTGCCAGGTCACTGTCTTGATGTTAAATTATGCTAACACCATCCTGATTCACCAGACTTCAAATATACATTCTGTTTTGAAACAAGATGTTCCAAACACAGACAAGCTAGTCTGTGAGCTTGTAAATCTGTGACTACCAATCCATCACTTCATAACTATAGAAGCCTAGTCCAAACTTCCATATGGAAGATTCTTCCACATACTTCCTTGAAGTGTGGAGCTTCTCCCATGAAGCAGGGTTGCCTCTTCGTGGTTACTCCCCAGGGGTTAAGAGAAAGAGAGAGATCTGCCCACTAACTCGTATGGTGAGTTATATCAATCTCTACTTAATGATTGTTTCTTTTGCTAGCTTCAATACAATTGCTTTAATATAATTGTTTTGTTACAGTGCACTATATTACTTTGTTATATAACACTTTAAAGGTAGATTTTGGGTGGTGTTTGTTTTTTCCTTTTACACTGTGTAGTAAATAATTCTGATCAGGATGTTTCATCTGTTCACCTGTGTGTCACTTTGTCATAATAAATGATTCATTTATATAAATCTTTCTCTTTTTCCATCATTAAAACATGTGGGACAAAGTGTTTTAATCATACTTCTGTAATTCCTTTAAATTTAAACTGCTAACACAGTATGAAGTTAAGATAAGATTCAGCCACACCTAAACCCTTTCCCTGAGAAGGAGTTTAGAAAGCAAGGGACTCGTTTCTCCCGTGACATATAATGAAGGCTGTGAGCCACAGCAACCGATTGCAATTCAGCACTAAACCACTTCTAAATTGTCTGCTGTGCTGTGCTACACTGCATCAAACACTATCGTTGTTCTGCAAATGAGGTATTTTTATCAGCTCGTATTTATTGTTTATGAACAGTGTTTTCTGACAGTCTTGAAAAAGCCTGCAAGATTTTTATAACGACCTGGTTTTATATTCCTTCCTGTAATGGATAAACTGGCAAGTATATAAGCATCAGCAAACGCTTGTTGCTAAATGGGTATCAGTAGACATGGTCCTCTGCATATTATCACTGTACTTTTTGAATATAATTCATCCTTATAATAAAATATTATCTCACAGCAAGCAATAGTGGGGCTGGAACACCACACACTAATCAGTCTATGGTGATTGCTCATATCAGCCTGAGCCTGCTTGTTCCACAGCAGAAACAACAAATCTTATATCATCTCTTTGGCAATTCTGGTTTATGAGTGCAATTATGTGTACTAGGGGCTAGTGGTGTTAATATAAATAAAGGCAGCAAGTTTAAACAAATCTATGTAGTGGTAAGTTTAATTACTCAACTGTATAAAAATTTGTTAACTTCTTAATAGCACTGTGAGCTAAGAATTACATAATTGCTCTTGGAATTTTTTCCCAACTTGTTTTCTTTAGAACCATCAATTAGCAAAATGTTTAAGTATTGTTACACACGCGTGGCAACTTGTTACACGCAATTTGTTTTGCCAAAAGATTTATAGACTTACCTATGTGAATTAGAGGTAATTATCACAATTTCAACCTCCTCCACTATGCAGAGCTTTCTACTAATGATGTTGAGGATTATAGCTTAATTAGTGATATTTCAGTAGTATGAGTATTTAATTCTAAATTAGCCATTATGTGAGGCACACTCATGTTATCCTGTGGTAGACTAACTTTGTCTGGCTGCCTCTCTTTCACTCCACCCCCTCAGCATGACAGAGGAATGAATAAAGAAGATGAAAAAACTAGAGGATCAAGATATGGACAGGTAGATCATTCACCAGTTACTTTTGTAGGCAAAACAGCCTTGTCTTGGGGAAAATTAATTTACTGCCAACTAAAAAAAAGAGATTAGGATAGAAATAAAGACAAGACTAAAACCACTTTCTGCCCTGTATCTTCCCGAGCCTAGCTTTACCTTTTCATTCACAACTCCTCTTCTTTCTCCCCTTCTGCAGGCATTGCAGAAAGATGAGCAATAGGATTCAATTCATAAGACTTCATCTCTGCAATTTGTTCCTACTCACACTCTTCCTCTGCTGCACTGTGGGGTCCCCCTTCCATAGGCTTCATTTCTTCATTAACTGCTCCAGAATGGGCTGCTCCCTCCCCAAGTCCATGGGCACTGTCAGGAGCTTGTTCCAGTGCTGTCTATGGCATGCAGCTTCCTTCAGGGCATGTCAACCAGCTCCACTGTGGGGTTTTCCATAAGCTGTAGGTCGGTAGCTGCTTTGCTGTCATCCTCCGGCCTGCCTTACCATGGTCTTCTCTCCATGGGCTGCAGGGGAATATATTCCAGTGCCTGGAGCACCTCCTCCCCCTCCTTCTTCACTGACCTTGGTGTCTGCAGGGTTGTCACTGACTCAGTTTTGGCCAGCAGTGGGCCCATCTTGGAGTCAGCTGGAACTGTCTCTGACCAATGCAGGGGCATTCCTTGGCCTCTTTGCACAGAAACCACCCCTGCAGCCTCCCCCTGCCATCAAAATCTTGCCACATAAATCCAACACATATACTTAAGAGCTTTTTTTTAAGGATTAAAATATTAGCATGTTACAATGATGTGCAGTAATTGAATCAGCATGTTACGAAGATATGCATTGTGACTATGTGAATCTTGTGTCAAGTATACGGAAGGATAGTAAACGTGAGAACTGGCATAAAGCACAGAGCAGATGTGAATTTTTTCTCTAACAAAATACAGTAAGGATAAAATTGAGAAAAGTCGTTGACACTGACATGCCTATGGAGCACAGAGATCCTTGAGCTAATCTCCACTGAGCTGAAAAATCCACGTAGAAAAGTGAAAGGCCATGTGGCTGCACCAGCTGGTGTCCACAAATGTCTTATCTGCATTTACATGGCACCACATTGAAACAAGGAAGACTTGCCAGCTCTCCTGGCTTATGCTGAGCTAGTTTGATGACAGCATTGCAGGACATCTAACAGACTGAACACATCCAGTAGTGACTGAGAATTGATGACGAGGCTGGGCAAGCCTGACACATTTCATTCAGGCATACCCTGTCTTTTGGAGGGAAAATCCCACTGGTCCTAGAATCATAGAATCATTTAAATTGGAAAGACCTTTAACATCATCAAGTCCAACTGCAAACCTGACACTTCCAAGTCCAGCACATAATCATGTCCCTAAGTGCCACATCTACACATCTTTTAAATATCTCCAGGGTTGGTGACTCAACTACATCCTTGGACAGCATGTTCTAATACTTGACAATCCTTTTGGTGAAGAAAATTTTCCCTAATATCCAGTCTAAACCTCTCCTCGTGCAGCTTGAGGCCATTTCCTCTTGCCTATCACTTGTTACTTCTGATATTAAATTTTAAAGCTGCAGTGTTTGGACTTACTTGATAGGGTGACTTTCTAAAGTTGTGATATCTACTTTCCAAAAACTGCTTGAATTTTGCAGCATATTCAGATATATTTTGGAATTACAAGATTTTATTGAATTGCACGAGAAAAAGTCAGCACTATACCCTTCTTAAATTGATCTGTTGCATACCAAATTCATTCAATGTTGTGAACTTTCCATATCTTCGGTTCTCAGACTGAGTGTTCATATTCACTTGCTTACATGAAACTGCCCATGTTTCTTTGATGAATTTTTTTTTTGAAGAACAGCATACTGTGGCAGATACACACACATTCTGTCTACTATCTTTCTTGTTTGCAGCAGGATTTCAGATTCATCTCCATGTACCTCAAACTATCATTTTAATGTGAAGGTCCTGGAACAGAGGTCTGTGACAAGATGTAAATTAAAAAGCATATTCTGTAATTAAATTCTATAACAACAAACTCACAAAATCTCCCTATAGAGCTCTGTGTACAATATAGCAGAGTTATATATTTGGGTTTGGTTTTGATTTTGATTTTTTTTTGTAAGGTCGTGTCTGGTGAAAGGTGAAATGCCTTTGTACTTCCCACATCATAAAAAACAGTGCTAGTTCAGCCTTTCAGTCAGATGCTCTTGGAACTGTACAAGGCAAAGATCTCAAAAAAAGGTTGTCTGCAGAAACATGTTAACTTTGTACTGGACATTGGATGCTTATAAGGAAGATGTTAAAAATAGATGAATTAGTCACACAGACATCTTTTCATTTCTTCATTGTGATATGGAATATTTCTACTTCCTTTAATAATCAGCTTTGTGGAGGATGAAAGCCTGCTTTAATGCAGCAGATGGGAGAACATCAGGGATGGTTTTAGGATACACACTGCCTTTGTAAACATTATTCTTTGATCTAATTTTAAGTCACATCACATTCACAGAAAGTCCAAACCCAGGCTTTTCTTCCTTTCTCTTTACATTAAATTACACTGTTTGTGAATAAAACTATATGATTCACAGGATGTGAATAGACTGACAGAAAAATCCCACCGCATTCTTTGTCTGCGGCCTGTCTATCCTTAAATGTAGCTCAGCAAGCATGAGTTATAGACAATAAAAATAGTTGTAGCTTCTTGCAGATAAGGAAGAATGTGCAACTATGAACTTTGTAAAGTGCATAATCATGGAAGAAGGAGCACTCCCATTTCCTTCTGAACAGAGAAGTGACACAATTCAGTTCAAATCAATCTTCAGGCACTGAAAACTTTTTTTTTTTTTTTTTTTTAAAGAAGACTATACGGAGGATTTTTGTTTAATTTAGCATTTGAAGACTCATTCACTTTCACCTGTGGTTAGATCACACCTCATCTGGTATTATCACCCCTTTGAAGAAAACACTGAGGAAGACATAGTGCTCATTGTAGGAAAACTAACAATATTTTGTACTATTAAAATTATTCAAGAGTAAGTTCCTTTTCAAGCACTCAACTGAAAATAATTGAAGGTTTTGCTTCAAATGTTTAGCCAAAGCACCATACAGCTTGGTGATGTCACTTCTGCAGATGTGAATGAGCTGAATGCTGTTAACAAAGGAGACAACAGGTGAAGCAACCTGAGCAGCAGGTAATGAAGAGGGGTATAAAGATGAGGCCAACACACCTTCTCAGAACAGCTGTGGTGGGTTGGCCTTGGCTGGATGACAGGTGCATGCCAAGTCACTCTATTGCTCCTGTCCTTAGCTGGACAGGGGTAGAAAATAGGATGGAAAACACCAAACGAAAACAAACCAGAAAGAACCATCATGGATTGAGATAAAGGTAGTTTGTTAAAGCAAAAACAAAGACTGTATTCATACAAGCAAAGGGGAAAAAAAAAACCCAACAAATATTTTATTCTGTACTTCCCATTAGCAGATGATTTTATGCCACTTCCTGGAAAGCAGGTCTTAGGCATGTGTAGTGGTTGCTCTGGAAGGCAAACTTCATAAGTAAAAAATGCCTCCCTTACTTCTCCTTTCTCTTAGCTTTTATAACTGAGCAGATGTCATACGGCTCAGTTATACCAAACACTTCCTTTGGTCAGTTTGGATCTGCTTTATGGTTATGTGCCTCTCCTCTCAAGATCATGCCCATCCCCAGCCTGATGGTGGGGAGGCAGAATGTTGGAGAGACAGTTCTATGCCAGCTCTGCTCAGCAGTAGCCAAACACTAGTGTTTTACCAACACCTTTTTACTTACCAATGCAAAGCCCAGCACTGTGAGGGCTGATATGGGAAAAACAAACTCCATCTCGGCCAGACCAAATAAAGCAGCATACACATCCTCAGCTGTGGTGGTGACATAAGACATGATCCCAAGCAGCCACTGGAGCCACTGTTCCTGAGATGTTCGATGCCTTGACCCAGCTGCAGCTTCAGGAGGGTGCAGGTCTGTAAGTCTCAAGATGCAGGAAGCTATGGGATCTCTCTCTGAGGCCAGGGAAGATTCATTTTCCTCCATGAGGTCTGCAGCTGTTCAGAGTTGTGAGTTGTTCAGCCTAGTGAAGGAGTTCCAGGTGGAGGTCAGCAGACCATGTTGCATCAGGGAAGATGAAAAAGAGATTGCCCAGTTCTTTGTTGAGATCCTGCTGTTTCAAGAACCCAAAATGTCAACTATTGCAGAGTCTGAGCCTGTCAGGTTGGAAAATAGAAATTCTTTTGATGGCAAAGACTGAAAGCTGGTGACTTCAGACACAAGGAGGCAGGCTTCTGCTAGAGCCTAAAATTTGCAGTTACAGAGTAGATTGACCGCCCTCTGAACTGATGAGGAGCAGGGTGTGTTGCCCGTGAAGCATTGATGCTACTTGGCCCTGAGCCACACAGAAGAACCAAGAGGAAATGGTGAATGACAGCAGTGGGAGACTCCCTGAGAAGAACGACAGAGGTCCCCATCTGCTGACCTGATCTATAACTTAGGGAAGTTTACTGCTCTCGCAGCTCTCTTTCAGGAGTTTGTGGAGGTGCTGCCAAGGTTTATCTGCCACTCAGACTATTATCTTGTGCCATTCTTTCATGTGGACACCAATAGTACTATCAGGGGAAACCTGGATAGTATCCACCATGACTACATGGCTCTGGAGAGGGTGATCAGAGATATAATGGACTAGGTCTCCTTCATACTTTCAGTAAAGGGACCCTCTCTTTGAGAACTGATTACTACTTGGAGGAGACCAAGTTCTGCATCTCAGAAACCTTATGTCCTGATATAGAGCAGGGGCTGACCACATGGAAAATAGCCTTTCCAAGAAAAAATTCTGTGGATTGTCTACTCCAGCAGCATTCACATCCAGATAGAAAAGACAGTGGTGTATAATAAGAGAAAAATAATAGAGTTTGAGTCATTGAATCATCATTCAGTCAACATATATATGTACCTTATAGAAAACTGAATTTCTTTGTCTGGATTTCTCATTGTACTACCCTCACATCCCTCGATGATGTGCAGTATGTTTGTATGTTTTCCTGGAAGATTGCTCCACTGGACATTTACATAGATTTACATTTATGTTCTATGATGAACACTATACAGTAACAGTGCAGCAAATTCCTTCTGTCAATGTTCAAAGAAGACAATAGAATTCTGATGGTAAAAGCTATAGAATCTGTGATTATTGCAGGCAGGCTGACTGGAAGTGTAGTCCTTTTGGTTCCTTGAAGGCTCCCAAAACTCCAGCTCCCACTGCAACCAACCATAAGTCAAATAATCTTTTGATTTGCTCTCATACATATATAAAATCAGCTGTTGTTTTTACTGAAGATTCATTTGGACTGTCAACCAAACAGCAGGAAGTTCATTCTAAGACTGAGGGGAGGGCAAATCAGAGAACAAGAAAAGAAATAATTGTTTGGGTAAAAAATGAAAATCTCTAGGAAATGTTAAAATGAAAAACTAGAGCCATTGGCAAATATCACAGAGTAATAGTGAGTATAACAGAGGGAAATGAGCATCCTTTTACCAGTAGTGATTGGAAATATTAGCAAAACTTGAAAGCTGTAGAACAGTTTTAGCTTATTCCACCAAAGGTGTCTCATAGCAAAGCAGAGATGCCTTAGAGATTCTTTTCAGCTGATGATGTTAATGAAGTACCTGATAATATATTTCCTATTCAGGATATTTAAACTGGTTATATATCAACATTTTCTCTTTTATGCTTAGAGATACTGCCTGGTTCTAAACATAAGCTGTAGTGGTCAGTGAGCTCTATTTTCAGCAGATAAAAATTAAAAACAGAAGACAAATAGGAAGGATGAAATGTAAATTTCCAGTTTCCTCTATCTCTTATACTATTAGTTTCTCATTACTGTACTGAGTTAGGTCTCTTATCTGAAGATAGTGACCTTTAAGATTTAAGAAAACACATACAAACTCTGAATGTCTTTTTTAATATCTGAAAGGTGATTATAAGGAAATTGGGCTGTTAATTGTAAAGCAGAGAAGCAGTAGCATGTAACAAGAATATTTTGCAATGATTTTGAATATGCTTGTTGCTTGTACATGACTTTTCTTAAGCAGTTCGGAGAAAAGATAGACACCTTCATTCATTACTGTGCAAGCATGTGGTAACAGTAATGAGGATGAAAGTATCCCTTATTCTATCACTCTGTCAACTCTGGAGATCCTTTAGTTTTCTTTTTTCTTGTTTTTATTTTGTTTTCCTTTTTTTCCTCTTTTTTTTTCTTCTTTTTTTTTCTTAATTACTCAGAGAAAAGAACAATAAATATTTCATTCAGAGCTGATTTTATGCCAAATCTATGTGAGATTCAATTTTTCTGTAGAGTTAATGATGCATATAGTTTTGAAACCAATATTTTTAATATGGGCCATTTCAATATTAACAGCTAAGCATAGCTGGCAATAGCATGGGAATGTTTCTGAGTTTGAGTCTGGTTTTGTTTGCTTCAAGATCTTCCTGACTCTCTTTTAATAGCATCATGATCAGCCTCCAACAGCAAAGGTGTTAATTGAGGCTGTAGCTCAAGGAAGACCTCAGCAATTGGAAAGTTCTTTTTGCATAAATATGAATATTTTTGTTAAACTAAACAGAAAATTTAGATATGTAATTCATCGGTTTAATTCTAACATAGCTAGTTTTGAAGGCTTAGTCCTTTTTATCAGCTAATTTCTAGAGATAATGAGTAGGAGCGTGTCCCTAATTTCCAGTCGCTCATTTGTTTTATGAAGGCATGTATATAAGCGTGGAAGTAGATAATGATGTCAGCTGTGAAACATTATCAGTTATCTGATCCTTCAAGTGTGCTGTCAGGAAAATAAAAAGAAAATAAATATTCTCAAGTTTCAAGGGACACGAAATACAGTTTGATGTCAGCCTTTCCATTAAAACCATAGAAGAGTTGATATAAAATATGCTTACTGCATGCAGTAATGACAATCCTTATCAACCCAATTCAGAGGATTAAAGATTAATCATCTCACATTAGAATGAGAGTAGCTTTAATTTCCCTCTCACTTTACTCTTGGTTTTCTGAAGTGTTTTATGTGAACAAAACTAACTAATAAATGTAATCCAGACTATAATTCCCTTTTCTTTCACACATCACAAAATTAACATAAAAAAATTTAAAAAAAAATCCAAACAGTAAAATATCCAACTAGTCAAAACCCTAGTGAAATAAGATGAAGAACAAGCTTTCCTTCTTTTTTTCTTTTTTCTTTTTTCTTTTTTTTTCTTTTTTACAAAAACATGCAAAACTTGTTGAGAATTTACATTTTTCTTTGAGTATGCCTTTTAAAGGAAAATAGGCTCATTAAATTTTGATGTGGGCTTTAAAAGCAAAATATGGGCTGAAAATTGTAATTTTTTTATTATTAAAATATATTGACTTCCTTATGATTAATATAGACAGTAGTAGTTAGGTTCCACTTCTAATTATTTCAACAACTTTCTTCAAATTCCAGATCTGGGTCTTATTCTCATTTGTCGCTTTCAAAAGAGCTCTTAGTTAAAATAAAAAGAAATAATAAAAAGTAATGAAATTTGCTTCAAGGATCTTTGGCTCCACCTTGTGTCCACTGAGCTTTTCTAAATATCTGGCACGTAAATCAAAATGAAAAAGAAAAATATGGATTAAATTTTCTGCTTAAACTTAGAGGGAACATTTACCATTGGCATCTGTGATGTTGGATTTGACCTCATTGTCCACTAAGGAGTGATGAAACTTGGAAAGTATTTTCCATTTTTTAATAAATATAATATTTAAAATACAATAGCATTTAAAATGGAGAGATGCAAACCACTCAGACATATTTTCTCTGTTTACTAGGAAAAACATTATTTACTAGAACAAATCTGCAATTCATATAAATGAATTGTTTAGTTCTAGTGGAGTTTGACTAGTGAGGCAGGAAAAGCAAACTGTCGAATGGCACTGTCCTCTGCTCATACAGAGTAGATTGCACCTAAACTTTGAATGAAGAACCAGATTTAACGAATCACACTTTCAGATTCAGCTAGGCCAAATCTGAAGTCAGTTTTATGAAACCTAAACTCTGTCTTTTAGGTTCTACAGTACAAAAAGTCTTTATTAAAGGATCTTAAAAAGGAGAAGTGTCTGGCCTAAAGGAGGGCAAATGTCTTCCAGATGAAGTCACGTGTAAGAATTTCAGTTCCTGTTTCCTGACTTTTGGTGTCTTTCTACTCCTCTTCAGTGTTATGTTGACAATAATGCACTAGACAATAACTGCTAGAGAAGCGAATGGTGTATGTAATGAATGGGATTTATTTTTTCCCCTGGCTTATCAATATTTCATAGAGTTATCTACCTAAAATCAATCAGTGTTTCCCTCTCTCCTTTTATGTATCTGCACTGATAATGAGTGGTTGGGTGCTTACCCTATTAGAAGTGAGTGTTACACTTCTCTGTTTCATTTATGTGCCTTGTCTTGTGATGCACATCAGATCATCCAAGCCCCACTAATTAATGGCAGAGATATCAGGTGAGAGTCTGGCCTTTTGGAAACTTCTCTCATGAACTTTTCAGAGGCCTCACTATATGAAAAAGTGCCTCAATGCAGACGGTACTCACCTCAGGAATCAGGCGTGTCTCTTGTTCTCCTAACTTACCGAGTATATTGTAAGGGTAATAGATAAAAAAAATAACACATAGGAAAGGGACATTTTAGATTACACCCTAGGAATAAATGGGATGTGTTTACAATAAACAAAATCACCTCTGTGTTTTCTCAGTTTGGCTATTAATTTAATTCTTAGCTCTATTCACTCAGCTATTTCCATTTAATCATTTTTTTTTCTTCAGTTGGTTCTAGTAAATTATTAAGTTTTAGGTTGGTATTTTTTTTTTCTTTGTGGTATTTTGTTTTGGTTTTTTTTTGATTGGTTGGATTTTGGAGGATTTTGTCTTCTTTGTCATCTGTGGGAATTTTTTCTAAAACAAGAGATGTTAACGAGAATTTATATTAGTTTTTCTCTTTAAAAAAAATGAGACATCAGGTTTGGTTCCGTGATTTGGATAAACATCCATTTGTCTTGTCTTGCTGTTTTGTTTGTTTCTTTTGGAATTTTAATGTATGGAATTTTATTGATCTACATCACTGAAGAGAAGAATTTGCCAATCTGAACTTTTTTCAACCAAATTATACCATAATTTGTAATGCAAAGATAATTTTTTTTTGACCCCTTGCTAAGGAAGGACATATTGAAAACACCTGCATAGACCAGAGTCCTATATGATCATTAAAAAATTAAGCTTAACCGGAGAAACAAAATAAGAGAGTGCTCTGTAGGGCAAGAAATAAAAGGGCAATAACTCTGTGCTTATTTTACTATATTTTTTTCTAAATTATACATTTTTCTTTCACCAGACCTTTTCCTCCCTTGTCCCTAGGATCATAACAACTACTGTCTTCCCTGAAGCAGAGGAAAACAAAGAACTCAGCAAACTGTTATGCAGTCCAGAACACGGGAGCTCATTACTGTCATTGCTGCTCTCTCTGGTTTCTGTTAAAGAGCTGTCATTTCCTGATACATAAGCCACAGACTGAACACTGATCACCATGGTAGCTAGAGATGGATGTCAATGAGAACAAATCAGTCTGGTGTACAGTTTTTCAGTAACCATCAGGGGCTCAAATGTTCAACAGTGCTGGTTTAGGGCCAGTGGAATTGGCCTAACAGGTATTCTTTTCTAGCCACGCAACTTCATAAAAAATTATTCAGAATTGCTCTCAGTCGTTAGAAAGAAAGTTATAATATAGCTGCAGAGGCATTTTGAGCTTGATTTTATTAAGAGATGATTGCTACAAGGTTTTTTAGCAAAGAGACTTTGCTAGTAATATTGCCACTATTTTTCATGGGCATACTTGATATCACCAAGGCTGTTTGCTTCCTGCCTAGAAGTAAACAGACACATACACCCCACACTCAGCATAACAACTCCTGGGTCTTTAATTCAAATTGGGAAGAGGTTGAGAGAACTCAAAATTAGACAGAGCAAAGACCAAAACAAATCCTATAAAAAAATGAAGCCTCGGCAGTCTAGATAAGGTAACAGCTGATATATTACCTGTATAATGTGTACATAAATTATTGAAGAAAAACCTCACATTACTCATCTTAGTTGTTTCTATTTTGAATGTGTACTTCTGAAACCAGATTAAGCTTCATATCTAGTTAGTGCTTTATATTCTGTTTTCTGTTTTGTAGTCACAAAATTATATAGCAAACATCTGTAGATCTCCTTTGCACAAGTATATCACCCACTCTGAAAATCTAAGGATACTCCTTTCACAATCTGGAATAAAAATTCTAGTCATAACATATATAGGCACAGATTTAGTTAGGTAGTGGCTGGACCAGTTGGGAACAAGTGCCTTGATAAATAGCTATTCAATTTTTTTATGTGTGTTGATGAAACTAAAACCATCTTTACTGTTTTGATTGGACAGCTAGTTCTCTTATATATCTTATAATATTCATGATCCAGATAAGGTTATTTATATTGTAATTGTTTTAATTATTTTATTCAAGCATATTCCATCTCCAGGAAAAGTTCTGAGAAAACAGAAAAGGATGTAGGTTCCAAAGTACATTTTACCCTGAATGGTGAGTAGTCCAATCCAAATTAATTCACAGATTTGTTAATGTAAAGTATGGCATGCACTTGAAAATGGACAGTCCAAAATCTACACATATAATTATATGCTCTGAGGTATAAGAACACAGGAATGAGATTTTTGAGGGAACATGTAAAAAGCTTATGCTACTTTCTGTTAATCAAAGAATTTGTGTTAAAACAGACCACATTCCCTATCAAAAAAGAGTAAACACTTCAGTTTCTGAGGAAGTTGGTGTTTAGCTCTGTAGTTCTGCAGATCCCTGACTCTGATTATGCTTCATCTCTGACACTGTTTTGAGTGAGTAGTCAGCCTCAGAAGGTTAATATCATGTAGGTTACTTGCCAGTCAATAACAAGAAAAGCTTAGCCATTTTTTGTGAAAGCTCATTTAACTTTTTGGAGCTTAAAATTTCCCTCAGAAATGTGCAAAATAATCAATAGTAGCCAATTATTAAAGTTAAGTGGGGAGTAAGAATGCACCATTTACTTTTCAGCCTTCATTAAGCCTGAGCTGTCTCTCAGAGGTTGTACAAAGGATATTCCCTGGAAAAGGATAGTAAGCAAGGAGGGGGAGGTGAAGACAAGCTCAGTCATCCTGTGGCCACCTTGGAAACCTATTAATATATAGGAAGATTTTAATACTTACAGGGTTCATTTGGGTAACCAATTACCATTGACTTGCTTTCCGAAAGTGGTGGCCTAATTTCAGACAATGAATGAAGCATCGCTGTCAAGACTTTTGAGTTTATCCTATATGACTTTTTTGCTTTATTGCAAGATACTGGACATGAGTATGAGAAATAAGAAAAAGGGAAGGCATTAAGCCAATTTATGTGATTTTGTAAATATTTTAATTTTTTTTTAATTATTTTTATTTTTGTAATGAAAATAATTTTGGCTAAAAAATATTTATCAACACAAGTTTTCACATTATAAAATATTGCTTAGAAAAGAATGTACAGTCATGTACAGGAATTTTAACAAGACTAATAAAAACTAGTTGCAGTTGGCTTTCAAAATTATATAAGTAATTTAAAAGCTCATAAATTTGACACAAAACCACACATTGTATGCTCTTAGAATTAAAAAAACAAGCACAATATTGTAATCAAATATATAGAAAGAGCATTATTAATGTTTTGTGTGCAAACATACTTCAGTGTTTCAAAGTTTTTCTTTTGACTAGTTATCAGTGCAGGTTCAATTTTCTCTGGTAGTCATGCCTTTGCTTGATTTGATATTGTGATAAAAAGATTTCAGAGTTTCTCTCTGCTCTGAGATCTCCATAAGTATGAAGTGATACCTGGGTCTTGTGCATGTTTATGTGATCACAAAACTGGAATCAAATCTAGAAAATGATACCAAAGAAATGAAAATATGTTTACATTGTCCTGCTGTTTGGCTGACAGCAAAACATTCATCTGTGTTACCCCTTATTCCATAATCAGTCAAATATTTTTTTTTGTAATCAAACTAATTTATGAGAACAGTGAAAATGGTCACTGGATAATAGGGGATGCTAAATACTTGAATCTTTTTCTTGGGCCTGTAAAAATTAATGTTCTTTCACCTGTTTATAATAGGAAAATACATGTTATGGAGAGTAAAGTAATTAAAAAGCAAAACAGATGCATCTGCAGTGAGCAAATTATCTTTAGCTGCTGAATCCTAGAGCATAGATTAACTCTTGTCCACACAGGCGACAGTATTATAACAAACTTGTATGCTTAAAATGAAATGCTGCACATGTTGACTCAGCAGGCCAGCCAGAAACAGGGGCAAAAGCTATCTAATGAAGTCTGGTTCCAGTTAGAAAATGCTGGCAAGAATAATTTCTAAGCACTTCAGGCAAAAATGCAAGTTGAGACTTTGCTTTGCAGATTTCTGGCCATTCTGTATTGTGATCTCTTTGCTCTTTTGGAGGTCTAGAATATTTTTAGGTTGTTGCAACTAACTTTCCTGCTTGTGGAGGTGGTTACTGTCATGGTCACACTATAAGAGTGGAGGTTTGACACATTCTAGTTGTCTTCAGGACAAAGTCTGCCATTGAAGGCTATCCTGGAAGATATAGAATTTCATTTATTTATTTGCAGTATAGACTGGGTGCTGTGCAGTACATTTTCTTACAAAGATGCCAACTTTCATTTGGTTGGAGTTTTGAGCTCTGGGTCAGGTAAGCTACATAGTCTGACCCCTCCTTTGCTGCACCTGAAGGTGCTCAAAAAGAGAAGCTTCTGTAGTGCAATGTAGGCTAGCCAGGAAGTATGACAAAGCTAGAAAAGAGGCATCATGAAGCATGAGTGAAGAAATAGTGCAGAAAAAAACACAAATGAATTTGCTTTTGCAGTGGCACAAAATCACATCCCAAAGCCCCCCCTTTTCCCGTCTCCTTACTGCTACCTCTTTTTGTAACAAAGAGTAACTATTCCTGCTTCCTCTGTTTACAAAATACATTCAATAATCAGACCCATTGCCAAGAAATAAAGACTGCAAACTACTAAGGAACTGTGTGCTTGGCCTCTTGCAGGCTATTGATCTCTCCCCAAACTCAAAGGGAAGCTGTAGAGCTGTGGGTAAAGCAGTACTGAGCCTAAGATAGGAATGAGCTTGGAGCACAAACAAAGCATCTGTTGCCAAAATTGACTTGTGTTTGCCTGCCAAGGTAATCATGAACAGTATGATAGCACAGAAAGGAGGAAACAGCTTGGTTTTGGCATTTAAAAAGCAAAACAAAACAAAACACTTAACAGAACTATTATAGTTTATGTAGGACATGGTGTTTTTTATGCTAGTGATTCCTGTCTTTCTATTGGAAATAGAGGCTCAGTAGCTGATGGGTCAGGGACTGCTGTTAGCCTGCGCATTTTCTGGTAGCCATGCTTGACATTTGTCTACTTACTTATTAAAGCCATGCCACATGACTATTAAAAATCCTGTTACTGAATCATGCGCTTACAAGGCAATGGGTCTCTCCCTTGCTTCCTTGTGGTTAATGAAGATTGCGCTGCTGATGAATGGCAGCTCTTTTCTGATAGATGGCTGTTTTGTGCAATTAGTGTCCTGTCCTGATAGTTCTAGAACAGGCACTATTCAAATCAGTCACATTATAAAGAAACAAGACCTTTGTTCTCTCACTTGTCATTATGTGTAATGGTGAGAGTCAACTGATACAAATAACACTGGATTACTTTTCTTCATGTAGATCCAAGGTAATGCTATACTGGAAGCCTATAGAGAATGAGAAAGTTCATGTTCCATGGAAGAATATAGATGGAGGGAAGAAGAGGAAATTTTCAAGACTAGACAGAAAACTAGGGCAAGATTTGAAACTCTTGTATTATTGTGGCTAGATATGTGTATTTCTTGGTCTGTACAACAGAATGAGTTTCTTTTAAATCCTGAAAATTGTCATGAAATCTGTGTATTGTGTCTTGCTCTGCAGAAACAACATTATCCACTGACTTAGACATTTGAGAGTGCAAATGAGCAGATTGGTGTGTCAGCAAGAATGTGGGTAGTTAGAAGATCAAAATCGTCCATCTTGCATGAAAATATATTATTTTATGTTTAATATGATATAGAGTTGTCAAAAAAATGTTTCAAATGAGTAGACTGCTGTAGTCCACTCTATCAAGAGATCTTTAACAGAATGCAAGTCTAGCATGAGGAAACAAAATGCTGCAGCCAGAAAAGAGCACACAATGAAGCCCTTGGAAAGGGCTTTGAGAGTAGTTGGTGTGGAAACAGAAATAGGAAACCTTTAATATCAGAAGTACTGAATGCTTACAATTCCTATTAAGGTGAATGGGAGCTAAAATAGCTGCCCACAATCTTCCAAAACCAAAAAAGGTTCTTCAGAAAGTGCTATGAAAATATGAGTAAATGGGAAAAGAAATTATTAAAACTATGAGAAAGCTGTTTCATAAATTGCTAGGTATAGTTCATCCATCAGTTTGTCACCTCCAGACTTGTCAGATTATTTTGGTGTAAATCACTGTGCAGCTCAACTTAACCTGAAGTTTTCTACCACATGAGGAAGCAGTTCAGTCTTGGAACCAGTGACTTTTATTTAATCTATGTGGATCTCTAAATATAAAGGCTCTCTGCTCATGGTTGTAGTTTTCCTTTGAGCAGGGAATTTATGAGATGTATGTGAAAGCCAGTTATTCTGCTCTGCTGAATTCTTTCGTCTCATCACCCTCCTCCCAAAGCACTTACTGTCTGGAAGTGGAAAGCATGCCCCTACCCTATTTCTTACTCCTGAATGAGGAAAGAAACGTGAGTGTGCTGTGATTCTGTTCTGACATACTATGCACAGTCTAAATTTGTCAGTTAACATTAGCCTTGGATAGAGTTTTGCACTAACTTTCAAGTGAAAATAGGAAGAGCTTCCAGTGAGCAATTCCCTTAGAGTGGAGAAGGTGGAAAATTGGTTTTATAAGCATAAAACAAATTGAAATGAGTCCTTGAGCATTTTACCTGTTAATTCAGTATGTGAAGAGCCTGCAGCTGATGGAAAAATTTCCCATTATTTTTTAATTACTCATATTCTCATTATATTCATTAGATCACCTTCCATGAAACCTGAAAAAGACTACCAGTAATTTATTGGCATGTGGGCAATATTAATCAGATGTCCACAATGTATTCTATTGTTTTAAGTGTCTCTCTTTCACAAAAGAGTAGAACCCCATACATATCTGTTTTCATTCAACTTTATATGTGAGATACTCATAAGTCCTAAGGGAAAGAACTGACTTGCAAAAACAAGATAAGAAATTTAACAACAACATTCAGAGTTAGTAACTAGACTATTGCCAGAGTTCTTCAAAATTTGTTTTTAATTTATTTTAGGATGAAGAAGTTTGTTTATTTTCCTCCCCAGGAAGAACAAAACAAAATTAGTAAAATACTCAATAAAGGAGGTAAGCAGCTGAAACCAGTTCTCTTAAATATTTTAAAATGAACCACAACTAATTATGGTCAAAATGTGGCTGTTGAGTAGGAAGAAGAAAAAAAAATCACAAAAACATCAGTGGTGAGGGGCTGCTCACAGACCATTCTTACATAGCAAACTAAATTGTAGTTTATCATTATAATAGTATAAAGATTTATTCCAAGGTTGGCAGGTTGATGTAACCCACTGTTAAGTAGGCCAGTCTCACTACTTATTGAATGTCTAGAAAATTGAGTAGGTTCTGTCCTCTCTTGACAGCTACAGCTGCACTCATTAATTTTCAAGATGAGCATTTTAGCTGGCAACTTGATAATGGCTCCATCAAGTGGTACAACTGCTTTATTGCATACTTTTGGTACCACTTGCTAAGGAAAACTTGGCTTCTTAATTTTGGCTAAGGGATGCACTTGGCTCATCTTATGAACAATGAACTCTGCCAATAGCTTTCACAGGGCAGTTTTTCAGAGAAAAAAGATTTATTACCACTAAAAGGCCAACATTCATCGTGTGGATACAAAGGATTCAGAAGAGTGTGGGAGATTCTCAGATGCATTTCAGAGAATGTCAGAGCTCAGATTACAGATAGATGCTCATTACATGCCTCTTATTATTTTTTCCTGAAATTCAGTGAAACAGTTCGGTTGTATGTTAGCACTGGATTTATTTCCTCATGTGATGGAATAACTTCAGAAGTTCTGTTTTGGCTGAAAAATGAGGAAGCAGTGAAATTTGTGGTATTATGGCGAGGGGGGAAACCCTCATGTTGCCTAGGAAGTGGCCTTTGAGTCTTTTTTTTTTCCTTCTGCAGTTTTACACTATTTACACTATAAAAGTGTATATAACTGAATATATTAGTTATGTTATTTGGTTACCTTGCAGACTGTTTTCATAACACTTCATTAATTAAACATCTGCCATGTCAATAAAATATTATTCTGCATCTGATGGGGAGATATAGTCCAGTATAGCTCATGGAAAACTAGGATTTGCAGATCCAGGTTACAAAGCTTCAGGGCATTAATATCACTGTAGGCAAATAAGCTCAGGGGTATGAACTCTCTTAAAAGTGAGTTCTACTTAGGGTATAACCCATCTGCTATGCTTTGGGCATATTCTTTGAGGGAAACCAAACAAAAAGCAACCAAACCAAAAAAAAAAACCAACCAAAAACCCCAAAAATGAAAACAAACAAAAACAAACAAACCAACCAACCAAAAAAAAGGATAAAAAACCCCACCAAAACTATGATAAAAATAAAAGGACTATCTAGTTAAAAATAAAAATATCCTTTGTATTTATTATCCATATTTCATGATAGGGACAATCAGAAATTATTGATTTTTCATTATTTTCATTTGCAGTCATCTGCAGTTCACAAATTATTACCTGTTTCTGTCCCTACTTAATGGTGTTCAGTTTAGTGGTAAAATTGAGTTTTAACCATGGTATTTGTTCTGATGTTTTTTTTCTTGCAATTATGTGGAAGATTGTAAACTGGGATTTTTGTAGATGTCCTTGTGCAATGTGACAATGGTTATACCTGCAACTGTACACAGGCTTGACCTAAAATTCTTTCTTCCTCTATCCTCTTAAAGAAGAAAGTTATTTTTACTTTTCCCAGTCTGCCATGACAGGTCACAGCCATATACATAGGAATCCCAGGCATTCATTTGGTGTTTTCTGGGAGTCTAAAAATTGGAAGGTGCCAAAACCACACTAAGGGGGTGTTTTAACAGTGAAGTAATATTACAACTGCTGGTAAGTGAAAGAACCCCTATGTTACCCTTCTTTTTTTTACTGCAATAGGTATAGATACTGATTCTTGTGTTTGCCTCTGTATCATCTCTAGCCTTTATGCAGAACCTTTCTATTTCCCATAGATGTGGGAGAGAACCTTGGCATACTTATCCAGCATCCAGGAGGAACAGTGCTAGCTGAAATTTGTTCTACTATTAGTAGGACATGCAGGAGCAATCTCATCTGCCCAGGTTTGTTTTCATGTTTGAGAGAGTGCAGCCATAAGCCTGTTCTGATGATATGAGCAGGTTTGATTCAAATGCTACAAACATTTTATACATGGAACTAGCTATGTCTCACATGCCTGATCAGCTGGTTGGCAGTCATTATGAATATTGGAGAGTTCCTGTTGCAATACATAAAAATGGGTTATATGTGTAAATTTCATCTCTATATAATAATTTTATATACATATAGAAACTGAAGGATACAATCTGTCTTATGCGACATTTTTTCACTAAATTCTGTAGAATGTTCTTTAATAACTTATAAAACTTCACTCAAACATAAAAACAATTAAACATTTTTCAAAATATATAATCACTGCAACAACAAAAGAGAAATCCATTCTAGGCTATCTCAGAGTTTAAATCACAACTTTGAAAAGCAGAAATAAACTTAAATGGATAGAGCAATATTGGAGTCCATATGCTCAGTTTCTAGTGGCATTTTTAAGTATTTAAGCATATATTTCACAGTTTCTCTGAAAATATCTTGTCAAACTGCTGAATAACAAAGTGAGCCTCATGGATATTAGTTTTGTGTTGTTGAAGAAAAAAAAAGCATGCATAGTATTGCTTGGCTCTCTGTATCACTAGTCCTCTTCACACAGATTATTAACCAATACAGAGTGAGTCATCAGTTTTCTTTGAACTATTTTTTTATTTCATTCAACTGTTAAAGTAGTTCATTGTACATTATCTTTGTCAGTCAGATTCATAAATCCATTTGAAGGAGTGTACTCATGAAAAATGCTCCACCATTAACATGATGCAGCATTTCACAGGCAAGGACATTCCTAGTCTGTCCCAAAGTGAAATTTTCCTTTCAAAGACTGTTCATTTTTGACTAATAGTATAATTTCAAGATGGAATTATAGAAAAATCTAGGCAAGGATTTCTAGAGTTCATCTGATTCATCTCTTTCTCTTAAATCAACTTCTACAGTCCTCTAAAATCAGCCCATCAGATCTACAGATCTGTCCTGTTGTGTGTAGCTAATTTTGGGAAGAGCAAGCTGATCTTTTCTGTGGAACACAACCCTTCCTCTTTTACTTTTTCTTTCTGCCTTGAAGAGACAGTAGCTCTCCATTGCAGTACTTGAGTCACATGAGTTATCAAATTCCTGTACTTCGAAAGATATCCTAATTCTGAGACCGCATGTGGCGACTGTAAATTTCTTCTTTATTTCCCAGAATATGAGTGTTGGCATTCAGGCACTCGAATGAAATGTCATCTGTGCCTTGTCTTTGCGGGAAATGTGGCAGCTGCTCCCATGGCACTTTCAACTTGTCCCTGGGTCATTGCTTGTCTCCAAGCTTTGGACACCATTCCCAAAATAATCTAGCTGAAAGCCACTTCTGTAACTTACTTAACTTATTTATTAACAAAGATGTCATTGCCCCTATTTGATAGGCTATCTTAAAAATCATGGAGGCCAAAACCCCACTGGAAACAACAATTGCTGTAGATTTGTGTGATATGCCTGCTTCTACCTGCCCTTCCTTCTGACTGGCAGCTCATATTTACCGTTTATTGTAGAAAATAACATGTATGACTCTCCTCTTTACTTCATCCCCTAGGTCCCTGCAGTCCTGTTTGATTATATAGATGTATTTTTTGTTCAATATATAACTGGATCCAATGTAATTATGAAGAATTAATTTTTATTGCACAAAGTCAAAATAAATAATCTGATGATTTCTGTATATGCGCATGAAATATCCCACAACCATTTTTCTAAAATTATTCTTATTTAATGGAATGTCTCCAAAGGAAATCTCTTCTGTCAAAATTTCTAAACAGTACAGCAACAAAACAATATTAATGGGTTAAAAAAAATAAAACTAAAAAATCCTTCATAAAATAAAATCTTGGAATCAAACAACTCTTTCTCTCTCAAAAAAAACCAAGAAGATTTCTCAGCATCATTGTACTGCATTATTATTCTGACTACATCAAATACAGGAACTTGATATAGTACCTTTATGAATCACGTTATTTTTATTATTTTTTAAATAAGAAACTAACTTTTTTTCTGTCTTTTCAGTCATTAAGGATGAAAGTCAACTAGGCGTCTGTGAAACTGTCTTTGAATATGGCAACAAGGGGATACAGTAGCCTAAATATAAGTATTTGTTGTCACTTTAGACATTGCATGCCTGGTCTCCAGCTGCAGTTCCAGAAGGACGAAGGTATCTCATAAATCTTCTGCTGTACCTGCAGGTTTCCTGTGGAGGTCATGGATAACTGGGTCATGCTTACACTTGAATGGTGAAACTTGATGTGCTTCAAGGTTTCCACCTTCAACTGTGTTGGTGGGGAATAAAGAGAACTGAGGAATTAAATGTGGTATGAGACAGAGATTGAAAGGATGCCCTGTTCCTAATTTTAATTTCTACATATTTTTAAAAAGAAATCAGAGAATTTGCCTTAATCCCTTGACTCCAATAAATAGGTTGTTATAAATAGCATCAAGTATCATAGATATTAGCAGATGCAGCAATATAGGCTTTTTTTTTTCCCCTGGAACTTGATTATCTCAGTCTAGAGAAGTTTGGGTTTTTTTAATTATGTTTTCTTGATTACTCTATGACTCTGATACTTTAAAATCAGTGAAATGTGTTCAGAATGTAAAAGTTATACTGATATTTGTGGGTTTGTATGTGTGGCAGCATCAGGGTTTTTTTTCCTTATTGAATGACATTTCATTATCATTACACAAGCCAGCTATAAAGTCAAAAATAGTGTTGTATTCCAGAAGGTGTCAGCAGAGTATTAGAAAATAAAAATGAGGATTCTGTCTAAACTCTATGGTAATAAAATGTTGCAATGGCAAGAATTGCTGTTTCAATATGGTGATTTGTACAAAGAAAATATTGTCTACAACTATTACTTGCTATTCTTTTATGATAATTGTAAAGAAGACCTGTATTTCTGTGCTTTCAACTACTATGTTAGCTAAAACAGACTGAAATATATTCTGTTGAGTAAAAGGCCTCAGATCTAAGTATTAGTGTGAAACAAAGAAGGAATAATATGCTCTGCAAAGATGGCAACAACATTTTCTGTCGGGCTGAGGGAGTGACCAGCCAAGTTTAGGGCTAGAGCATGAGAAACTGCTTGCACAGTTTTATGCCACTGTTGAGGTCTTTTATTGGTCCTGGAGACATATCACAGCTTCCAAAGGAGTATAGAAAAGCGGATGTTTTTATTTATGTTCTTCTGTCTCTACTCCTCTGTTAGTAGCCTGATCCTGTTCCCTCTCAACTCAGTGAAAGAACTGTAAAGAATTCACCCATATGAAATGCCTGACATGGCACAATGCTATATTTATACACACTTTAATAAATTAAATTATAGCACAAATAACAAGAACATTCAATAATTGTAGTGATTTAGGAGTACTTATAAGTACTCCTTACTTATAAGTAATAAGTAATTATCACTATCCAAAGCATCAACTCTTCTAAAAATAAGGAGAGAAAAATACAAGCACCTTGGGGTGACTTAGCAAATTTTTGGAGAGGCTTTTAATCTATGTCATTGTGAAAGAAATGAGACTAAATAGAAGATAGAATTTTAGAGGCTGTGAATTTTAAAGAATTTTAAAGACTGTGTGTCACAGTTGGGGATTTCACACTGATCCATTCTAGTTTGTCTCTTTTCTTGCCTTCTTAGTGAAGAATATGGTTAGAGCTTGGTTTGTAATGATCTTGAAAATTAATTAATTGATTAATTAATTAATGAAAATTGTACTTACCTTAAGTAAAGAGGAAGCGGTTGCACTAATGTTTTTAACTATAAAATTATAGAAAATACACATATAATTGAGGTACATTCTTGTACATTATTGAGTTTGTATAATGTAACATTAACAATATTAATTAGAGCTTCAAGTTTGCACCTGGGAAAAAGCAGCTTACAATGTCCTTCAAAGGCTGCAGCATACTCACCCCTTAGGAACTCACTTGTTCTGCACATTAAGTTCTCATAAATTCCTCAGGATAATAAACAATGCAAACAAATTACCAAGTATGCTGTATGCTGTTTCCCTTCCCAGGCTCTTTTACACTACTTTAAGAAAGATGGAAAGAATAGTGTCTTCCAGGCAACCTCCTTACTCCTTAAAGCCGATGACAGTGGCTATCCCCTATGCATGCCCCACAAGAAGGGAGGGTTCTCATTCTCTTCCAGCATCACTGCGAAGCTGGTTGATATTGATTGTCATTAGGAACTAGCTCACTGCTATTGCAGTACTAATCCCAGCTAAGGGTGTTCTAACTGGTGGGGTTTTTTTCCCTCTTTTTAGACCAGAGCCAATTTTAATTGTTAAGGTACCCTATTGTCGTGGGTTTGTCTAGGTGACAATTTTTTACCACACCCCCCAACCAAATTGTTCTAAGTTGAGAGAAGGTTTATGCAGACAAAACCAAATCCGACTGGGGGAAAATAATATTAGGATTTATTACTACACAATAAAAACTAAGCAACTATATCTACTACAATACTAATTAAGTAAAAGCATTATGCATCTACAGTTCGAGCCCAGAAAAAGTATTCTTCCCCCCTCTTTGTATTAGTCCAGGAGGAGAAGCAAGCAGATTCTTCTAAGTCACTCTGCAGCACTTGTTTCTTCTCTCTCTGTTATCTCTTGGACAACTCCTCTGACTTGTTGCAGCTGGAACAGTTTCTCTCTGGCTCTTTTCTCCTCTGTGTTGACTAACAGGGCTAGGGGTTACCCAGAGTCCTGTAAGGTCTCCATGGACTACCCAAGGGGACACTTGTTTTTTCCATGGTTTGCACCACATAGTCACAGGGGATAATGGCTTTTGAGTTCACTCCTGTTTTCTGTGGGGTCCCTTACCACGAATATAGTCTTTGATAGACTTCTCTGATGTGGGTCTATCCCTCGAACAACAGTTCTTCCATTCTCTGCTGTCCTTTGGGTCACAAATGCAGCTGCACCAACACCGATTCCCCCGCTGGGGTTACGGAAGCCACCCGAGCCAACTTCCTTCGGCATAGGTTTCGGACGTGAGTAGCTGCTCTGAAATGGATCCCTCTGTGGGATCCCAAAGCCTTACACGGGCCTTCTTGCACCAACGTAAGACTTTTCTGTGTGGGCCATGGTCCAACAAAACTCCTTCCATGGAGTCACATCTTCTGTATCTGTTCCAGCATGGGCTCCTTCGTGAGCTACAGACAAGGTTGTCTCTGCTCCTCAACATCCCTTCCACAGTGACAGGGATTTTAGATTTCAGTCTTTTCCCTGCTGAAGGGAGAGAGAGGGAGAGAGGGGGAGAAGGAGCTGTCTCTTCCTCCCCCTTCGGACTTACTCTCTCTGCTTGTTGCTGCTGCTGCCAGGTCTGACCTTGAAGACTTCGTTCTCTCTCCAGCTGCAGTTTCTAAGTTTCTTTTGCAAAGTCCTTTTAAATCCTTTTTTTAATTCACTCTGTTCCATGTCTGGATCAGGGGGGTTTCCTTGGTTGCTCCAACCCCTGGCCCAGGGCCTGGGGAGGAGAGAGGCCTGGCCCCCCGCTTGGGGGCCTTGCTGCCTCTCCCTCACATGGCTACTAATTACTAACTGTGCAACTAACCTTCTCTTCCGTTTTTTCTTAAAGATGTAATTGGCAAAAGGCGTTACCAAAACTTCTGATTGGTTTTGTCCCGGAAATCAACCTGGACAAACCACCTACAGTCCCCCAGGGAGGGGGGGACCCTTGCTAACCCACGACATCTATGATTCAATATTTAAGCTTTTCTTTGTTATGAAGAAGAGCTACAAATCATTTAAAAGGCAATGAAAATGAGATTCTCACCTTTATATGATTTCAGAACCTCTTAATTAATCATAACATATAGTGATTTTTTTTAATACCTTTATGTCAGTTTTCTCTTTTGCTAGTTATAATGGCAGGTGACTGAAACTAGGACAAGCATGAAAATACAAAGTAAATAATGGACTGTAAAAGACAGAAGAGAGGCTTTCCAATAGGTCGCTATATTTTTTTTTTATCTTAGAATTAAGTAAAAAATAATTCATCCAGGCATGATGAACCATGCCTCTGTTTTGCCTTTCATTCTGTTTTTATGAAGTTTGCCATTGGAGATTTTGTTTGTATATGATCATGCTGATAAAAAAAAAAACAACACAGTATTCCAAATGCATTGGACATGACAAATAGCTGTTTATAAGGCTGAAATTAAAATATGATCAGAGTATTTCCATGTTGAAGGTCCATCATGCTCTTTCATAAAATTAATCCTAACATGACTTTCTTCTTTTCAGAGATTACAGGTTTTCCTCCTCATCTCTATCTAGAAAATTTCACAATGAAGAAAGATCGTATTATGAGACATTTTATTGGTTGTCATGTATCTTGTGCAACTTCAGAGCACTTCTTTAAATCATTTGAATGGGTCAAGGCTTTGAAGTTTAAATAAGCTCTGAAGGGATGAAAGGATCAAGAATGAATTGCAGTTAATGATGTTTTCAAGTTCCCTCTTTAAGTGACTTTTATGAACAAAAAGAACTACAAAGATCTGTATTTGAGTGAGTATTTTCAAGGTCTATAACTGAAAACAGATGTAAAAACACTTTAGCATTAAATTAGGCATGCATATGAATATATGAAAGTATGATTTTTTTGAAACAGAGTATCTATACTTATCAGATATACCTAAACTCTAAGTAAATGAATATTTTGTATTCCATTATTATTCCTTGTTCTTATTCTTAGGTGAAGCAAGGGGGAATTTTCTGGGATACAAAGTGCATTACTTCTCTTATCACTGAGTAGGGAATTCATTCCAGACACCTGCTAACAAAGTCTTTTCCCAAGGACCCTCTAATAAAGAAGCATCCTCTCAGGGTGTTTGCAGGGGAAGTTAACTGAGTTAGCTAAATGTTGCTTTCATGACAGTTACAAAACATTTTTTAGATGCACTAAAAGTTGATAAATTTTAGCACTGCAGAGACTGCATATTCATATTTAGAATTGTAGTAAGAAGAAGACTAGAACATGTGGTCAGTGTGAGTCAGCTTCATGTAGACAGTCTTCAGACTAAGTTGGAGGAGCCTTACTTAGAGGCATTGCTAAAAAGAGTTTTATCACCTCCAGTGCCAGAGTTATAGAATAGTTTATAATACCATCTCTTTTCCAGAGAAGAGACAGTGTGCTAAGTACTGTTGCACAAGATGATCTGCCAGATGAGGATCTGCCAAGTAGAATGCCAGTAGTGACAATGGGCAGAAACCTGTGAAGTGAAGCAAATACTGAAAGAAATACTGAAAGGTTGTCAAGAATCTTCTTTACAGCTATTGGGTTGCTGTCACTTCAGCCACAATAGCTAATAAAGCACAACAATATTTTATATTCCCTACTTTGAAGTCATGACATCTCAGGAAGATACATTTCTAACTCTGACAATGACTTGTGAAGGACATGATGAGGGCTAACCTTCTTGTCAGTAGCTTGAGGTTAAAATTTTAATTTTATATAACTGTGGTTTTGGGAATTAACTATTTGTCAGCGTAGAATTATATTTGACTCATCATTGGGTGACCCAGTGGTATGACTAAGCTTACCATATTTTCAGAGGAAAACATGAGCTAGTGTGATCAGATGTTCTTTGAGTGTTTGTTGTCATTCTGTTCTAAATATGAATTTTTAGAATACTAATCTGATTTTTGTGGCTCACTGAAAGTACTGGGCAGAAGGAATCAGTATTCTGGTATGTATACAGGGACTTCTTAATCCATGGTCTAACTTTGCTGTGCAGAGAAACAGGTGATAAGCAGGATGTAGAGTATCAGATTAAAAATTTGAAGAACACAGAGTTTAGCTTTGATCAGTTTTAAGAAATTGCAGCTGTACAGCTGACATTCTTAGTTTGGCTTTTTTAGTAACTGATCATTAAGAAGTTTCAGAAAGAATATTACAGTTCTATGATTTACATTCCTGAATTATGAAACTGACTTATTTTTCTAAATCTTCTGCATTCTGTCCTTCCTTATCTTCTAACAGATTACTTCGTATGAACAAGATGAGCAATTTTACCATCTGCTCTATACTTTAGATAGACCTAAAATGAGCAGTTATTTTGAAGTTAAGTCAGATGAAGGACAGCACAAAGCAGAAATTAGATATCAAATCTTGAGCATTTAATGTGTCATTATGATACATATATTTTTAAAATTACACTTAAGAGTTGCACATGAACTAAAAAAGGAAGTTCAGAAGTTTACCTGAGCACAAGAGGTCTACAGAACTATGTGATGACATCTATATTTTGGCAAGTTCCCTGTCCTACTACACTGGATCCTTGACCCAAACAACTGGGTCAGCTGGTGGCTTTGAAACTAAACCCCTCAGATACAAATGGTCAGTTTCTTACTGAGTTTCTGATCTGATGTACTATTCTTTGAAATAAAATGTCTGTGAAGAAATGAGTACCACTGACTGGTTGTATAGAAGCCCACTCCAGTCTTTTGACACTTGCATATCTGCATTGCATTCATACTTTGTGGTCACCCACTATGCATGGTCCAAGAGGAAATATTTAGCTCTTTGTTGCACAAATCATAACAGATTGGGAGACCATTATAAATTAACTGTATATACTAAACAGGGTTAAAAACGGGCTTGCAATACTGCTTATTTTCTGGAATCATATTCTAGAATGGTTTTGCTGCATGTCTGGCAAACCTGTCAGTTAATACTTGGCATGAGTTGTTTCCAGTTGGCAGTTGTTTCCAGTTGGCAGTATAGGTGAAGCCACACCATTTTAAGGAGGTGATAAGAGTGTAATGACATGGTGAGGAGAGACTTATTGCACCACATAACTCATCCACAATAAACAATAGAAAGAGCTCATGACCATGCAACATAGACCAGCTTACACAAGCACTGATTTAAATTAGCTACTTTAATGTCAGAATTTTCTTGAGAAGAACTTACTGGAGTAATCCAAAGGCATCAGAGATGCTGAGGCAATAGTTAAGAAGTGTGGAGCTCAATATTTTGCTTGCTTTACCTTTATTTAAAGAAAGAGCCTTTTATATAGATATAGCCCATGATACAAGTAAAAAACACAGTCTGTATTACATCTGTCATTAAACTAAGCTAACAAGATTCTATATAAATCTTTTGAGAGCTTGTAATCCGACTGGAACCCAAAAAATCATTTGTAAGGTAAGTGTTATTCACTGTATTAAAACATGGGAAGCTTGACTGAAAAACTGATTATTTTTTTCCTTCTTGTTGTAAATAACAACTGACAATTACTTTTTTTTTTTTTCCCAATGCTGTGAAAGGAATGAAAACAGGCAGATTAATTTTCTCCCTTCTCCCAGAAGAGATTGCTGGTTTAAGAGTAGGCAATCAGACCATAAGAGCTATGTAAAATTAGTAGTTGGATTACTAATAGTTGCAGGTGGAGGGAAGAAAAGTCTTGTTTTGCTTCACAGGGCTCCCATCAGTCTAATCTTTTTTTATGTTCCAACATACCTCCCCCATCCTGATTATGTACTAGGCTAGAAATAGGCCAAGTATTTGCCATGTTACATTTGTTTACTTTGTTTGTTTGTTCCTACAGATTTTTGGCCAACTTTTCTCTCCACATCCCTTAGTACAAACTGAGAGACTATCTTCATCCCCAGTTAACGTTACTGTTATGGTTACTCTAGGTGCAAATATATATTTTTTTATGTTCTTTAAAGTCCTTTGACCAACTAAAAATTCTGCTTCTAATGGCATAGTTTAATGAACTCTTCAGTCAGTGGGCTTAATTCAACATCTGCCAAACAGATGCCCAGAAAGGGGTGCACGTGGAGTTAGGAACTAAGTACTTTTCTTGACTTCAGATATCTGAGATCAAATAGTGCTTTTGGTCTTGTTCTTTAAGATTGAAAAAAAGTCAGACATTTGATGTGCTTTTTCACTTCCATGTATTTCCATATTTGCTTCCGTTATATCTTTGACTCTTCAATATCATTAGGATATTCTTAGGTTCTGTTGTTTTTATTTTTACTCATTTGTCTTGTAAAACTTACTGGTTTGACATTAAATTACAGTGTGAACTCTGTAATCTACCGTAGAAGGTGAAATCCTTTGGTTTTGTTCATTCTCTTCTAGCATTCAAAAGAAATTAGAAATGTTGGATTTATTTCTGTAGGTGCAATATTTGCCTCTCTTTTGAAACAGGCATATTTAATACACAGAAATAATTTTTTTTTTTTTAAATTTTGGTAGTATCTTAAGGAATCAGATGCACTGGACTTATACTATATGTTTTCTTTGTAAACAAGATTGCTGGGAGAAGATTGCCTAAGAGCACAAGCAGGATATTAGGGATAAGAATACTAATGTCGAAAATTCGTCATTAAAAATTCAGCTCAGCACTCTCAATCAAATTTTGTTAAAAATGCAAAGCTGGCTATTCAGGATTTCTCCATAGACTACAGGACTTTTGGTCCATGGTATTGGTATTGGGGACAAATGCTCCAAAGGTACATGAGCGCAAGATTAATTGATATGAGACTGAGGTGTATGGAATTAATTAAGGTGAGAAACTGAGAGCTAGTCAATATGGGCATAGAGATATATAGACTAAATTAACTGGTATTTTGGGAAAATCCAGAATCTCCTTGTACTATCAGCTGTACTCCATTGAAAATAAATGTGATACTATGTAAAAAAAAAAACAAAAACAAAAACAAAATATTACTTTTCACAGCCTTTTAACTCTACTGGTAAGCTGGCAAATATTAAAATGTCAGCTTTCACCAAGCATCACAAGAGAAGTGAGATTTAAAGAGACAAATACATTTCAATGTTTTACCTGCTACATGAGATAAATAGTTTGTATTTTGAACTAAAACACTTGGCTTATACTGTTCTTGAAATGAGCATTACAACTAATTTGTATGATGACAAATGTTTTCAAGAGAAAAGACTAAAATTATGTTAACTTTTCAGACAAATAAAACATCTTTCTTAATGATTGTAAAACAAAAGCATTCTGATTCTAAATAGTTATGTAATTCCTTAATCAACAACCTTTTGGTCAGATTATTGCTCAACATGAAATAGAGAAAGAAAACAAGCAAGATAATTAAATTTATTTTATTATTTATTTTGTGCCTTATTTTGTTTCTATGTTTCTATTATTTCAATAAAATTATATAAGCTTTTAGAAATTAAGATATGTGAAAATTATCTACTTTGGATCATTTTGATGGATCCCTGAACTGAAGTGGTCCTTTGGAAATACTCAAATAAGACTGCATTAAAAGACTAAAATTAACATCCCAGATGTTAATGAGATTAATGAGTCTGAGCTGCTGGAGGTGTCCTGAGTAATGGGCTCCAAGTGGTAAAACAGACTCACATAAGCATGAAAGTCATTTATTCCAAGAATGGAAAATGATAAGATTATGTTAATACCTAGTATTTTGTCAAGTTGAGAGTTAACAGTCTCTTTATACTTTTTCATAAAGATGAATGGAGCAGAAGCATCAAAACAAATACTGTGATTTTACAATATTTACAGCTGGTTTACTTACCCAAAAGCTTATTGTTATTGATGGTAGAACAGTGGAGTAGTAAAATCTCATAGGAAGAATATTGTAAAAAAGGAGACAGTGTCCCTTCTCTTTCTGGGACACATTCTTTAAGCTGTTGAGCACTGTACCCTGGCCCAAGAAAGGAGCTTGGTCCTTTATTTGACTTTAAGCATGTTATTCTAAAGCAGAGATATGAATATTACATGAGTGGAAGATCTATTGCATTCTAGTTACTGCCAGCTCCTACCCAGCAAGGGTGAGATCAGAGAAGATAATGTGAGAGGTTTTGTGTTAGTGAAAGCTATGTAGTTTGTCTCATGTTAGCATGAAACAGTGATTTTCTGTATCATTAATTTAAAGTTCAGAGAAAGTTAGTTTGTTATTTGCCATTACTTTTTCTTGTTTGCTATACCTTATTTAATTTATTTAAGTCAAACTGATGTTGTAAGAGGTGTGGGATACACTGTATGCAAGGGCTGGTTTTGGATAACACTTCTAAGTAACATTTCCAGCCTATTTTATTCCTGTTAGTGCAGTCCTACTCAGCAGAGACACGCAACTAAACTGTCCAAAAAGTGACAAACAGACTGCAGTTTACTGGGGCGGGGGGGGGTGGGCCTGGGGAGGAAGAGAAAGAAAACCTGCAAACCCAATAAAAACAACATTTAAACTCATTCCCAGATGTTTACATTTATATTATTGCTGCTTCATTTTTAAATGCCCACTGCCCAATGAGACTTCACAGATGTCTTCCAGTGCAGGCAATTTAACATGGACTTGAAAATTTCTGAGCATAAAAGCATGGAAAAAAGACAAAAAAAATATTATCCGATGATGACTTGTTCAGCAGTACTGGGCAATTTCAATACATTTCAGTTTTATAAAGGGAAATGCTAAAAGTAAGTACCATTGATTTGAGACATAGTGCAAGGGACTCACACACACAGATTGACACCATTTTCATAGACTTCAGTGCAGTCAAGGTGGATTTTTATATCAATTTATAATCTGGAAAATTTTGGGATGGAAAGGACTTCAAGAGATTAACCCCTTCAGGGAGGCATACATATACAAATTTTTCCTTACAGGCAAGAGTATAGTCTCTTCTTTTAATACTCCCAGTGAAAAGGATAATTTATGTTCTATTGATTTTTTCCCCTTTAAAATGTTTCCCAAATATTAGAGTTTGAACAGTCTTCTTTCTTGATGTGTAGATGGTACATGATAAACTGTGTTAATCAGTTACCTGAATTCACACTCTTCTGCCAATAATCCCACTCTACCCCGTCTCCTATGCCCACTGGCTTTGGGTGATTCATAGTGGTCCCTCCATCTCTGCTCCATCCCATGCCTCTCACCTCTTCTGGCTCTGCCTTGCTGCATTTACTATTCTCATCCCCTCATTCTCAGGTATAGCTTTTTGGTTTTCTCTGCTTGACTCATACTTCCTACCTCACTCTGTCGTTCAGATAAGTAATGAGAGAATACCCAGGGTGTAACATGAATAAGGGGCACTGCATAAGAGTAAATATTGCTGAGATGTAGCATATGTTCCTTCTACAGCCATAAAGGTTTGTTGGATTCTGTGGTAGGAATGTTAACTTGGAGAAGAAGTGAGCAGCCACAAGAGAGAGCAAGAAGAGAAGAATGAGAAGATACTAGAAATGAGACTGTATGTGCCCCAGATGCAAATTATCTTTTTAGAATTCTGGGAATTATTGCAGATAAGAATAATTGCAGGGAAAGTCTCACTGAGCTTCTGTTGCCCTGTGATAGAGCAGGTCTAGCACAGATGAAACCTGCAGGATGCTTAGGTGATAACTCACAAGATCCTAATTAAGTGTGAACTCTTCTTCTTTTAAAGCTTAATGATTCTGTAGTATATAGATGACTATACTGATACATATCTGGGGCAATTAAAGGACTATACCATATTTCAAAGATGTTCTTTGTCAGCTTAGGGCAAGTAGATTTTTTCGGTGAAAGTCATTAGGTATTATTTTTTTAAATATAGGCAAAACTAATTAGTTTCCACCTATTTCCCGCTGAGAGCTGCCTTATTCTACTCCATAACAGCTAACTCCAAATAGATAAGTTTTAAATAGTTATAGGCAGTAGAAAAGGATTTTTAAAAATAAATGAATACTGAAAATCCTTAAATATAGCTACCATGAATAAGAAGTAAATTCTTTTTTTTTTTTCCCTTTGTAAATGACTCATTTACATTGAGGTTCATCCTGAGTATGATTTAAGCACTGACTCTTAGAGAAGGTACATAGAATATGACTAATAAGAAAACTAGCAGAGAATAATTATTGAAATTGATTATCAAAACAATAATTATTCTGAGCTCAAATAATTCTGATTTATATGAGAAATCTAAGACCAATGGATATGAAAACCCAAAAGTTAAAATCCATAATATTGCACAGCAGTGAACTACACTGTTTAAGATGTTCATTTCTCTTGAAGGTAACAATTCATGCCCTGAAGTAAGAATATAGGAGTGACGTTTTGCAGGAGACATATTTAAAAATAAGATCTGTATCCATCATTTGGTATGATTTATATTCTGATGAATTTAACATCTAAATAGATACCATCACTGTTGAAAATTGCTGACGTGGATATAAATGAACTCTTTTCTGTTCCCCTATAAGGAAACCAAAGTAGATTTTAATATTTCATTAATGTTTTTAACTTTGAATTTTGAAAGTCTGACCTCAAATTAGAAATTTTACTTAAAATCCCTGGAATATCATAATAATGGTGCATAGTGAAAATCAAGCTGAATGCACGAGAAAAGTTGTTGCTGCCCAGATACTGTTTATTCAGCTAAGAATGCCAGGTCAGTTTCCCCTGTTCAGTGCAAGGCAACACCAGCTGAAATACTTCAATTTGTTTTTAACTCTGTGGACAAACTGATCTAATGATATACTGCAAGGTGTTATCTCATTTTTTTAAAACATGGTCCTCAGATGTAAATAAAATGTTCTCAATGGAACATTAGTAACAGCCATTTTACTCTCAATACTTTTCATTCTTTCTATGATGACTAGCAGTTTCCATGTCAATTACATACAGTGAAGAGGTTTTGGTGCTGTAAGCTTTACAGAACCATATGTGTACTCCAAAGACAGCCAGCCCTGACGTGAAATGCAAATGCAAACTGATTTTGTGAAAGGTTAAAGTGAAATTAAAAAACTGTTTCAAAATTTCAAAAACTATTGCTGATATTCCCCAAATAAATTTTCCAGCTATTCATGTCAAATTCTTTTTGTAATTATTGGAGAACACCATTTAGCTTTAGAAAAAGAAATAGGCCCAGAAACAAAGACACATACAAAAGTGATTTTTTTATTTTTTTTTTTTTTTTAAGCAAACTGTGGTGATAATATTCTGTAGGCAACCAGAGAGAATCTGTCTTACTTTGGATTGTAGTAATAACTTTCAAGTAACCATACATATTTTGGGGGTTCTTTGCATAAAACAAGATTCAGATTGCAGTATTATTAAAAGTCACATGTCTTGGAGAATAACTGGGCAAAGAAATATTATATAGGAAATTAAATTCAAGTGTCTCTGGTTCTACAAAGTAATTTGCTGTTGTGTAGTGAACTCACCTTTCCTTCACAGGAACTTGACTGCAATCATGTTCTTTTTATAGTTTTGTTGCTAGTTTTCTTATCAGTCTTATGATTTTTTGATTACTTTGTGCACTGAGGCTCATCTACAGGAGCTATAGATTCCCTCTTCCATTTGTTCCATGCCACACTATGGTATTAGACACAAGGATTAAGTTTTCCTGTTGCAGGGTGCAGTGTTGCAACTTCTGGTTCTATTTTAAATGGTAGAAATGCAAATCTAATTCTAGCTCTTTAAAGTAATGACTGACAGTCAAGTTGACATTCACTTAATGTAATCTATCTTGTTTTAAACCCACAGCTGTCTTACTCCCTTTGTAGTTCACAGAGACAAACCATTCTAAAAGGCACTAGGTCCTAGCTACTATACACCACAACTTAATGTAAAGGAAATCCAGATGGCTAACTGAGGATAGGCTTAATTTTTGGAGATCTACATTTGGGTATGATGAATTCCACCCTTCTTCTCAGAGAGATAATTACAGGCTGTGGATCTCAGGTAGATGAATAGAATTTTTGAGATATGCTTGTAGTTGTTACAATGGTTTAGGTGCAGCTCGAAATTACTCCCTGTTAATTGCTGTTGTCAGATGCTGTTTGAAATGCGTATTTGAGTCATCCACACATAATTGGAAATGTGGCACAGGACCTACAAGAAATCCATTTCTGTTTGAAGTGGCAGCTGCAGTCTTGATGAGTTATATGAGGCATCTCAAGTGACACACTAGGTGAATAATCTTGAATAAGTCCTAGCTTATAAATAAACACTTAGGAAGAAGTGATTTTCAGTCTTGTTATCTCTCTAGGCTAATTCATTTTAATTACGGATGCAAAGGACTTCTACAGAAAGGATTGAGAACGTTAGTTTTTATCTTCTCTGTACAGCGGGACCATCTGAGAGCTCTTGGTTCTAAGTTTGAATCTCTTGATGTGAAGAAAAACTTGATGCTACATCTTATTTTCTCTGTGTGAGTACTGAAATTGCTAACTAAGCTATCGTAAAAGGGAAGGAAGAAAAGAAACCAGCTTTACTACCATTGTCCCTGGGTTTGGAAAGACATATGATGTGGTCTCTCCTCCGACTTTGACTTTGAAATGACTACATATTATGCCCAAAAACTACAAATTGCAAAATGCAGAGAGACCTTGAGAGCTGAAGTAAGGACAAACTTAGCAGCATAACACAGTACTTGGTCACAGATTTTCATGAGAAGAAAATCCTGCTTATCAAAATCAATTTGCTTCTATAACAAGGCAACCACCCTAGCTGGTCAAGGGAAGCTGGTTGATGTAATCTTTTTTTGATTTGTGTAAAGCTTTTGATACTGTCTCTCACAGGATCCTTCTGGACCAAGTGTCCAGCACACAGCTGGATAAACACATCACGTGGTGGGTGAGCAACTGGCTCACAGATCAAGCACAGAGGGTGACAGTGAGTGGGGTAACATCAGACTGGTGACCTGTCACTAATGGAGCTCCACAGGGCTCCATCTCGGGCCCTGTGGTCTTCAACATCGTAATAAATGACTTGGACACAGGACTGGAAGGGATATTAAGCAAGTTTGCAGATGATACAAGATTGGGAGGAGCTGTTGACTCCTTTGGAGGCAGGGAGGCCCTGCAGAGAGACCTCGACAAAGTAGAGGACTGGGCAGTCACCAGCCATATGAAGTTCAACAAGGGAAAGTGTCAGATTCTGCACCTCGAATGGGGCAACCCTGGATTTATGGACAGACTGGAGAATGAGATGCTGGAAAGCAGTCCAGGAAAGGGACTTGGGGCCTGGTTGATGGCAAGTTGAGTATGAGTCAGCAGTGCCCTGGCAGCCAGGAGGGCCAACTCTGTCCAGGGGGCATCAGGCAAAGCATGGCCAGCTGGTCAAGGGCAGAGATTGTCCCACTCTGCTCTTCACTGGTTTGTCCTCACCTGGAATATTGTGTGCAGCTTTGGGCACTGCACTATAAAAAATATATTAAGCTGTTAGAGAGTGTGCAAAGGAGGGCAATGAAGATGGTGAAGTGCCTTGAGAGGAAGGTGTAGGAAGAGCAGCTGAGGTCACTTGGTCTGTTCAGCCTGGAGAAGACAAGACTGAGGGGAGGAGACCTCATCGCAGCCTGTAACTTCCTCATGAGGGGAAGAAGGGGGTCAGACATACACTGATCTCTTCTCTGTGGTGACCAGTGACAGGACCCGAAGAAATGACATGAAGTTGTGTCAAGGGAGGTTTAGGTTGGATATTAGAAAAAGGTACTTCACCTAGAGAGTGGTTGGGCATTGGAACAGGCTCTCCAGGGAAACGATCACAGCATTGAGCCTGACAGAGTTCAAGAAGTATTTGGACAATAATTTCAGGCACATGGTGTGACTCTTGGAGATGGTCCTGTGCAGCGCTAAGAGTTAAACTCAATGGTCCTTATGGGTCTCTTTTAACTGAGCATTTTCTGTGATTCTGTTATATACTCAAAATTTTTTAATGGGCAACCTAGGCAACTTGGCCCTCAGTTACACCAGTTTGAAGATCCAAATCTGAAACCTATAGCTTTCCTTGTGCTTTACATGGGATGTTGAAAATGTAATTTAAGAGTTTATATTCTACATATTCTATCTAAATCTTATTTTTGATCTAACCCTATGTCTTGTTTCTCCAGTGATTTTCTGCTTTTTGGATGAAAAATTGCCTTTATGTCACTTTGGCAAAAGCAAAGAAGATGCAAATATTTGGACTGTCAGGAACTGGAATTTTATTCTTTAGTGTAATATTATAATTTTAAGATTTTAATTTATTTCAGTGAAATTTTGTTAAAATAAAGCAGGAAGTTGCATTTGGTCATTCCTTAAACATTGTACAGTTTCAACATATTTATGCTTATTTAAAGTTAAAATGAAAAGCTAAAGATATTTGAATTTAAACAAGAGATTCTTCCATTCACAGTCAATAATCTTTTATATGTTTGATCCTGCAGCCAAGCAGCTATCTTGGAATTATATTACCTTACTTATTTTCATGTCAAATGGCAATGCTGATATGATATCTGAGGCTATGACCATTCTTCCTTTCCCATGAATATCAACAAAAACTTAGTAATTAGTACTACCAAGAAACTATTTTTCTTCTGTTCTTATCATGACAATGTTTTATTATTTCTTCCTCCTACTAACAGCCTAGCACCTCTTCCCCACCTCTTCCATTTTCTTCCAATTGAAACGTAATGAATGAAATAATTTGAATCATACAGTTTGTCCTGAGACTGTGATGAGTTTCTGACCTCCTTCCATTTCCCTTCTCTTAATATTTCTTTCTACCTTTTGATTTCTTTCTCTCATCTCTGTATCTTTCTCTTTTACGGCAGGGTTACAAGCATCTCTCTTTATTTTATCCCTTTGCCTCAGCAGTGATTTTTCATTGCCTTCATTGCTGTTCTGTGAGGATTTGCAGCTGCATTCCCATGACTCCTCTTCACCCTGGCAGCAACTCACATTTTTTTTCTAACAACTCTTGCCTGCTTGTCATAAGGTTGGGTGTCTCACTACTAGTCTGTCAGTGCTTTTGTTAATTAACAGAGACTAACTGAGGAGTGATTTTATTAATAAGTGTGTTAAACCTCTAAATACACCCTGAATGAAGTCAGTTTTTTCTTTAATCAAAGCATTTTCCCACTGAGTTGGTTCATGCAATTCATAAAAGTTTGGTGCCTTCTAGCTTGCACTCTAACAGTCTACCAAGTGTTACAGTTTGGGTTTAATGGCAAACTTGATACTAAAATCAGAGCAAATTCTGAAGCCTGACTGAAGAGTCAAGAAAATCTGTGCAAGCCTGACTCATTCTTAAGTAAAAGTGGGCTGCTTCATCTGTTGTTGGAAACCACTTAAAATTCAGTGGTTGTCCAGAGATAGTTCAGACTAAGACAAAAAGCACTCTATTCAGTTTTGTATTGATAACTCCCACCATACTACACTATTAAGGCATTACGCTGTTACTACTGCACTATTAGGTATCATTTAATTGGACCACAATTTCCTGTTACCATGGAGAACATCCTGGCTCAGAATAAAGTCGAATTCTTTTTAGCAGTTAAAATAGATAGCCTCAGTTTGGGAGTCGGCGTTTAAAAAACTGCAGAATCTCTCTAGTTCATTTCTAGAGTCCAGTTAGCCACATACCAGAGATTGTGTGATGGTAAAGGCTGATAATAGAAGATAAAAGTTGATAAAGGCTTTTGCCCAAGGGAAAAATTTGTATGACAAAGGTAGAGCTCTGGTCATCTTATCTTTCTGTTTCATATATTTAACAGAGCAAACAATATCCCCAGAACATCATTTATTCCATGCTTAGCTAGAGATCTGAACACTCACTGACCCTTAGCCAGCTACAAAAAGACATAACTCTGATTCAGATAGATAACCATTAGGTGTCTACAGTCAGGAGATATTCTAACTATATCAACTATTAGCTGTTAATTAACTATGAGAGGGACAGAGGCTTAGTAGAGACCTTATTGCTTTCTACAACTACTCGATAGGAGATTGCAATAAGATGGGGGTCAGTCTCTTCTCTCAGGTAACGAGATAGGACAAGAGGAAAGAGCCTCAAGTTGTGCTAGGGGAGACTTAGGTCAGATAGGAGGAAAAATTTCTTTATTAAAAGGGTGGTCAAGCATTGGAACAGACTGCCCCGGGAAGTGGTGCAATCAGTGTTGCTGAAAGTGTTCAAAACCTGTGGGTGTGGTGCTTAGGGACATGCTTTAGTGATAGCTCTGGCAGTGTCAAGTTAATGGTTGGTCTCCAAGAACTTAAAGACCTTTTCAGAATTAATGATTCTATGATTCTATGCATACCTTGAAAAAGATACACTATGCAAACTTATTTAAATTGTGACTGTCTTCATAAAGAACTTATCATCATAAAGAACAAAATAACAGGCTGTCTTTGGAATACTACTTTCAAGTATGAAACAATTCTGAAGTTGGTTGTTTTTAATGTACTTGGTAGTACAAAGTACTATGGAATTTGTTAATGTGAAATAAAAAAAAATTTTTTTATTTTCAGTTCTATTCAAAAGAGAAGTGGGAGAGAAAAGAAACATGAAATTAAAAAGTAAAAATGAAAAGGAAAAATTGGTAGATGAAGTATTTTTCAGGGGTTACAAATAATGAAAACTAATTTAAAAACCTACTTTGTAAAAAAGAGTAACAGAGTCCTCTTATCTGTTTGACACCACGCGTGATTCTTTTGAACATCTTACAAAACAAATATTTTAGGGTCTTTCATGGTAAATTTTATACCTTTTTTCTTTATCATGTGTAATTATAAGAGTTATAATGACTGCAAAGCTTGGAAAAAATATTGTACTTACATATTGTTTATATTAAGGTAGAAAAGGCTATGACAGTCAGGAGTGAAACTGCATATTAAATATCAATATGAGTCAAGTGAACTAAGAGAGTACCTGACAACACAAAAAAATCCTTTGAATTAGGATTTAGCTTATAATATAGAAAGCACATGTCTTTCTAGAAAAAATACTTTTAGAAAATGATTTTCAAGGCTTAAAACATAGAAATTATTGTAACCAAAAGAAATTTTCAGCTTTTATCACATCTTTATTATTTGGCTGTTAGTAAAAAACAACCTTTACAAGGGTAAGGCTTCTGGTGCAATACTGTTGACTGTTAGTATATTTATACAATAATAAGTCTAATATTGACTTGACATATGACAGACTGCAAAAGTGAAGTTTGGGTTTGATTCATTTACTTAATTGTAGTCTTTAAGATTCTGCAACAATCTGCATAACAAGGTGTATTACTGTAGGTCATTTTCTTTCTTAAACAGATTTAAAGAAAAAAATCACTCACAATTTGAGGGAGGGGGGTGTTTGTTTCCCATGACAGCTCATTAACTTTTACTCAGTTAAGATGATTGAAAATTCTAGGGGTTTTTGTGGATTATTTTAAAAACCAACATTTTAATGATGTCTCTTGGCATTAGTAGACTAATAAGTCCAGTTTTCAGAAATAACATATATAGGTATGTTTATGCATCTGTGTGTATTCAGACACACAAAAACCAGATCTATACTGACTTTTAAGTGACATTTTAATTAAAACAATGTTTCATTTCAGATTTGTCTTTATATTTTTAATGAGTAAGCCATTTTTACTGAAAACAAAATTCCTAAACAGGTTGCTCACTTCAAAGAATGAACTGTAACAATTTTTAATTGAAGTGGGAATATCTTTTTAATAGCTTACTGAGGAGAATCTCTCCTGTGCTCTTAGGTTGTTCACAGGTTGTATAGTCTAGAACTTGAGGGTAAAATTTTGGTGTCACCTGACCAAATTTGCAGAGATACTCAGACAGGGTTAGAATCTTTTTGAGTTTGTCAAAGTGTAAATACTACTCAAATCTTTAAAAACTGGTTTTTAATAGCTTTTTACTAGTAGGTTTGAATTTATTATTGTTAATGATGTTGTTTTCAAAGTAGGTATTGTTATGCTGCTAAATCATCTAGCTCTTATCTATTAGACTGGGACCTGCTTCTGTGATTGCCTAAGCAATAAACAATTTATTACACTCCTGGGATCTCTCTCAGATTCACCAGACTTGAGTATTCTTAAATAAAGCATAGGTCCAATTCTGACTCGAGGGACTAGCCACAGAGTCCAAAGAAAATAAGATAACATAAATATGTGATTTAACCTACAACTTACACAGTGCTTCAAAACTGTCCCAGCAGGTTTAGCACACTTACTGGTCCCTGTATTACACCCCAGGGTATGTAACATGTACAAGACCCTCATAGTCCATACAAAATACTTTGGTGGGATGCAGCACTGCTATTGGAATGTTTTGGACACATTAAGCTAGGGACAAAAATAAAAATTACAAAAAAAAATAAAAAGAAAAAAAGAAGAAGAAAAATGACACAGAAAATAATTATGTCTTGCTGTCACAGGAGCAGTAGATAAGACCAGAAGACCCAGTGTTGCTTATATATAGTAGATAGTATCTAATTTTCTATGGAAGGAAAAATCACTTTCCTCTCTACAGCAAGCCTTGAAAGGGTCATTGCAAGCTACTTCTCATCACTTGTCCTAAGACTAACCATCACTCCCTGGGACCAGTGCATTTGGCAAGATACATTAAGGTAAGGGTATGTCTTTAATGGTGAATAAGAAAGGGAAAAAGACTTTGGTTGTATATTACTATGTCTACCTTACAAGATACCAGGGCCTGTTGCCATTCCCTGCAAGCAAGTGGCACAGTCTATAATGTGTCCATATCATTAAGCAGGAAATCACATCCACAGGGTTTACTGGGAACAACCTATAGCTACTGCTTTTCCATAAACTGTGATAAACATAATTTGGGAGATCATAGCTAATTCCAAGCAGAATAGATGTGAGCAATTGGGCCACTTGGCTCTAAGAATCAAGAAGTACAAGAAGGGCTGTCTATTAATACAATGAAAATTTCTCTGTATTATAATGTTTAATGAAAAATGAGTCACATATTTATTGGTTATTCAATTTTTTTATTCCAGCATTTTTTCTATAGTATTTGTTTACACCAGACTCAGAGATACTCTCCGAAACAGAATAACAGAGATACATGGTCATTTCTGTGTTCTGTGAATCAGTGCTTCTTTTGTACACCATTATAAATTACACTACATTTTCTTTTTGTCATGTTGTGTTATAAATCGATTTCAACTTTTTACCTAACATCACCTGACCTGTTTAACTTTCCCTTTTTTGTCCCTTTTGTTGATGACAAAAGGAAAAATGAAGTTTCAGACGTTCATTTTTTCTTAGATATGGTGGCTTACTTTCTCCTTTAAAAATGTTATTTAGGTTTCTCTATCCATTTACTCAACTTTTCTAGCTTGACATCTCTTATATTTATGTCCTTGATAGAATTTGAATGGTCCCCTGCATAAGTGCAATCTGCAAATAGTATTAGCATAATGGTTGTTCCCTTCTAAGTGCTCTAATGAAGTTGTTAAAAAAGGGCAGTTGTGACACAGTTGACAAGTTCTCCAGAGTTCCTGACCCAAAGCATGTTATGTTGAGCCACACAGTTTATAAGATCTAATTATTAGAAATAACTAAACCAGGAAAGTTTTATTTTGTATTTTTATTGGGCATTATCTTTTCTTTTAATAAAGTTCTGCACCATACCTCCACTTAGAAGTTTTAAAATATAAAAATCAAATTAAATCTCACTGAAGTATATTTTAATGAATGGAGTAAATGAAGAGAAGGAAAGCGAGAGATTTCTGAAATTCCCAGAACTAGAAGAAACCTAATTCATCATTGCAGAATTGAAAGCATCCCCAGAAATTGATTCTGATCTAATAATCCTGGTGTGTATAAAAACTCAGGAAGAGTCATGAAATTATTTAGTTGCCGTTTTCTTCCTCAGCTGACATTTCAGATTCCAAAATCATAGTCCAAAACTGCTGCTTTGTTCCTATTACCCTTTGTTCATATGTATTTTCTGAATAAGGTTCTAACAAGCATGCACATAACTGCCTTTGTCTTAAAAGTACTCAGAGGTTTTTATTTCTTTTTTATGTACCTGACATATCCACAAACAATCTCCACTTCCTGATCTCATTGCATAGACACTTTCACAAAATATCTAACCGAATTTAAGCTATCACAGGCCTCAGCCCTGCTCGGTTTGATTGCTCAGTGATTAAGTAATCCATTTAGGATATGGGAAACCAAGACTCAATTTCTTTCTTTGCTGCAGCATTTCCAATGTGAATGCACTAAGGACACCTTCTGGAATGGTGCAATTTCAGTCCGTCCTGCTCAATCAGTTCCCCTGTGCATAGTCTTGGTAAATATTCATTAGGCTGGAGAGATAAAGCACACAAAAAGACAGTAAAGGGGTTTGGTCCTGGGCTAATAGACTGAAAACACCATGTTAGGCTCCCTGCACAGGGTGTGGATAGTGTGTGGTACCTCAGAGTGGAGGTCCAAAATTATATCCTTAGGTGAGGTGCTACTAATAGGTTGCTAATGAGAAAAACTGCAGAGATCTTACCTTCCACAGGGTACCTGTGTCTCATCCCTGGTTTAAGAAACCATCACCAAAGCAATAAATTATTTTGAAGAATCAACTGGAGATGAAGAATTTCTTTTACAGCACTAAATACCAGTCAAATATGTAAATATAAATATATAAATGTACTGATTTTAATGTAGGTAGATATTTCTTATATATTCATATAAAAAACACATCTTTGCATATTAATATCAGAAAACTTTTCCAAAGACTGTGAACTGAAGCTCTAAGAACCATTGATCCACTAGTATGGTGTTTGCATCCTTAATAATATTTAACATTTTCAACATTTTACATCTCAGTTACTAAAATAAAAAGAAGGTTTAGATGAGAATGTGTGTGTGTGTGTGTGTGTGTGTGTGTGTAAACTCAAACACTAAAATCTGTACTGTCACATGGTGGTGCTGTTGGATAAGAAAAAAATGTAGAGAAATAACGGGGTAAGAAAGACTTTTATGGTGAGTTAAATAAAATTAAAAGAACGACAGCTTCATTCACCTCTGTCATTTTCAGTCTTTCATTTCTTCTTTTGACACAAAGATTTTAAATTAGGCAGAATTGTTATTCCTGGTGGCTTGTATTCTCAATAACTCACACAGTGGATACAGATCTTTAACATGAATTTCATGCCTCTGAGGACTGACAGCTAATGAGGCTATTATTCTCATTTTAAAATTGTCCAAACTTGAGATAGAAAATTGATGGGTTTTCATCTTTTACTGTCATCTGTCAGTTCAAATTTTATTGTTTATCTTTTAGAGCCTTTTATAATATAAGGTGAATACCTAAATCATCAGATGATTCAATACCATATTTTCTCTTGCAACAAGCATTTTGTTAAGCCAATAACCTTGTTTACAAGACATAAATGACACATTTTGGAAAAAAAAAAAAAAGGAATACCAGCTCAAATTGCTCTGGCTGATGTAACATCTTGACATTGAACTAGATGTTCAGAACCCTGCTATCATCTAATTTACAATCCTTCTTCAGAAATATTCTTTTTTCCTAAAAGATGTTCAGTGCAGTAGCTGTAAACAAAGTCTTCAGTTTAGCAATCATCTCTGCTTAACATAGTTCAAGGTAAAGGGCATTGAAAATTTCAGCAGACCACCATGGGATCTTTCAGTATCTATGGAAGAGCATGGAGATGTCCATTTTTAAAATTACTGAATGGACTAATTATGCAGTGCCTGATTTGATAAAGAGGGAGTAATGGCATATTTGGGGTTTGAGGTGTTGAGCTGAAGTTATTTTTTAATTATAGAAGTCATTATTCTGTTAACTCTTTCATCAAGTTTAGTGAATTTTGAAATTCTGGTGCTCCCACTAGGATTACATTATAGCCTTGTATGGGAGGTCAGAAAAATGTCAGAGCTTTAGCAGGGATTTTCAATGACAAAATGAAAGTTTTTGAATTGTACTTTGCTTTAAAGGAAGGGTCTCAGCAGTGGATCTCTTTGTAGGCAGGCACATCATTAACATCTTTGACTTATAAGAATAGGAAGCCTGAGGGCATAAATTTTACCTCTTTACAGTTAAAAGATGAGGCACTCAGACTTTGCCTGTGGCTAACTGTTGTTTTCAATATAAGGGGCAGAATAAGCTCACAGTGTATTTCTACTTTACATCTTTGTGCCCTATGTGTGTGTGTGGGGGGGGGGGGGGAGGTTGTTGGGGTTTTTTTTGTTTGGTTTGGTTTTTTTATTTTGCTTTGGATTCAAATCCTGAGTCAGATCCTGAGCATCCTTAACTCCCATTGAGATCAGCAGCATTTGTAAATGTAGAGTATGTTATCAGCACATTTTTAAATGCAGACTGTGTTATCAAGACCTCTTGGGATCTGATTCAAAGCCTTGCTGTGTTTGATTTATTTTAGATGTGTTTGATTTGTATTTTATTAAAAGAAGCCCCTTCAAAGGTAATGGATAACTTGCTTCAAAGACAAAATGCACTTGTGATCTCACAGAGCCAGCATGGTCTCTTGGGTAAGTATCAGCCTGGGAAAACAAGGTTGGGATTTCTGGATATTTCCATCATCATTCATAATCCTGCTGAATGATCTGCAGCAAGTGGTTCCCTCACTGTGGCTTTGGTGGTTCGATTTTTTTTTTATTATTATTATTTTATTTTTCCCGTCTGTAAATACAGATGGTTGATAGAAAGCTGATGTAAAAATCTGTCATTGTTACCACAATGAGAGGAAAGTAGTGCTTCTTTCCAGTGGGGTAAAAGGACATGAAGAGAACCTTGAAATAGGCACACGAACTCTGCATGTGATGTATCTCCTTACACACATTTGTAGCTAAATATAGTAGTCTCACTGTTCAGTCTCTTTCTCCTTTCTGGGTAACTTCATATTTGCTAAGTATTTCTAAGCTAACTGTTGTGTGTAAAAACGTTTTTTTCAAGAAGGCGAAAGAGAACAGTAAGTCCAGGTAAAATACAGAAATATACGTTTCTCACTGTACACATATTCTTTGTTCTTCATCCATTATTCAATTTGCTGCAGGAGAAACTTGTACGTGTGACATGAGTCTAACAAAAACATTGCAGTAATCAGTATTTTCAATTCCTAGCATCTTATTTTTTGGCATATAAATCCATGTGAGTTGTTTTCTTCCTGCTGCGGTAAATAGTCTAATTTTCTTGCCATTCTCTTAAACATTGCAGTCATGGAGAATAGCTGCCTCTCTAGGGGATGTGTATACTACAGTTTGTACCCCGAGTCCCAGAGTAAACATAAACATTTATGCTGTTATGTCAGTAATATAACCTCCCCACTCCAGCTGAGTATTCCCCTGATTATGCAGGCAAGAAACGCATTAGCCCTCTCAGCCACGGCAGCACACTGGGAGCTAGCAAGATAATGTTCAGCTGTTTTTAACTTGAGGGAACAGATTGTTAGAAAGCAACATGTCCTCAGCTTCGTTGATTTAGAACCTGGGTAAGCCTCAGTGAAGTGAGAGTTTGGGGACTTCAGTGAGATCAAATGCAGCCATATTCTTGTCTAAATAGGAAATATTTAATGCAGCATTGCAGTTTAGCTTGCCTATTTAACATCATTTTGGGATGCTCACTTCTCCTGCCATGCTAGGCAGCTGATATTGTAACTGAAGTGAGCAGAAAACAATTGATAATTAAGCAGATAACGGGTAGTAGAAATTCACTAATGAATATGGGTGATATTTCCATCTCTGTCTTTTTTTATACACTTCATTTTCTTTTTTGCTCTTTGCCTTGATGCAGCCACTGCAACAGAAAAGCTCTAGTTTTATTAAAAGATAGAGGGCCATGTTTCCATGATGCTGTTCCCACACCAAGCGCAAACTAGCCTCAGAGCTGCTGTAAGCAGTCTGGTAAGTTCAATAGGGTGCAGAGGTGATCCAAAACTTAAAGTGAGCAGGGATTTTTCTGTTTCTTCTCGTGCCTGAAGCTGGGAAAAACTGGGATTGCTCTAAGAAAGAGTAAATGGCCAGTGTGTTGTTTTGCCAGGAATATTTTAGCTTGCAACGGAAGAGAAGAATTTTCAAAATCACTTCCTTTTTATAGTTTGATGAAATGAAGACTAAAGATATTTTGGTTTCTGTAAAGGCCCTAGTTAATAAACAAATTTGAAACTGAACTGATAATCTAAGTCTTTGCTGGTGGGGAATTTTGCTGCTATTGTAAGCCAAAGGGCCATCACAGTGCTCTGATTCAACACAGAGCCTTATGCCACCCTCTCAAACTGGTTGATATTCTGGTTGATACCTGGGTATCAGCTGATGCCCAGTGTCTCACCTCCATTTTTTAGTTTTATGCAGAGATATAACAGAAAAAAGAGAAAAATCCCTATGTATTTATATTGTAGTATATCTATCTAAACTCTATCTTTCTTTTAGCCATGGATCTAAAAATATGTCTCCATATGCTTCTTCAGCAAGGTAATCCTCTCTAGCCTGTCGTGGTCCTAATTTTTTCCTGCTGTTTATCCCTTCTGCCTAACTTTTACTATCTGAAACTTGAGCAGCCACATAGTAAACTTTTGGGGTTTTTATATATCTTATTTTATTTTATTTTTATTTCTTCTTTTATCCTGTTAATTTTCATCCATTCAACTCGCCATAACGTTTCAATACATGATTACAGAAGACATAGTGCCGGTGCAAGGCAATAGAGTGCACAGCTGGGGATGGAAAAGGCAACTGAGATCACAGCAGTCTCAATTTAGATTTGATGCAATGATTATGGATATGCACCTTTCATTTCCTGAATTTAAGCTGCTGCTGAAAGAATTGATCCCCAGGGAACTGTTCAGGAACCTGAACAAAAATATTTTTAACCAGACCAGTTCATCATGCAGCTATGTGGACTTCATGGAGTTGGCAGAAGGTGACAGAAGCTAGAGGTAAGCAAATGACAGAATGAGGGATATATCTTTAATTATAGTGACAGTTTATTTAATGTTTGGTTTTTTTAATTGAAACTTCGTGTGTTTTAATCAAAAAGTGTTTTAATTTTGAAAAATCTGTCTAATTTCTTAACTAGTTTAAAAGAGCCACTGTTGTGTTTAAACAAAAAGGACCTACATACGTGTTTAGACACTGAAGAGTTTTCCAAAGGAATTTCACCCTGACCATCCTTCACAACCTTCCCCCTTTTTCAGTCTCTCTGCCTTCTCAGCTCCCCTAAATGCACAGAATGCAAGGAATGATGTAGGAGAACACAGAGTGTGTTTCTATGCTGTTATTATCTACTGATTTGTAAGATATCAAGGCTATTGGTCTTCAGTTCATAGCTAAACAATTATTATTGTCTCTAATCATATTAGTTGCCTGTGAATACTATTCAAACACGTATCTACAACTTACAATAAATTGGAGATGCCACACAGGGCAAACCAAATATGTGTGAAACTTGATACCCAGATAAGAAAATGTCATTATTCTTTGTAAGCTTCTATCAGACTTGCAAACCTCAAGGAATACACTTTCATACTTTATTAAGTATCACCATAGAAAGATGGTTTGTTGTTTTCTAAAATATTACACGCCACTAAAAATACTGTTGTTTCTGAATTATGTCTAGGACATTACAGTAGGATAGCTGCAAACTAGGTTTTTTCTAAATTCTTCATGCTGAGCTCCTAAAATAAAACATAACTGATCAAATTGTTTATTGTGAATAAATCAGACAAGTATGGGAATTTTTCCTTGAAGAAAATTTTTCAATTTTGTTTTCACTTTTTGGTTTAAAGTATGGAATATTTTTGGAATAAAATATGATTATGTTTATATTTCTCTATCTCAGAATTTTACCAAATATGTAATTATAAAACTCATTTTAGCAAAAATGGAAATAGAAAAGTGGCAAAGAAAATATTTAGCTGACAATTAAAAATGAATTAAAGTATTTAATATTAACCCCAGTCATAAACCTACTTCTATTTAAAAATTAAGAATTTGTATTAAAATGGATGAATGTAAAGTCACATTAAAAGTGATTTTTTTCCCATAAATGAAAAACTTGTGGCTAGGGCACATAGAGTAGAAATGGAATTTTACCATATTTTTCAAATCCTAAATAGGCGCTTCTATATATATATTTTTACTAGAACAAACCCCTAAACCTTAGCTAGTCCAAACCTCGCTCAAAGCTTGTTTCTGAGTCAGTGCAGTTTGCTCTGGGTCTTCCACTCTTCCATGGTGTCATGGTTTGTGTGTTCTTACAGCTAAGTTGGAATTTTCCCTTTCCCCTGCCTGTGTTGGGGGAGGGGAGTTGGTCGGGGCTGTTTCCAAGCAGCTAATGGCCCAGAAGAACGGGCTAGCTAGTATTGATATGTTAATTGCTTGGCTTTGTCTCCAGGGAAACAGGGGTGGAAAGAAAATCTGAGCTAGTTTTCGGGACTGGCAGGGGTGGGGGGCAGTGCTAGGGAGAGCTGCGGGAGCCATTAGAGTGGCTGGACTGGCTGCTGTCGGGGGACTGCTGCTGCCATTGTGAAACAGGCATCAGTTTTGGAGTTCTTCTGCTTGAATCTTCCTCAGAGGGGGACAGAGCGACACCACTGCACATCTGGGACCAGCAGGAGAGAGTGAGGGTTTTTTTTCCAGCACTCCGGGGAGGTCTCCATTGTCCAGCTTGCTCCGACGCACGGAGACCATGCGTGGCAACTGCTGGTGACCCATCAGCGCCCCCGCTGACTGACTCAAACAACTGCAGGCTCCACATTCCCAGTGATCCAACAGCGCCCCCTGCTGACTGACTCTAACAAC
>JAWWES010000001.1:60328545-60350167 GCA_035583135.1 Lophotriccus pileatus
TGTTCTAAGCTAATCACCACACAGCTGCTCTCTCACTCTCCCTTGGTGGGGTGGGGTAGAGAATCTGAAGAGTAAAAGTGAGAAAAATGATGGGTTGAGATCAGGGCAGTTTAATAGCTAAAGCAAAAATCACACACATGAGCAGACCAAAACAAGGAATTCATTCCGCACTTCCCATGGGCATGCAGGTGTTCAGCCATCTCCAGGAAAGTAGGGCTCTATCACTTGTAACGGTGACTTGGGAAGACAAATGTCATTGCTTTGAACATCCCCCCCTTTCCTCTTTCTTCTTACAGCTTTATACGCTGATCATGAGGCTATATGGTCTGGGATATCCCTTTGGTCAGCTGGGATCAACTGTCCAGGCTTTGTCTCCTCCCAATTTCTTGTGCACTTGCTGGCTTCTTGAGTCCTTAATGCTCTACAAGCACTGCTCAGGAATAATGAAAACATTCCTGTCTTATTAATACTGTTTCCATCACAAAGGCAAAACATAGCCCTATACTAGCTATTATGAAGAAAATTAACTCTATCCAGCCAAAACCAGTAGAAAGGGCCAAATGAATGGCTTTCCAGACTTGTGTTGTCTCTCTGACCAGTGCAAATAAGGTGATTTGTTCAGAGGCAAATGACTGTGCTACAGATGACTGAAGAAGATATCATAAACCACAGCCAATCTGTCAATCTGTCAATATCTCAGCCTGTACATACCATTAAAGTGTCTCAAAAAGGAAATGTTTAAATATGAGACATTTTTCTTTAATATATTTTCTACTGCTCATTGGCATTTTTAAAACCTGTGTCACTGAAATGAACAGTAAAACTCTCATTTCTTCCTTTGAACCACAATTTAAACCATTATGTGTGACATAATTAGCATAATTACGGAAATGGCAACTGATAGATGCATAGGATTTGTTTCTGTTCTACTTCTTTCCCATCTGTATGGATTTATCTGCACTATAAAACAGTATAGCTCTTCAGAAGATTCAAACCCCCAGTCTAAGGCATAAATTTTAACTCAGTCTTGGGCTCCAAACTCAAAAGATTTATTATGTTTCCTCAAACCAAAACTGATGTAGGGTCTGCCTCTGGTTAATGACATTTACTCAGTTCTGCAACAAAGGACAGTATGGATGGGTTTTGGCTCCCTTCATTTTATACGTTCCCCCAACACCCTCCCTGCAGGTTCTGCACCCTCAGCGTATCCATGTGCGTAAGATAGTCAAGAAATGTGTCTTATCTGATATTGTAACATTATTATCTCAGTGGTCTACAACACAGCTCCCACTGTACTTCAGATTCTTCAATTTTCCATTCAGTCTTCAGAGACCACCTCTAATGATTCTCTGGGCCAACTGCTCTATGGTCTGAGTGAAATGTCTTTGAGTATTTAGAAATGTGAGTTACCACATAACCTGGCATAGGAAGGGATGTCTTGGAATCTCCTTGTGTGGATGCATTTAGTAATGGAGAAAAACAGTAGGCTTAACACAGTGTAACAGAAAGATAATATATATATAATTAACTATGAGTCAGGACAGAATTAATCTCAGCCAGCTTTAAGCATCTACATTTAAACTACTTGCCTAGACTGTCTTAATAGTCAGTGCAGGTGAACAGATGTAGGATACAAATCATCTGACCTTTTTAGGCACTCGCCTTTAGAAGAAGTTAAATGAACTGTAGTTCCTTATAACTGGTTTTCTCCAATGACTGTTCAGGCAAATGGTCCACATGTAGCAATCTACATTGTATATGTCTGAAGTGACGAAAGAGGTATTTTTAAAATAAGTCTGTTCTACATGCTTTAAAATTCACAGGCCTGTGGATATTTCTGTTTTCTACAGTCCATCATGGATGTGCATGCGTCAGTTATTACTCCAGTCCTAAGTCACTTTAAACAAAGGTGGTTGTTAAGATACAGCTTCCTTAAAATTGTGTTTTAAGCAACATGGTATTCATAGGAATGTTTTATTACATACTGTTAGGGGTAAAATTAGGAATCTGATTTCTGCTGATGTTTTCTTTAAAATAGTTCGTGGCAGCAGGTGCCATAAAAGATATTAGATAGATTATTTTAACTCGTGGTTATAAACCAATTGTCTGCATGTTTGTGTAGGAGAATTATAGACTTCGTTTAATCATTTTGCAGATGTTAATTAAGAAGACTGTGCCTGTTGTCGTTAGTCTTGAATTCTTTATAATCTTTGCTCCCCTGAAACAGTTTTTCTCAGAGTCTGAGAAAAGCTTAAACCCATTTTAGAAAGCAGCTCTGAGACAAGATGAGCTAAATTGCTGCTCAGAAAGAACTGAAATGCACATCTGCACCATGATTAATACCTTTTTGGTTTAAGCTCAAGATTTCAAGGCTTGCCCATGTTAAATAAATTGGCATCACAGTTGCTATTGAGCTCAAGTAACCACCATTAGCAATAACAGAGCTTCAGTTATATGTTTGGGAGCTGTTGGGAAATTATCCTAATGTGCATTAGTGATACTCTGCTTTTGAAGAGACTCCTCTTGTAAGCTTTGCATTCAGATCTGTCTGCCCAGGGCTTGATCCAGATGGGTCTTGAAAATGCCAGTGGAGGAAGGTGGACACAACCTCTTTTGGCAGAGGACTCCTCTCATGATGTAAAGATTTCTACTTATATCTACTTATATCCAGTCCTTCCTTCCCTTCTCTCTTTCTCTTTCTCTCTCTCTCTCTCTCTCTCTTTCTTTCTTTCCCCTTTTTTTACTTCCCTGCTGTTGTTGCTGTGTCATCATTTAGGGGAACAGAAGCCTCTTTCTCCCTTCCTGCTTCCTACCACCAGAGGGACTGCTGCACACTCTTAAGTCACAGAAATACCAAACACTTCAGAGACATGATTAATGGCGATAGCTATTTTGGTTGATGGATTCTGATCCCCCAGCAGAAATCTGGCATCAATCATGCGCCTAAATTCCTCTATGTTGCTAGATGATTTAGTATTCCATGTCCTATGCTCTACAACTTCCATTTGGAGCCGAACAATTTTGCTGTCACTTTAGAAGTGTAGCAATAATTTCCACTCTGCTTTAGATTCCGAGGTGATGGCAAGTCACTGTTTTTAGGACACACTACAAAGGCGTCCATTAGAACTATTAGAATAAGGAAGACACTCCATTAATTATGCTTTGGATAGTCATACATACTCTTCACCCTTCCCCCTCCCCCCCCCTCCCCCCCTTACAGAAAAAACAGAATTTCTGTACAATTTCAGATATATATGTTCTGGTTCGCATTTTGCAGTTTGTGAATATAATCTGTTGTGATGGTATAGAGTTTTTGAACTTCAGAATTATTGCTGAACTTTCTACAGACCACATTTCCACATTAAAATGAAGATGTAAAAGCTGTAAAAGATATACTAAATCACTTAAATATTGAAATCTCATAGGCATAGAGACATCCAGACATTTTACCATTATATTAATATTAATATGAATTCTGAAGATGCTAAGTAGACTTTTATCTAATATTAGTATTATACTAGTAAAGTTAATTAACCAGTTAATTAAATGTTGTAACAAAATTTAAGCAAGTTAATATAAAGAACTGAGACCGAGTGAAAAGGATGTGAAAGAAAACAGAAGTTAAGAAAAAAATACCCTACCAGGCTTCAAATACATATCTTGCAAACTTAAGTATTAGCAAAATTAATTGTTCAAACATCTCTGTGAAATGATGGTGTAGATACAGAGAATTAAGCATGAAGTGGTTTTAATCAAAGAACACATCTATGGGAGGTGGTCAGGATTTATGGGACTGAGTTCAGCAATTTACAAAACCACTTTACTGTCTGTAATTCTCAGAATGCACAAATAATAAGTTCCATCCTGACAATATTACAATTCATTCAAATAAATTTTAATATTGTGACTATTGCAAAAAACTCATTAATATTCCCTTTCTGTCAAGAGAAATGTCGTACACTTCAGACCCTGAACAAGCTAGGATTACTGAGATAGCCATTGGGTTCTTGGCATAAGGCAGTGCTTGGATGGGGAACCAGATCACTTTAAGTGGATGGTTGGCCACCATTCAGATGGAAACAAAAGTCTCGGTTTCAATGACCATTGCACTGGCAACTTCAGCTGGATTGTCCTAGATTCCCAGAACCACTATGTTGCCAAATTGTTGTATCCTGTGATCCCACCTAACCTCTCTAGGTCATGCAGTATCCTTTCCTTGCGTTATCTTAAAATTCATGGAAAAAATCTCCTAACCATCTCAATCATAAACTGCCTCACCTGATTATTTTTGTATATGTTATGTATATTTTAAATTGATTATTTAGAAGCATCTTACCTATGCAAAACATGTTCAACTAGTTGGCAGGAAACAGGTTGAAGAGTGTCTGGAAAGAATGGCCAGATTAATATATACTCTGAAGAAGCCTGGTGGAAGACTCTAGGGCAGTCCAAAGTTCCTGCTTGAGATCTACAGCACTGATTAATCAAATACTATGCTGGAAAGGTGACTGCGAGTCCTATCCATCATCCACTTTCATGGCAGTCCTTTGTATCAAACCTATTCACTGCCTCATTGTCTCTGTTAGCACTGTAACTGTAGAAGAGATCTTTTTCACACTGATTACTCATAAATTAGTTTTGATAGCAGTTGCCACAGGACTAACTTTCTTGGAGAGTGTAAATTGATCTTTTGGGCCAAAGTTAGAAGTCTGAGTTTGCTGTTGTACCTGCTGGGAGTAATTTGGAGGGACACACAAATAACTAAAAAATCCAATACAACCTCCCCCCCCGACATAGCCACCAAACTTTTCCTCTTTGGTAGGCGTGTTATTAGTCTATTTCTGTCTGTTCTGTCAATATAAAATGCTTTTTGCTGTGAGACTGTGTCCTGCTTTTAACAGATGTATCTATGACATCATCCCCACTACATAGTGAAACATCTTCAACAGCAGAGAAATAAGACTGTCAAAGTAAGGCCCTTGGATCTCCCATATAGTCTCCAAGAAAGTGTTGTGTGTCTCTAAAAAAAGAATTCAGAATGTAAACAACCTTCTGCCTTACAGCAGGTATATTTGAAATTGGGAAAACTTATGGAAACTCATGGATTTAAGGTTGTTCTATGCTCACTGGATCTAGTGTTAGATGGATTTTCTCCAGATATAAATCACTGTTGTAAAGAAGTTCTTGAGTGACAGTGCACAATAATTTAGTTCAGTGATTATAATTTGCGGTTCAGAAACTGCTGCAGGCATGTAATGGCTTCTAAAAAGTCCAAAAAGAAATTATTAAGAAAAGCAATAGTATTGTCAGTGGTTAAAATTCATAGTGCAAGAGTCTGCACCTGCAAGAGAATGGTTTCAGAATCTGTAAATTGCAAAAGTTAGAAAAAATGTTTGTCTATTGATGGGGACATTAACTAAGGAAATGGAAGACTTGGGCTCTGCACTTACTTCAGAACATTGCATCTATAATTCTTATACCCTGGACAACAGCTCTGGCTGTTAACTACTTATGGAATAAGCAGGAAAGCTGATTCTCTTCTCTTTCTGTTCAAAATGTGCCACTCTATAGCCAGGAATGAAAACATCAAGAAACCAGAAGAAAGGTATTACAAATTATAAGACTCTGTTATACAGATTTTGGGATGAAGAAATCTCAAAACTAGTGAGTGGTTTTACATCAGTTAGACACTGAATAAAAGATGGGAAAAGTTGATATAGCATAAATTGCATTAGTACCTCAAAAAGCATTATGCACTTTAAAATAGTACAGAATTTCTAAAGCATTCCAAGCCATATAAAGGGAAGAAATCAAGGTATTATATGTTTCATAGTAAATTATTTTGGGTTAATAAAAGTTGTATAATATTGTAATATTCTTTAATTCTTCCAGACTTGCAAGAATCAATTAGAAAACTTGAACTCCTGTTAGCAGCATTTTACACTTCTTTGCAGGGAATCTTGAGATGAGAGATGAGAGAAATGAATAAAACCTCATATTCCTGGGCTCTTGGAATGATCCTCCACAACTGGCAGATTGCTTTTTTACTATTGAAAGAAAACCCTATATCTCTATCTCAGTGATTTATCTGGTGATTGTATATTTGCTGGCTCACTGAAGTACTGCCTGTAATGCAATATCTTCTACTAAAACAGTGTGTTTCACAGAACATATTTTTGTAACAGTCTTCACAAATGCAAGTATGTTATTTAGGACATATTTTTTCCCTATTGATAATTCATTCAATTCATTGAGATACTGAAATCCAGTGAAATTCAATAACTTATGCTGTACAAGACTGTATATAACATAAAAATTTTAGGAGGATTGAAATCTGATTTGGAGCAGTAATAATTTGTCTTTTCAGAGCATTCTTTATCCAAAAGGATTAAATCATTGTGCGAAGTGCTGCAACCACTTGTCCAAACTGCAGTGAGTAATTCAACATGGAGCTCTGTAAGTGGGCCCTCTCAGAGGAGGGCAACAAGATGATTAGGGGACTGGAGCATCTCTCTTGCAAGGAAAGACTGAGGGACCTGGGCCTGTTCAGCCTTGAGAGGAGGGGACTGAGAGGGGATCTCATCAGTGTCTATAAGTATCTGAAGTGAGGGCATGAAGAGAATGGACCCAGGCTTGTCATGGTGGTGCCAAGAAATAGGACAAGAGTCAACAGACAGAAACTGATACACAGGAAGTTCCACACAAATATGAAGAAGAACATTACTGTGTGGGTAACCAAGCACTGGAACAGAGAGGCTGTGGAGTCTCCTTCACTGGAAATATTTGAGAACTGTCTGGACAATTCTATTCAGTGTGCTCTGGGACGATGCTCCTTGAGCAGAGAGGTTGGATCCAATGACCCACTATGGTCCCTTCCAAGCTTACCCATTTTATGATTACCTACCTGTAGAATTACTTACATAGAAAAGTACTGCTAAAATGTTATAAGTAGCCTCAAGGAGAATAGTAAGATATTGTCTATAGTACTAGTGCCTAATACTGCATACACTTACGTGTATGAGATTATATTTGAATTTTCTAACTATTTTCTTATAAAATAATAATTAAGAGAAGTTTATACTTGTAAATGTAGTGTTTTCTTTTCTCATTTACCAAAATTAGAAAAAAAAGAAATTGTCATTTATTATCAGACCTAGATGACTGTCTAAATAAAAGTCAATTCATGAAAATTTGTTAAAGAAGAATCTGGTTTATGTTAATGAAATCAGTAGATAAACTCTTTATTTTCCTCCTGACACCAAAAGGAAAATACAGATAGAAGGAATTAAGGTAGAATGTGGGTAGGGAGCAAACTTAATTGCAGATAAAGACACTGACTCACAATGTGCAGAATCAGAATAGTCATCGTTAGAGCGAAGTCCTTTGTCTGCACAAAACCCCAGCAGCCTATGAAATCTGTCTCACACTGTTCTACAAGCAGGGCTCGATTTTGGCTCAGAAGATCCATCATCATCTCAGATGGAATAAAGCTATTTCTGTGCAGTCCCTGGTCTGTCCAGTGAGATTGGCAAGGAGAGTGTCACTAAGAACTTGTTGGAATGGTAGCAATAGGGACACCCGCTTGGAGCTGAATTGATGCCTACAGCACATCTTTATCTCGAGTGTGTGATGGAACTGAGCCAGTGACCTAAAACCGAAATACTCTGATAAAAAAACATCTGCATCAGAGTTAAAAACTATTGACAGCCAAGAAAAGTAAGACAACATGATGGGAAGAGAAAAAAACAAAAATAATAAACTGCATTCTGTTATAAAAAGTTTTCTTAATATGTGATGTAACCATCCATAGCTCACAGGTACAAGGGTGTACAGCAATGAAATAGGAAAACAAATAATAATAGCAACAATATTAATAACAGAGGGTACAAGAGGCGAACGATTCACCATGCTACCCTGACCCAGAAGGGACCCCTTTTCCTGTCCTCAGAAAATGACATGAGGTGATATTGAATAACCTCCGAGTCCCAGCCATGCCCACTCCTGACTACTGCAAAAATTAACCCTGTCTTGGCTGAAACCACAACAAGAATTCAAAGCCATACATATTTATGACAAAATTTTCTGATCCTGCTCTCTTAGATCTGGCTGAGATAGAGTGAGTTTTCCCCACAGAAGCACTTACAGTTCCTATATTGTTCCAGTAGCTAGAAAACTGTTGGTAATACACCAGTATTTTGGTTTCTGCTCAGCAGTGTTGGTCCAGCATCATTACTGTCTCTCCAATATTCCACCTCCTCACCAGTAGGCTGGGTGGACAAAATCTTGGGAGAGAACACAACCAGGACAGCTGACCCAAACTGACCATACTACATGCCATATGATGTCACTTCAAATATTAAAGCTAAGAAAGGAGGAGGGTGAGGCATTTGTTATTTCACAGTATTTGCCTTCTGAAACAACCACTTCATGTGCTGAAGCCCTGTTTCCTGAGAAGTGGCTGGAAATACCTTGCTGATTTGAAGTAGAAAACAAAATCTTTGGAATTTTTTTTTTTCCCTTTGCTTGTATGCTCACGATCTTTCAGTTTTTCTTTACTAAAATGCTTTATCTCAACTGATGATTTGTTTTCTGTCTTATTTTCTCTCCCTTGTCCAGCGGAAAAGGTGGAGTGACAGAGTGGCTTGGTGGGCACATGACATCCAAACAGGGTCAACCCATCACATCTACCCAATAGATTTCTTATGACAGGAAAATTAACAACTGAGATCTTCAGATAAAACATATTGTGTACTAGTGTAAACTTAAAATATGAACGAACAAATAATATTTTCAAAATTTATAGTATAAAACAAGTCAAAAAATGAAGAAAGAAATATTATATACTTATATCATTTGCCATTATAACCTATTTTCCTCCTTTGTTTCAAGTCCTGGATAGTATTTTAGGCATATCTACTTTTTTCTGTACATAAGCTCATATAAATACAATGGTGTGTTCTGCATCTGAGCTTATAAACTCTGAATTCTATATCTGAGTTTATAAACTCTGAAAAGTGGGAAGCTATCCAAGTTCCAACATAATACCTCATTGATTTGGTTGTGATTTTGAGGCTAGAATTGTCTTATTTCTAACACCCTTCGAATGCAATCCAGAAGAAGCCAGACTTACATGCAGCCTATTGGCACGATTTTTGATGATTTTCTCATGACTATCAAGACTTTGTGTTCAATTTCAATATGATTTATGATTTTTTATTCCCCTAGACTTAAGAAAAAAATCATCTTTCTCGATCATATTGTACACAACCCGGAATATTATCGACGTAAAACCTGTGCATCATCTGAGGCCCAGATTTAATCATCTGATGTGTTTTCTGTCATTCAACATATCTTTAAAAATTGCTTCTTTTACAACAATAAGTATTGTCTAGTTATTTCTACATTACATTCTACTTTGTCTACTTTTGTCTTAAGAAATCAAATAAAAGTTACATAATAGAATATTAAACTCAAAGAGGATTCTAGGTTATGATCCCTTCTTTCTCTCATCACAGTTAAGTTAATCACTTAGCATAATGCACTTCATAAATTAATTTACCTCTGCCTTAATGGTACCTGGCTTTGTTTTCTATTTGTTTGTTGTGTTTCTTTTCTTTTGTTTAGGAGACTGTGTTGTTTCTTCATTTGCTTTTGTTTCTACTGCTCCTATTAAGCACTTTATCCAAAATTCATTCCTCATCTTACACACATACTTTCTCTGTCAAGGTTACATTGATTACTCACAGCTATTCTATACCCATCTATTCTTATGCCAACATTGTCTGTTACCTAGAGAGCTCTTTTATGTCCCTTAGGTTTCTCACTGATTAATTTATAAGCAACAGTTATATTCCCTCTCATCCTTAGTTTTTTCAGGCAAAACAAGTTATGCTCTTTTTGTATCCTTTTTCTTCTAAATGTCCCAATGGTCTTTCTCTTCCTTAAAATGATTGGATAAGGTGAAGATACAGTGATTGTCCCATATTTATTAGGTAGCTTGAAGGATACATATGCATGTTGGTAGAACAATTTTGTTAATGGTAGACAAGCACTGGGATTTTGAATGACTGAGTAATCCAATTATATTTATTTGCTGATGGACCAAGTAATGCAATAAATATAGTTTTGGAATATTGTTTTGATGGTCAGTTGATATCATAACATGGTAAATCATGACAATACTATGCTCCTAACTGTTATAGTTCTAATTTTCTGCAATGAGCATTCACTACATATGAAACTTTTAATACTTATCAAACACATAAGTATTTTGTGAATTTAATCACTGTATATGCTTATTTCATGCAATGGAATTAAATACAATCCTTCTAGAAAATCATAGTAGTTGTGTAATAACTCTGATAACTAAAAGACTACTATGGAATTTGAATTATTTTTCTGACCATACTTCCATGCTGACAGCTAACTATTCTGAGCAAGAAAATGATATATTACTTTAAGTTTTCCTGAGAGTCTTTGTATATATTTCTTTTACCAGGGACAGTTGTAATTTAATAGTGCATTAAAATACCATGTGGTGTGCCATTTGTCATGTAGTATTTTTATATAATCTAAGCTATAATTTCCTGCTTGAACCCTAATTAATCTAACAACCACCTCATTAACTTTTAGGAAAACCTCACTCTAACTTAAGGTTAATTATTTAGCACTTTTGGCATAATTGCTACACTACCTACATATGTGCTTATTTTTGTCTATTTATAAGATCTACTTATAAGTGAAAATTAATTAATGAGTAACGAAAGGTTTGTATACCAGAAGGTGATATTAGGATATGATTTATTTTTTTTTAATATGAAGAAAAAGAAGAGGAAGAGCTATGGCAAAGAGGATTTTTTTATCCCTACATAAATAGCCTCAGTGTAACTTTAGCTGTTTCCCTCAGTCTTCTTTCTCAGGCAAAGGACAGAACAGACACTGTTAAGGGGCAGTCACCTTCTAGTACATTCATCTGACACATTGAATAAATTATGCACTCTCTGAAACTTGCAAAATTATAATTGGTAAAATCAGATGTATATACCTACAGTGTAGAGTCTAAAGTAAGGAAAGATGAATTCCATCTAAGTTGTGTTTATCCTCGCTATATCATAAATCATATGCATATTCATACACACAAGTATATAATTATGTTTATTTGATAGGCTTAATTACATCTGCAGCTGGTCAAATATTGCAGAAAAAAGTATTTTTTAATCAGTAAATGCTACCACTTTAAAACAGAAACTTTGAGTAATCATACTGATATTTTATTTGGAATCCTTCCTTCCTTCCTTCCCTTCTCCCTCTCTCCCTCCCTCCTCCCTCCCTTCTTCCCTCCCTCCCTCTCTCTTTCTTTCCCCACTTTACTCCTTTCCTTGTTGACTGCCTGCCTGCCCTCTTTCCATCTCCTCAGTTGCTCAGTTTTAAAGAATGTTTTATTGTACTGATTAATTTTTTTTATTTTTGACTTTTCATAGATATAGAAACATATTTTCAAAGATTTTTTTAATATAATGGAAAAATCCATTCCATAAGAAACATTTAAAAAATGTCAACATAGATGAAAAATTAATTAAAACCAAGCATTTTTTAATATTAAGATGCAGGGTTCTTTTGTTATTTTTTTTCTGAGTTTAAAAAGAAAGTGACTAATTTTTATCTCATAAAACCATCAGTGAAATAATATTTGCTAGCCCTAGTGTTTTTCCTACTATGTGATCTGTTCTATGTCACTCAATTTCTTCATCTAAAGACAAAACTAAATCTACTTGCATACAGTGCTTATTTTTATGTGAAATTTAAAGCCTTCATCTCTGATCCATGGTGATTCCTGTGCCTACTCACAGGCTGATGGAACTTACAAAGTATGCCTTTTTATGGCAGTTTTAGCAATTCTGCCTGGCTCTTAAAAATTAATAAAATCATGTGCATGTTCAGTACATATATATATTGTGACTAAGTCAGCAAAAGCAGGGCAGGCAGTGTAGCTCTCCCCCTCTTTCAAATCTGAACCATCTATCAAGTTGGCTCATGATTGATTTTCTCTAAAACTTTCTGCATTGCAGTGCTGTGGCAGCACTCTGTTTTTACAGTGTCTTTTTTTTTCTTGTGCTCCAGCTGGACTCAGAGTGCAATTCAGCAGCTGGTGCAAATTGTCATTCCTCCCCTTGATGGACAGCATGATGAGAATAGACATTGAGGATTTGTCCTTCAGACTTTGCCTCACTGTCTGAGGCTCAAATTTGCCATTCTAAAATACTAAAACCTAATAATCCATGTTCTTCCATTTTTCCACTCATGTATTGACAACTAATTGAAGGTACTTTTAGACACCTAACTCCTCTTCTCTTTTCTAAGTCTCAAGATCCTGTTAAAACACAGCATTTTCAGGAAGCACTGTAATGTTTTCTAGATGATTTGAAACTCAGATAAGAATACCTGGGGTATCTTTTCACACTGGATAAAACTGTTTTAATGTTAATTAAGAAAAAGGCTTCTTACTGTTTTGTGGGTTTGTTTGCTTTTTTCTTCTTTATGTAACACAAATTCCATCAATATTGATGCAAAATCCACAGTATTGTATAATTATTATCACAAGAAAACTGAGTATATTTAGGGCTGGAGGACACCTGAAGCACTCAGAACAAATCACTTGATTTTTGTGAGGTTTTGCGATGTAAATTACAACATATACAACTGCCTAAATTGCATATACAATATTCCAGTCTCTCATTCCATTTGATGTTACAAGTAAGAAAATCCTCTCTTAGATGTTGTAAGGTATATGGACCATCTGTGTGTGACTGGTAGATTTGACACAGGACCTAGGGAACTCTGTCTCTTCTGAAACACCAATCAGAACTTGGACAGAAGGTTCTGGAAACAAATCTAAACCTCAGCTACTTGTCTCTGTGAGGTATTTGTACATGTCTGCAATACTTCTGGCAGAGGATTTTCAGGATGCAGGGAAAGAGTTTAAATGTGCCACTACAGTTGGTAGCTAATCCCAGTACAGATAATTTAGGTGGAATGAATCTAACATGCAGTTATTTGGTGCAATTTAGTTATTTAGGAAATGGTAGTTAATCTGGTTAAGTGGCATGTATGGAATTGTGCAGACTTCAGGTCAATATACATTTAATCAAGCAATGTTTTTCACTCTGGGAATATTCTGGGAAAATCTGAGTTCTGCTGAATTCAATATAATCTTGTTAATAACTTAAAGAAGATTGAAAGAAATAACTTCAGAAGCATACTCTTTTTCTCTGCCTTTCTTTCACAGAAAGATACATGCCTTCTTAGAGATAGACCAGCAACAAAAATCACACTAAAACCTTTTTACATTTAGGCACATAGAGACACAAACATTAAAGATCAATATGAAAGTAAGAATTCATATTCATAACTACCGTGAACCTTGTAATTTGTTTCATTCTCCAGTTTGACTGTTTACCATCATTTTGTGAGCAGAAACAACACTTCCTTTCCTTTCATCCAATTTTTCCCACTATCAATTTGAAATATTTCCTTCTCTTCAAGATGTAGACAGGGTGTCTATTTGCTTGTCTATATAATCAACAATTTAAAATAGGCTACAGATGTACATCACAAGAGCAGACAGATGGCAGAAGCAAAGAAATTCAAGTTCTGCAACTAAATTTGTATCTTTTAACAGCAAAACCTTAAATGTTTTAGCATTCTTGAGTTAATCAATTTCTTAATAACTAGTGACAAAAAATTGTAATACCAGCAGCACAGAAATTAGCTCCTAGCAGTGTCCTGTGATATATTTTTATCTAAACAATTTTAATTTGTGGAGGTTTTGCAAAGAGAATATCAAATGAGTATCATCTAATGGTTTTCAGAGCCACAGGATTTTGAATAAAAAAGCAAATTCTCCTACACTGCAGTCTAATATTTACAGAATGCCAGATTCCTGTTAGAACAAAACAATGACATATTCTTTGTAATGAGTCAAGTTCAGTGCAGTTATACGCAGCTTCATCCAGTTTCTGAGTTTGCAGGAAGCTGTGATTAGCAACTTGTCTGGTTAACTAATAGAAAAAAAAAATTAAAAGACCAGAGGCAGATACGAATCCAAAATCAGCCAATACCTGACGTACATGTGCTTAATACAGGCAAAGATTTAAAGAAACGTCATGTTCCAAGGCTGATTAAAAACCTCAAAGTTCCATAGCTGATTTCTACCTGCCAGAAATGTTCCTGCCCATGTGGGATGGAGCAGAGCCCTTTCAGGAGCTGTGAGCTGCCACATTCCAGAGAGTGGGGTGATACTGAAGGGTGCAACATGGGGCTAACTGCACCTCAGAGTGGTTATGCATCCTCAGGGATGATTGCTCGACAGCATGTGCATTGTTGGGTATTAGTCCATATCATGTTGCTAATAAATCAGTAAATCACTTTGATTTTTTTTTAACTGTTTAGTTTTTCCCCTGGAACAGTGTCACCTTTTATCTCTGTGCAGAATTTTATAGGAATTGACAATGACACTGATTCTATGTTACTGCTGTGGAAAATTCCACGTTCTGTAAACTGCCAAAAAAATTTATTAAACTGATCAAATTACAAGGTTTTCTGAAATCTCACTGAATGGATTTGCAAAAGAAATCTATATCAGATTGGTGCTGAAACTCACTGCAGTTTAGAGTTTGCAAGAGACGAAAAAACTGGGACCAAGGCCCATGGAACTGTTAGATTTGTCTCCAGACATGTGAAAAACAAGAAGATGGTCAGGAACAGTCAGTTCATATTACTGAGGTGACATCATGCCTAATTGTCTTTTACAGTGATCTATCAAGGCCATACGGATGGTAGGGCAGTGGATGTGATATACCTTCAATTCTGCACTATTTTCACAATCCTTACCACAGAACTCTCTTGAAAACCAAGAATTTATGAGTTGTATCAGTGTACTGGCAGATGGGATAAAAATTGTCTGAACTGGCAGTCTCAAGGACTAATATTCCATGCTTTGACATCCATTTGGTGACTGGTAAAAAGCAGAATTGATCAAAATCAAGGCCTAGGCTGATGTTGTTCAATATATAGCAACCGAGATAAAAACATGCATAGCAAACCTATGGATGATAACAGATATGAATGATATCACACTGAGGAGAACATGCCTATCTCCTGGTCGCCAGACTACTTTTCTCATAAGAGAAATCTGATGTAAAGTTTTGGAAGTCCGGGAGATATCAGGAAGAGTATGTAGGAAATTTAAGAACATAAAGCCTACTGGGACGGTTTTGGAAGACTCTAAATGAATGAAGAGAGTTGAGAGACCCTTTTATCCCACCCTTTGAGAATACTTGCTGGACTAAAATTTCCCCAGAAGCCAACACACATGGGATGATTTTCTTTTTGTTTTGTTAATAAGCTAATAATTATTTGGAGTGGAAGGCCAGGGAACAAAAATCCTAGAATTAAAACATTAAATTTTAAGAAATAGTGCTTCAATTTCCTCTCTTTCTCCTGGATCACAGTAGACTCAATCCTGAATCAAATACAGAAGAGTGAAGAGCACAGTCAGGGATGGCAGTGAACATAAATAACTGACATAAAGCTAGTACATAAAGGCTCGTGTGATGTCAGATTTCTTTATAATGAAAATTTCTAGGCATCCTGCTGTAGTTACACTGAAACACTTTGATCCTCTACATTACTCTCAATCCCTTTTCTCCTTTCTCCTTAGCTTTCCCCATTTTATTTTTCCTTGACCTAGTTTATATGACAACAGTCACACTAGAACCCTACAGGGCTCAAAAACTTTTCCCCCTCCTTTTACAGCCATAAAGAGGAAGATTACCCAGGATGAGCACTGTTCTCACACAGCTCTGGCTATACCTTTGAAAAGAATGCTGACAATTCCCTTCTGCAAAGAGCAAACATACAAAACAGCACAACAGTATATGATTTCTGCATGCAGTGTAAAAAAAAAATGTGTCCATTTGTTTCCTTTGTAGTATCTTATTATAATATGTAAATGTAATCTGTGCTCTCTGGCTTCTCAGTGAAATATATGGAAGTACACAAAAAAGCAACACTGGTGTAGTAAAACAACCCACCAATTTAACAACGGGCTCACCAAGCAGTGCAAAATTATTTTAATCCATTCCGTGAAGTTATTTTCCTTTAGGAACAAGTACTTTTCAGAAGTTACACTATATTTTCTGACAGTGAATTCCAGCAACTCACTGCCAATTACTGCAAATACTTTTGTTGACCTACTTGGCAAGCCACTAGAGATCAAACTACATTTACAGCAAACCAGCCATAAAAAAAGGTTATTCTTCTCTTATCCTTCTTCTCAAGCTCTAATTCCTCTGCTAGCTAAATTGATGTTTACTTGGGTTGCATTAGGTTTACCTGAAGCAAATCCCTTTGTTCCACTCTTTGACAATCCTCAATCTTGGTTGTTCTGTTTTTGTTCTTCCAAAGTGACTAGAAACATAAACACTTTGCAAGGACATAGTCCTTCAGAGCAGACTAAAGTGCCATAAAGGAGTTTACAGTTCCATTTTGTTGTCTTGTGTTATTATTTAGATAATATTTGGTGTCAGTTTAGCTGTAGTCTTAAAGTGACAGGATTAAAACAAATTTCTAACCCTTTGATCAGTAGAACAAAAATTAGCTTTTTATTCATCTGGGATTAAATCTGTTTGTATAAACTCATAGTCTTTATATTTTTCTCAGACTTCTGGGTTTTGTTGTGTTTTGTTTGATTTTTTTTTTTCCTGAAGTATTGCAGCTATCAAACATTTTTTCTAGTAAAAAAATATTCATAAAAGTACTAAGTATTTTTCAGTGCATTTTTAACAGCCAGCAAGAGTAGCCATAATATAACAAAATATTATAGAGGAAAAACCTACTCCTGTGCCAAATACATTTCCTAGATCTTATTTCAGGCAAAGTTTTCTATTTGGAAACTGCCTTTTTGTGAAACAAGTGAAATAGCATAGACAAGATATATGTGTTACGGTTGTTCAAACTCTGCTACAAATTTAATCTTAATTACTCATATAGTACGGATTATTTTTTCTAATTAGATGGCTGACCCAGAATAAATAAAAAAAACACAAAAAACAAATTTTGGATATAAATATATATTACATATATAAACTGCTAAAAGTTGCAATATATGCATGTTCTTGGAAAGCAAATAAGAACGAAAAACAATCCTTGCAATTAAAAAAAATCTCCACCTCTAGTTTAATTACAAGTAAAAAATATTTTTATTAAGTGCTGCTGTTATTTTCATATTCCAGTCATAAATTGTACGTTTGAAAATTCAAGGCTAGTAATTGAGATAGGGTAAATATGTTAGAAAATGGAGAGATTAAGTTAGAAAAAGGAAAGATCGATTGTGACATTGCCGAGAAAAATGTTTCAGAAGACTAATGTTTCAGTGTTAATATTTCCTATTTGCTATCTTCACAGTAAAACAATAAACCATGAAAAATCTGAAAATCTAGGACAACAATTTCAGTCCCATTTGTAAAAACTGATAGCAGAATTTAATGTTGCTTTTTCTTTGTAGGATTCAGATTTACCTCATGTACCTTTCTGTACCTAAGGTACAGGAACTGGAGTGTGGTTTTACCTTTAATTATATCTTACCTTTAATTATATAAATATGAGATGTCTAATATGAACTGAACATTTGTGTTTCTTTAAAAAAAATCTCTAAATATCACCCCTATAAAGCAATGTGTATCCTCCTAAATAGAGATAGAGATCCCACAACAAAGCCCAGAATCTAAGTTAGACTAGAGAAGAGTAATCTGCTTGCCTCTTCCTGGATCCTTGCTGCCTTTCCTTGTCTGCACTTGAATAAGTAAAGGAAAAGCTTCACCCTTACTAAATAGCATCTGATGGATTGTTAGAAATTCTGTAGTACCTAAAATGACTGTAAAGGCATAGGTCAGTGAAATGAATCCTGTTAAATATGCAATGTGTCATAAAGCTAAAAATTAATGTCTTATCCAGTGGACTATTTCTACAACAAAAGTAAAAACACTTCTGAATGGGAATTCATTCTGTCCTAAAATGACTCAGCAGGTACAGTCCAGCATTTTGTGATGGGATAAATAATTTTCTGAAAGTGCCTAGAAGTGAAGGGACTGCTAGGACTAACTTGAAGTAAGCGTGTAATTTGGGCTCATTTTGTAGGCTGTGATACAAAACTGTGACAAAATTGCTTTCACTTTTGATACTCTAATACAAGTCCATAACATGCATGGGATTAAGAGTGGCTAGCTGCCTACATAAAATAAGCTGTATGTAATATTTTGTGTGGTTTATTTTTGCTGCACTCTTAGCAAGTCTCGGTTCAAGAGGCTTACCATAGGGTGATGAGAAGGAGGGGTCATTTTTTCTAGGTGTGATCTTAAAGGACAAAAAAAAAAATATACTTTGTATTTACATAAAATATATTCAAGAGTTTTTAAATATTTAACAACAGAAAAAAAGATTATCTGAGAGGGAGCAGAGACTGAGTTCACTGGGGTAGTAATCTGAACTGAAATGCTTTCCTGAAAGAAACGAGAATTAGTATTCAAGACTTTTATTACCCTCTTTTAATAATATGTTTTATTCTTTCAGTGGGAATGGATGGTGAATATCTTTATGACAATGTTTATAAATATGATTTGATAATTAAAAAATAAAATCTACTTTATTGCATTCACTGAAAATAATTTGTGGAAAACAAATGTACAAACACTGGTATTAAAGCATTTGCTTCTCATTTAACTGGAATTTCTGAAATCCCTTGGAATATATGAAGTCAGTTTTCTCCATTTTGCTGCAATGGAGAAACAGTCACTATTAACTTGCTACTATCTAGAACATACCTTAAAAGAAAGAAATTACTAAAATGGAGCACTTGGTAGCCTTCTGTAGTATTTCTAAATTATCTGCATATAACATAAATTCCTACCGTTGAAATTATGAAGCTATTGCTTCATTCTCAAAAGGAAAATCTTGTAGGCAGCTGAAAGCTTTCTTTTCAGGCAGACTTAAAACTCTCAAATTGATTTGAAAAATGAGGTAAATATTTTTCTTGTTATAAAGAAAAGGGGAAATATTTAAATACATGAACATGATCAATTGTTCGTTGAAACCTTTGCACATGTATAATTTAGCAAAACGGCTACTTATCTCTTTTTGAGAGAGTGCAGAAAGAGATTTTTCTATTGCAAAAATCCTTTACTTCTTCACATCCCTGAGAGATATTGTATCATAATGTATTTCTTTTGTGAAAATAATGATGGCTGAATTTGGGAGGCAGGAAATGTTTGGAAACCTCGGTTGCTGCGTATCACTTTCTTGTGACTAGTATCACAGTAGTGGTGTGTCTTCTGCAAGCATTAACTGCTTTGAGGGGAAAACATGCATACAAGTGTGGACTTAATAAGTGGATGTCATACTATATTTTTTCTTCCTTTGCAGTCTTCAATCATATGTATTATATATAACATTGAATCCAAAATTGAAAAAAAGAAACCTAATATGCTGAAACTGGTGAAACACTTTGTAATCAAATGGAATAAAACAGGAAATTATGATATAATTGCTGATAACATTACAAAGGTGAGACATCCTTGTTCCCAAGGGATACAGACTTTTTCATACTCTGACATAATAAAGCAGTGGAGTGGAAGTAACAAGATCCACAGATACTAGGTAGGGTTTGAATAGCCTGGAGGCCCCCCGTGGCTGAAGATTTAGCAGCATTATCTGAATACCAGTGATTTGTGAAATGACCAAATTAATTCTCCACTCAAGCATCTGTTTATTAAGGCAAAGCTTGCTTCCCAAAGGAAGCAAGGAACAAGGTGAGTAATTTATTTTTCTTTTTTTTCACCTTAAGTTTAATGGTTTATAGATATGGTATGGGAGAAACAGTAATCTTCTTCTACTGCCCATCACTTTTCTGCCTGCATCATATTGTTATTACTGTCAAATACCAGTAATGGTAAGTTCATATACTACTATTGTCTTGATCAATATTGATTACTACAAAAAAAGAGGCACTGAATCTGTTAGAAGAACCCCTCGATTGTTAATTATATATTCAAATTTGTACAATTTCTGAACACAGAAAGCTCCATGAAAACAAGACAAAACATAACTAGCTAAGTGTGTTTCTCTCTTAAACTGGAAAAGAGGAAAGGAGGGTGGATGAAAGCAGGAAAGAGAATGCCATTTTTCTACCAAGTAGTGCAATTTTGAATTAAAAGCTCTTAAATCATTGAAGTGAAATTGTAACAAAACATTAGACCACACTGAATGTCTGAATCAATTGACTAATTGCAGTATATGTTGTGTAGGCTCCTTGATGAGCTCCTTTCCTCAATCTCTTTCTCCACTGCTAGAAAAATCAAAACCCAGGGGGCCAAACCCAGAAATGTTGATTTGCCAAAACAAATATAATGGAACTGCTTAGAATATTGTCTCTCTTATGTACATAATATTTTGTCTAAGCGAATGTTGTACATAAATATATAAGCTTGCATTTTGTTCTCAAATTTTCATGTGTATATTAAAAGTTTTATTGTAAGCTATGTGAATTGATAATATATTCTGAAAAATTCTGAAACTTTTTTATATAACTACACAACATCTGATATTATAATTATAAACTATATGTCCTTGAATCTCCAGGATTTCTCTATGGAATAACATTGCTACATTGATATGTTAAGCACTGCTATGGAAAACATGTCAAATATATCTAGTTAGATAAGTTTTAAATATAACCTTTCTCTGAAAAATATTTTTTTTTTTTTGGTTTTAAGAGCATTCCATACAGCAAATTGCAGTTGAAAGAGAGAGAAAACTTTTAATGTATTCTTTTTGCGAAGAAAATCATGGCTATTTTAGTTTCCAAACTCCAAAGTAAATATTTAGATCTAATTTTTCACAGGTAGATAATTAATTATCACAGATTAGATGAGTTAGTGGAGAATGAATGCAAAATTATAGCTGTGTAACATTTGGTATGCAAAATTCTGTAGGGACCTACTTTTGAATATTACATAAATGTTTTCAAATCAGTCACATTCAAATGATTTCAATTTATGATATTCTCTTAAACATAACAGCTGCATCATTTCTGGAATGAGTCTCTACAGGCTCATCAGTCTGAACAAAAAATTCAGATGACCATTAATTATCTTGAATAAAAACCTGCAGTTCCCTTGTTTACTGGACAAATCTGGTAGTGAGACAGAACAGCTATATTTGATTAATGACAAACTACAAGACACAAATATGTCATCATAACAAAGATATGCTCTTTGACTATCTATATTAAGTAAATTTTAAAAAATGATGAGTGCTTCTGTAGAATCCATTTTTACATGTTCAGTCTGGAAGACCTTGATGAAGTCTGGAGAAGGTTTTCTAATGGGAATGTACTTGAAACGTGCAGGATCCAGAAACACTGTGTTGTAGTCATCATAATGGTGAGAGGAACCTTCAGATCACAGCTCAGCACTTCCTAGTTGACTTCAAGCTTCAGTACTTAAAAACCACCAAGAAGATGCAAAATTCAAGTCTTATTTCAGTGTCATGGTAATTTAGAAAAAAAAAA
>JAWWES010000001.1:60360753-60376379 GCA_035583135.1 Lophotriccus pileatus
TGTTAATAAAGATCAGATCAGTTCTTGGCACAGCTCCAAAGAGACCTGCTGCCCTGCCTTCGAACCCCACTGGTCTCATGTGTGTTTCCCTTCCTCAGCAAACCGTGACAGAGAGACATGGATTTGATAGATGGACTACTCAGTGGATAAAACATTGACAGGATGGTCACACTCAAACAGTTCTGGTCAATGGCTTGTTGTCCAAGTAGGGACTAGTGACGAGTGGTGTTCCTCAGGGAACCGGTATTGGGACTAGTGCCCTTTAACACCCTTGTTGGGAATGTGGATGTTGGAACTGAGTGCAACCACAGCACGTTTGCAGAGGACACTGAGCTGTGTGTGTGGCTGATGTTCTAGATGAAAAGGATGTCATATAGAGGGACTTTGACATGCTAAAGAGTTGGCACATGAGAACACCATGAAGCTCGGCAAGGCCAAATGCAAGATCCAGTACATGGGTTGAGGTAATCACAAACAAGAATACCGGCTGGGCAATGAGTGCTTTGAGAGAAGCCCTGAAGAGAAGGACTTGGGGAGATTGGTTGACAAGAAGTTCAACATGACTCATTAATCTGTTTTTGCAGCCCAGAAAGAAAACTGTATCCTGGGCCACATCAGGAGGTTGAGGGAGGTGATTCTCTTCCTTTATTCTGCTCCTGTAAGACTCCACGTGGAGTACTGCCTACAGTTCTGGGGGTCCCAATATAAGAACAGTGTCAACCTTTTGGACCAGATCCAGTAGCGGGACACGAAAATAATCAGAGGGCTGGAACACATTCACTGTGAGAACAGGCTGTTTAGCCTGGAGGAGACTCCAGGGAGACCTTATAGCAGGAAGTGTTCAAGGCTGGGTTGGATGGGCTTTGAGCAACCTGATCTAGTGGAAGGTGTACCTGTCCATGGCAGGGGTGTTGGATTGTTGGACTAGATGATCTTTAATGTCCCTTCCAACCCAAAACATTCTATGATTCTGACATGCTATGATTAGGTAGTAAAAAATTGTTCTAATTATAATATTTATTAAGAAAACAGAAATGGATGAAATTATTTTTTCAAGAATTGTATGTCAAACAAACAAATGAAATCACTGTTTGAAGTTTGGTAAGAATGTAGACATCTGTAAGAGGCTTGGTCCAGTATGTTAAATCCATCAAAAAAAACCCCAAACTGAAACAAAAAAATCTAATCATGTCCCACCCGAATAAAAGATTTTGAAAATTTGTAACAAGTACAAAATTCTATGCTAAAATGATGAATTGAGCCAAGAATGGAAATGTAAAGACTTAAAGAGGACAGCTTCCTGTCTCAATTACTGTTTAGGCCACAAGAGGATTTCCCCATGAGATGAGCACAGAAGGGAGTGACAGGATGCCACTAACTCCAGGCCTGGTGGAGGCAAGATCTGATTGAGGCATCCTGGGAAATGCATCCAGATGAAAACACCCACTGTGGTGAACTGCGTAAAGATGCAAGTGCTCATAGGTGTACCACTGGTCAAACAAAGATCATCCCAAATTGTGGGATATCTGTGACCACCATCAACCACTGAAGCACCCCTTCCCCACCCTCCCCAGATACGCCTCTGTGCAAACTACAACCTGGACTGTAAAATAAGCCAGTTCAATGGGATTTGAGATAAATTAAAGGTGGTGCTATTGTCTGGTTGTTATCTCAGACCTAGGGTGAGGTTAACAAAGCTTTGGGACAAGAATGTATCACTGATAATGGACACAAAGAATTCAGAATTTATGGGCCATGAGGAAAGCCAGCTCAGCAATTCTGTTGAAATCAGCTTGGTGTAAAGGTAATTCCATCAGGGGGAGATCACAACCCACCAAGTCCAGAAACATATTGACTCAAAAGAAGAGAAAGGCTGAGCAGGTGGACTGATTAGCATTAGAAAACTGTGTGGCCAATGAGCATTAATTCCTTTCACTAAATATGAAAAGTTTTAAATGACCTTGGGACCTCCAACACTGAGAAACCTGGGGTGAAGAAGGACCAGTGGGATGCCACTGGATTCGCAGGTGGTGGATCTTCTCACTCTCTCTCCCCCCTCCTCCCGCTCCTTTCTATTTTTTCATCTATCTCACATTCATTGTTAAATAAAATCTATATTATTGACTTTGGCATATGGTATCATTTGCATGTTAATTCGAACAGAAGCAACTCTCAATAATTGGATCTTAACAGGAAATCAAAGGGTTCTTGTGTACTTGTCAGTAGTAGACATTAGCTAAGCATGTGGCTTCCCATGTGTCAGAATAGCAGATGATTTCCTTCTTCTACAGCACAGCTTGTTAAGTATACTTCAAGTTAGCTGCATATTATTGCTGTTATGGATACCTCTACTGTTGCATTCTGTGGCCCACACTGGTTTAGTTGTATTATGGTAATGGCATAAAAAAAAAATCGTCCAGAGAAGTTATTAAGGTATTAGTTGGACAATACTGTGATACATTTAAGGCAATCTGCAAGCAGAAACAATGACAGTGGATATAATCAGTATTCTTGCTTAGATAAATAGCTAAAATACATCCAATAATTGACTTTTTATTTTGCATGAGGTTTGAGAAATCTGTTGCTATCGATGTCCATAAAAATACAGATTGACAGATTGTGTTCTACATAGTACAAATGTGTTTTACAATGTACATCACCTATATGCATAGCTTAGACGCCTGACAAAAATTAGACATTTTTGGTTTAGCTTTGTGTGTATATGTACTTTGTATTTTAGGTGTGATGTAAATTCTACCTCTGAATTTAACCTCAAGTAAGGAATGAATGGAAATTGTAATTTCCATTTCATATACAAAGGCATAGAAAGATATACACATGGAGATATGCACGGACAGCAACATACTTAGAAATTAAAGTGTTTGAATGTTCTGTGGAGTAAAATAAAAACCAGATTTTATAGCATAGCCTGGATGTCATAATACGCACTAAAGATATGAAAAAACTACTACTTTATTTGGTGGGGGTTTTTTTTGTGTGGGGTTTTTTTCCCAAACTTTTTTTCTAAATGATAAAGTTCCATTTCTATCAAGATTTCATACTAAAATTTTTTTTTTTTTTCAAGTTGCTGCAGATGTGCCTTCATTGTATTTTATAGAACCTAACACCATGCAGTCTGGGGTAAAAGTTAATGATTTTTTGTGTCACCTAAAGAAATTTAAAACTATGATCTCACTTTCCCCTCAGGCATTTTAAGACTTTTTAATAAAAGTGGATTGCAATTTTTCATTTTGTTATTAAAGCACCTGTAGATGAAACATCTAACTTTCTCGTGTTGCCTTGGGAATTGTGTCTGTAACACATTTCCAAAAGTTGGGTTTAATGTATTGAGCTATCTAAATTGTTTTGTAAATATCACACCAGATACTGTGTGACAAGGAGACAGAAAAAACCACATATATACATATTTTTCACTGAAAAATACTTTAGTGTCTTGACATTTATTTCTTCTGTGGGAACAATATTGAACAAATCCTTAGTTGATATTTACTCTATTCCTCATTATGGAAGTTATTTATGTTCATGGGTCAATGACTGGATGTCAGTCAACTTAGCTCTTACACATCTTCGCTGTATTAAAAATTGACAGTTCTTAAAATGAAAGTGGTGAGAAAAATAAATCATAGGCCTTTTAATTAAAATAAGGTAGAAACATCAAGTGCTACATATTACGCATAAGTGTACAAAGCTGCACTGGCAATTATGAAACATATTCTTACTGATTGTTTTCCTTACTAATAGCAATAGACTTGATTGTTTTAGTAGTTATTTTAAATATTAAAAGACTGATCATCCTTTTTTGGGAACATCTAGGAGAGCATTGGGGGGGCTGGAACTCTCACACCAGACAGTAGCTTTTGATGTGATTGTTTTTCATTTGTGTAGAAAGTTCCTTGAAGAGAATGACCAGGCCAAAACCATCTGAAAGGAGAGGGATATTTCACCTTAACATGAGAAGCAATGCGTACTTCCTCAAGGAGAAAAATTTTGTGAGACATAAGCAAAAGATGGGAAAAAGTAAGAGTGATGGACTGAAATGTCAGTAATGTCTTGAACATTGTCAAAATCACAGAAAGACCTTTTGTCAAATTGCAAGGAAGCAACTACCTTTCTGTGACCACCAAAGCCTGACTGGAATTTGGAGTGTGAAGGGGGATTTGAGATAAGACTATTGTCTAATACTCTCAAGTCTGAGAAGAAGTAAAGGAGTCTCAGGAAAGAAGAACGTATCTGGGTTAAGAATCAGCCCTAGCTGGGCTCAGGGGGTGGTGGAGGAGAAGAATTCTGGGTGTGTGATGGTGAAATCTCCACACCAAGCTGAAGGAGGAAACTCCCCCACACACACTCCAAGAAGACCACATACACACAGGACATTCATGTGAGAGGCATCTGAGAGGGGGTCATAAACCAACAAGGACTCTCAAAACGCTCCCCAACTCATTCCTGAGGCCTTCTACCACTAGAGGACTGCACGTGATCCAAGCGTAGTAACAAATCCAGAGCCTGTCATAAGAGACTGCAAAGCTTCCCATGAGGTTCCTGGGCATCTCCTGAAAGTATATTAATCCACTGGACTCTATGGTTTGTGGGATCCTCACCACTGAGAAGACCAGAAGAACCAGACCAGACACCACAGGGTTACACGGAGTGGTGATACATTTTCTATTTTTATCTCTCTCTGTCACTCTTTTTTCCCCCACACTGCCACCCCTCTTTCCTATTTCTTTCTCTCTCTCTGTCCCACTTTTACCACTAAATAAAACCCATACTGTTGACTTTGGCATCTGATCTCATTTGCACCTTAATTTGTGTAGAGGCATTTCTAATAATTATAATAACTGGATCATAACAGTGAGTCACAGCACTGAACCAGGGGGCGTACTCGTTATATACAGGTCAAACATCTTCAGCTAGTAAAAAGGGGCATAAACAGAAGGTTTCTGAGGAATAGGGAGGCCTGTACAGAGCTTGCAACTACTCAGCTATCCTCTGAGATGTTTGGAATTCAGTTTGGAAAAGAGAAACCACATTGCACGGACACAGTGGGCACGGCTAGACTCTTCAAGTTTTCATTATCTGAAAAGCTGAATATCCTAGTTTACAATCTAATAAAATGTGACTCCTTGACTCTTAGGCCTCTTGATCTTCATTGAGGAAAATGCTTTAAGGCAGAACCATGTCAAAGCTTTGCCTGCTTAGGTTTTCTCCAACAGATCCTTGATGCCTCTGAGACCAGAGCTTGTGATCAGCCCAGATGTCTTCAGGCTATAATAGTAATTTCTTCAGATTCTTCCACAGTTTCTTCTGCTAAGCAGCTTAGAAAACTGTTGGGGGAGAAAAACTGCTAGTTTACTGTTTAACTTTTCAGGAGGTACAAACATAGCCCATTAATTTGACAGCAGCTCTTGATGTTCAAAAATATATGGAGCTTTGAATCTATGGATACCCAGTCAATCAAAATTAGGTTTTCATCAGCTTTCTGGACCAGTAGTAGTCTTTAACAAATTAGAGTGCTGAAATAAGAAACCTATTGCAACAGGAAAGATTTTCACAATATTTACAGAAAGAATTCTGTGATAAGACTTCCACTGAGAGCTGGAATCAAAAAAAAAAAAATTATCATCTTTCTTCAGGTCATAATTTTTGTTAGTCTAGCAAGCCTAAAATGCTAACAAAAATATAACTAAAATCAAAATCATAATACTGATGGTCGAATTAACTAACACAACATAACATAAGAAAAAAAAAGTAATTTTCAGAAGCAAATAAGATGTAAACTTTAAATATATGAGTAATTGAAATGATGTTTTTTTTTCCCTACTAAAATTCACATTTTCTTGTTTCTTTTTCTTGGGGAGAAATTGCAAGGCTAGTGACTTCAATTTTTTCAGTATGTTTAATTATTAATATGTCATCATTTTAAATTAAATTTTTTTTAAAACAAATGCCATCTTATAATGTTTGCGAGTTACACAAATAAGTTTCTAATTTTGTGATCATGACCTTCTAAGATATTTCAATAAAAAGATTTTGGAATCAGACCATGTCTCTCTTTTCACTTCAAATCTATATCTCTTGTGCAAACACCGATGAACCCTGATGTCCCACTGCTAGTGCCCTATCCTAGGCCTACTTAGGCTAACCCACACCTGCACCGTAGTGTTGAACAACATCTTTTCTCATAACTCACTCATCCACAGTGTAAACCCTAAAGTCTTGGGTTTCGCTGATATTTGCAACTGTTAGGAATTTTTTCTGCTGATATACACAAGTTGGAATGTTGTATTATTAGCTTACTGAAATGAAGCTGCTGTTGATAGCGAAAGCTTTAAAAGCTAAGACGATTTCATTGCCTTGTCTATACACATACATATCTGGAACACTTTCCCATATCACAATAAAGGCAGTAATAAAGCAAGACTGGAAAAAAAGTTGATCTTACTGTGCTTTAATTTGTCTCCTCATGCTGGCACCACAACACAAAAATGTCTTTTTTTTTTTTTTTTTTTTTTTTTTTTTTTTTTTTGGCTGTGCTACAGGTCTGCTAGACAACTTTGGTCAAGTCAGTTTTCTTCTTTGGCTCCTGTTCACCTAGCCAATGCAGATAATGATCCTGACCTCTTTTCTAAAATGCTTTGAGATCCTTGGGTGAAAAGTTCTCCCTAAAAGCATAGTAGTTTTATTATTATATCCATTATATAGTTACACTATTCAAGGTCAATAGACTTATATAGCTGAACAAAAATAAGATCATATGACTATCAGTACAATGCGGTAATTGCACTCAAAAGTACCCAATTGAATGTTTAGTCCAAATGAATCCATATTTAGTACGGCTTCACACATTGTTGTTGAAAATTTGATGTGCTGAATCTTGAACTTCCTTTGATTACAATTCTGCAGTGAGACTTTCTCAAACTTTTTGATTCATTGGTTGCTGCCCCCAAGGGATTAATACGGATTGGATAAGAAAAGAATGACATCAACTGCATATAATGAAATTCTATCCAGGATGCCCAATATCTTTACACCTTCAGCTCTGTTATTGTGTTGGATTCTTTGACTCATCTTTCCCGGAATTATGGTAAAAAGGGAGGGCAAAAAGGGGCACCATTGCCTTTTGCTGCTAGAGAAAGTAAAGACTTCTGAGTGGTATCCATTATTCCTTACCTTAGGCTCCAATACAATATCTTTAGTTAAGAAAGTTTTAGACTATTATGTGAGATTCCCAAAACTTTCATCAAATAGGTTCCTTTCAGTCAATCAAATGGTCCTTCAGCATACAATACTAATAAATATATACCTCATCTTGCTATTATTTCTATTTTGCAATGATGTCTAAGCTGAAATCTGTGCGTTTTTCCAACCACTATCATGGCACCTTACAGTTATATTCTCATTGATTCTTCACTCTTCCAGTTGCTGTCATTGCTCTACTATTTCAAAGACATACTGCCTATTGTCTAACTTTAGAAAGTTAATTTCTCTGGTATTGGACAAGATCCAGGAAAGCTCTCAAATAAAAACTTCAAGATAGGTCAGCTGCTGCCTAGTGCCAGGTTGATGTCCTGAACTGAGGTTTAAGAATGATGTTTAGTCCTTGGGATTGAGTTTCCAAACAGCTGCTTCTATTCAACTCAAACATGCGGTTCAGTCATGACGCTGTAGGAAAGAGGTAAGGTAGTTGAGCCAATGTTCTTGGTCCAAAGTCCTCAAGGCTTCTTCTTCACATCCTGTCTGTAATTTTCCACTACATTTGAAATATTTACCTTTTAAATATTTCCCTTAAAAAAGAACATATTACACTAAGGTCTCTTTTTAAATCATGGAGTTTTATTCTTCTCTATTTGTTAGATTTGGGTTTTTTTATATTTCTGTCTTCTGGATCATAAGCATGAGCTATAGATGTGAGAAGCTGTTCAAAGTTATAAACAATTAGAAATAAGGTGAATCGATAATGAAAATTAGTGTTATTCTTTACAAACTGAACAACAATTGCGAGGATGTTGTTTTGGTCCACTACCTCAGTGCCAGGCTGTTTGAAAGATTCTGCTGGTTTTTGCTGTGGTAGAGTTAATTTTCTTCACAATGGCTAGTGTGGGGCTACATTTTTGATTTGTGCTGAACAGCGGGTTGATAATATAGGGATGTTTTTGTTATTGTTGAGCTGTTCTTACACAGACCCATGGCCTTTTATACTTATACCCTTCCACCAACAAGGGGGCTGAAGGTTTATGGGAAGCTGGGAGGAGAGACACCTGGGACTAGTGACTTAAAAAGACTAAAGGGATATTCCATACTATATGACATCATGCTCAGTATATAAAGTGGGGGGAAGAAGGAGAAAGGGGGGGAACATTTTCACTGGTGACATTTGTCTAACTAGGTGACCACTACATGTGATGGAGCCCTGTTTTCCTGGAGATGGCTGAACACCTGTCTGCCAATGAGAAGCAGTAAACTACTTCCTTGTTTTGCTTTTCTTGTGTATGTGGCTTTTGCTTTCCCTATTAAACTGTCTTTATATCAGACTATGAGTTTTTCAGCTTTTACCTTTTTGATTATCTTCCTGATCCTGCTGGTAAGGAAGAGAGTGAGTGTCTGTGTGGGCCTTGGTTGTTGTCTGGGGTTAAATTATAAAAAAAAAAAGTGAGGTTGGTTTACAGTGAATAAATATGTTTTACAATGGATTTTGTGTGCTTTATTAAACCAAAAATTAACATGGTTTGCAGTGGTGTTATTGGCAATTGTAAGTGCAAAATTAAATGATTACATAATTGTTGGCTTTGCAAATGAATTACCTTAACAGTCTGTAATACTTGCAGTTTATTCTGCTGCTGGAGATTATATAGTTTATTTTAAATATAAGTGTTTTTTGAGAAAACTAGGCTTTGGTTATTTTATATGAAAAAAAGACATAGTACTACCTGATAGATGAAGAGCCAAAGCCATCAACTCATACTCAGAAGAGCTGTCCTTAGCTACTCTTTGCTTTCCGAATAATTACTTGTTTCAGCAGTCTGTACTAGAATTCAGACCTTATAAAATACTGGGGGAAAAACACCCAAAACAAACCCAAAATAAAAACTCACCTTAATCCCATTTTATTATCTTTATTTTATGATTCTTTAATCCTTTTTTTCTCTTACAGGTTTGCTTCCAAGGATACGTTTCCAACAAGTGTTGCATTCCAACAAGAGTTTTGCATTACTATGAACTCAGAAGCTGGACTCTAGGTGTGTAGTGGAAAGAGTAGAGAAAAAATGCTCCTGGTGAATATCCAGGTAACTGCGTTAACTGCCAGCTGAGAATCCCCTCTACTTTTCCAGTTCCAGTAGAGAAACAGGTTGCTAGGGAAGGGAGAATATACTTTGACTTTTCTGCTTGTGAATTATACTCCTGTGTCACTTAGTGAATAATTATCCCTTCAATCTTTTACTGTTCTTCAAGAGTATAATTTGTCATTTATCAAACAAATTGTGTTGAATTGTGTACCTCTGTTTTAAAGATTTCAGATGCTGGGTTAAACTGCTATATACTTTGATTATCAAAGACGATTCTTTCATTTTTCTTCATTATTTTAATTATAAGTCTTGTATTCAAATCATTCACTTTTCAAAGTCTTGTTCAAGTGTCTGATCACTTGATTTTAATCTGCAATATTGCACCAATACTATGAATTAAATACAAGCAGAACTGAGTATTGTTATCACAACAATTGGAGAAAAACATATTACAATCACAAGCTCTGTTTCCTACCAGCTTTAGCAATCTATCCATCTCTCTATTAGTGGTTTTTAGTTATATGTTGCTTTGAGAAATAAGTGTTTAGTTCTTACCAAGAACTGACCTGTATGAGAAGAATTGCTAAAGCCTTAATTATCAAGAAGCTCACAAGCTGTTCCACTAGCTATCATCCGTATGTTCAGCCATGTTATTATGTTGGCAGAGGTATTGGAATCACATGCACACAAAAGTCAGTGCTGGAAGCTCTGCTTTGCACATCTCTTTAGGAAGGTATAATTGTAGCCTCAAGAAATTGACCACACTACTGAAAAAAGTAACAATTGTAGTAGTATGACTGGTGAAGTAACAGCTCTTTTTGTGCCTCCTGGGAGAGCTCCCACTGAAAAGGCACTTTCACTACTCTTTCAATAAATGTACTCTGTGATTCCCTTACTTAGAGTTTCACAGTTTCATTGGCAGGAAGTAAGTAGGGCAGTGCCATTCCTCAAAGATCTTTGTTGGCACCAAACTAGAAAAGTGTTTCTGAACTCCTTTGCTTGACTTCTGTCTGCAGCTTTCTGTAAGTGATTATACTCTCCTCATGCTATTTGTCCTCTTTTTCTTTGGTAAACCATCCACATTAGGGCCTTCAGGGTGCTACTGCAGAAAGAGAAATCTCAAATATCTTCGAATATCCAACACAGGACTCTTCAAAGGGGCCTGATATTCAGACTTAGTGACTCCAAAAAATTTTGATTACAATGTAAATTCAGATGCTACATTTGCTAAAAGAAAAAAAAAGCACCACTGTTTTCTTTCTTATTTAGTGTCGCAGCAGACCTATTAGAATGCATCAACCCATTCAATCTTCAGAAAGAAGACCACATGAACTCTATCTAACAGAGGTGTTTCTAATACTTCCGATACATACAGTTCATTCTCCCTGTACTCATCACTGGGGAGGCTGTACCTCAAATTCTGTGTTCAGTTTTGGGACACTCATGACAGAAAAGACGTAAAGGCACTTGTGTGTGTCCAGAAACAGACCTGGTGAGGGGGCTGGACCACAAGTCTTACGAGGAGCAAGCGAGGAAGCTTGGGGTGTTTGACCTTATTGCTCTCTACGACTACCTGAAAGGAGCTTGTAGCAAGGTGGGGGTCAGTCTCTTTCAGGTAACAAGTGACAGGTTGAGAGGAAATGACCTCAGGTTGCACCAGGGAAGGTTTAGATTCGATATTAAGAAAAAATTCTTCACGGAAAGTCTTGACAAGTATTGGAACACACTGCCCAGGGAAGTGTTGGGGTCACCATCTGTGAGGGACTAAACAAAAGTTACTAAAGTTTTTACTGGCTTGAAACAACTCTGTGTAAGGAAGCAGGTTCTGCCAAGGTGCAATTGTGCTCTGCTGCCAAGGTGCAGTGGTGCTCTGCCCCATACTCTACCTCCTTGAGAGTGACCAGTGCAGCTGTCAGTCACTAGCACACCAGGAGCATGGCCCCACACCACATCCCCTGGAGCCCCTAACCTAGTCCCAGAGTGGCTGACACACTGGAAGTCCCTCTGGGTGGGATGGGGCTGGCTGCAGGAGTTCACAGCAAATAAAACCAATAGTAAAATACCTTCCCATGGTCACAGCCCTTTTGTCCTTGGATTTATGGTAGCTGGATCTACTCTGGATCTAAGCTGGTAGTTATAATTCTCTCTTTCTCCCTTTCTCTTTCTTTACTTCTCCTCTTAATTTCCTTTTCTTGATATTTGATAATTTAATTCTGGATGGGTTGGAATCTGCTAAGTCAATGCCTTGTTAAATGCTTTATGCTGATTGAATGTTTGTTTTAAACTTTTGCCAAGTCACCTTATTTTCCAGAGTTTGACAGCAAAAGTGTGTTATTTTGACCCCCTGAGAAGCATCATAGTATTTTTTCCGTGTGTGGCCTTGTGGTATAGAAGAACTGAAGGCCTTTTTGAAAAATTCATTGAGCGTATTTTTGGGGTCTTGTATCTTTTGATGTAAAATTCCTTTGATGAGCTTGTGACAAGAGCCTCGGTTCTTGACCAACCCTGTAAGTCTTCAAAAAATATGTGGTTATGTCATTTGATGACATGGTTTAGTGGCGAACAAGGTGATAGTGCTAGGTTGATGCCTGGACTTAGTGATCTTAGAGGTCCTTTTTCAATAATTGTATGTCTATGATTCTAATGATAAAAAGAGGGATTTTTTTTCTTCCTTAATTGCAAGCTCTCCAATCAAGTGCGTAGGTCATTAAAAGGAGGAAAAATTGAAAAATAATTAAATTGCTAAGGAATAGCTACTGTAATCTCACACACCTTTTTTTTAATGCTTTTCTGTCTTATACAGTGATCTTTGGCTTTTGGACTAAGAATCTTTTATTTAATTAATTTAGTTGTTTAATTTATATCTCTGTCACCCTTTTCATTTAAGCTGCCTTTTGAATATTCATTCTCTTATTCTACTTTAAAAATCAGTACCCTTATGGAAAACTCAGATCTACTAATGGCTCAGTCTCGTAGTACTGAATGATGAACAACAGATTTTCAGCAAAATTGTAGTTTCAGTTCTCTGAAACTGCACAGAAGAATTGTTGCTGTGAAAACTACTTTTCATATGGTAACGTAACAGTTCTAATACTAATAACAGGATATAAAATATCCTTTAATCATTTCTTTACCACACACAGAGTTAGGATAATGCCTGAATGACACACCCATTAATTTCTGAGGGTGAGATTCACTTCACCTGCATAATGATTGCAAATTGCAATGGCAGCCTCTCAAAAATCACTTTCAGTGCTCTCAGGACTGCTACTATATTTGAGTTAATGCTGCTCTGTTCTTGAGCTGTCTTTCAAGCAAAGTAAATGCTGTGTATTAAACTCAACTGGAGCATGGGGTTTGCACACACAGGCCCTCTTCTGTGATAGTTAGAAGAGGTGAGGAGGTAGACTTGTGTGAATAATTGTGGCAGATTGACCTTGACTGGCTGCCAGGTGCCCACCAAGGTTCTCTCTCATTCCCTCTCCTCATCAAGACAGTGGGAAGAAAATAGCAAGGAAATGCTTATGGCACAAGATAGGAAGTGCACTCTTCAGTTATCATCACAAGAAAAACAGACTTGACATGGTGAAAATTTATTTAATTCACTTCCATTTAATCACATAGTAGAAAAGTGAGAAATAAAAGCAAAACTAAAGACACCTTCCTCTCAGCTTTCCTCTTCTGAGACTGAACTTTGGCCCCGAGCCCTCTACCTTCTTCCCCTGAACAGTGCAGGCAGATGGGGAATGGGGATTTTGCTCAGTTGATACCCCTTTACTTCTGTCACTGCTTCATTTTCATGCTTTTCTTTGCTCCACTGTGGCATCCCAGCCGCATGAGACATTCCTTCACTGACTGCTCCAGAGTGTGTTATCCTCATGGACCGCAGTCCTGCAAGAGCAGAGTGCTCCAGCGTGGGACCCTTGCAACTAAATTCTTGCTTCTGCATGGGCTGCTCTTCGTGAGCTACAGCTCCTGCCAGGAGCCATCTGTTTCATGGGCTCCCAATGGATTGCAGCCCTATGGGGCCTTCCATCTTGCCTCACCATAGTCTTCATCACAGAATGCAAGGGAATGTCTATTCCAGCTCCTGCAGTGCCTCCTCTTCCTCTTTCTTCTCTTACCATGGTGTCTGCAGAGCTGTTTCTCTCACATATTTCTGTCTCAAATGCTGCTGCGCAGTACTTTTTTTAACCTTAAGTAGATTTTTGCCATCATAAAGGTGCTACCAATGTCACTGATGAGCTTTGGCCAACTATACGTCTGCAGTGGAGCTGGCTGGAGCTGGCTGAAGCTTTCTCAGTCATAAATAAGGAAGGCTTCTGGCAATTTCTCGTGGAAGTCATCCCTGAAGCATTCCAGTCCTATGGCCTTGACTAAATACAACACCATGGTAAAGCAAAAGACCTATTGCAATTAATATATATGTAGAGTCCTTATTATCCTATTGCAGATTAGCCTCTTAAAAAAGACATGTTCACAAAACCGATAACTAATTGAATTAAACATTTTTTTTTTCCCAAAACATGATAGTTATGATGAATTTTCTTGACTTTATGGAATAAGTTTCGTAATATCTTCTCTGGACTCTGACTGTGCTGCCTACAGACTTGGTACCTCTGACAGCTTCACATTAAAATAGATTCATACTACAGCTTTTGCCAAAGTTAGCATTTAATATTCCAGGGTCTCAGTTTGTACAATATGTCAGGAGACAGAAGAGCCACTTGCTGCAGTTGGAGCTGTGACAGCAATGTCTGGAAGCTTTAGCTCTAACTGCAGCAGGAGACTCTGGGATCTTCAGCTGCAGAGTGAAATCAGTGCACATCTCAGTACACATCTCAGAATATAAATCAGTTCAGAAATACTACTTGTAGGGACTTCTTCAAAATTTAATTGCATTGAAATTATAAAAAAAATTGTTGGATTTTATCTCATTCAAGACTAAACTTTAATTTTTCACATACTGGAAAACCCTTGCTTTGGACATCCGTCTACTGAAATGAATGTGAAAGAAAAGAAGATAGAAATTAAATTTTTCCCCAACTCCTTTTATTCTAAGATATTTGACTTGTTCTCTGAGAGCTGATGAATAACTTCTCTTTATTTATTTTGAACTCTGTTTAGTAATCTCTAAAATATGCTGTTACAGTCTATCGATATGACTACTACCTGGGATGTCAGTAAAAGTAAACAATAGCAAGGAACAAGCACTGAACACAGCACACAATAACCTTAGGTCTGATTAATGCCATGTTGTCAAAATTAGGAACAGACTGGACTTGAGGTAATGATAACAAAATACATTGAGAACCTCATCCTTTAACTAGCAATTCTCAGCACCTGCCACAGGGAATACTAGAGCAACTTACAGCATGTTTACCTGGCCACTGGGTGGCACTGTTAATTCACTTTTAGCTTTGAACATTACTAGTTTTCATTTGTGTATTTTTTTTTTTAATAATAATAGAGAAGTTGTTTCTTTAAGAAAGTTTTAAGTCTAAGTAAGTCACGTTAGAAATAAAGAAACTAAATCTGTAGCGAAAATCTTCACTGGGGCATTTGAACGTCATGTCTGCGTGATGGTTCAAAGAGTAGTTAGTAATGCCTTAACACACCAGTCAGTTCCAGATATAGTATTTACCATATGACATTTACAGTCAGTGCCCAATATGGTTCAAGAGATGCAGTCAACATTTACTGTTAAATTTATTGTAAATTATTCTCATGAGAGAAGGGGTTTTTTGCTGTTGTTGTATAGGTTTTTGTAGACTTTAGTACGTAAGCAAACATAAAGCAATATTGAGATTGACTGTTAAGAAACAATGCAGAAAAATGTAAAGTAAATTTGTATACCACACACAGGAATTTCCTCTACCAAATTAATGCATTTGAGTTATGACAAGGCTCTCAACTCAAAGAACTAGGGCGAAAAAAAGGAGGATACAAAACCATGCCTCACTCCTTTACCTTTGCCTTCACCACATTTTAAAAATAATTATTAATGTTGTTAGTAGTGTTCAAAAGGAAGCAATACCAGACATAATCTTCTTCCTTTGTCTCTAGGAACTTCTGAAGAAGAGATTAATTTAACTGTTTGGAGATGACGAAGCAAGGCCAATCTAGCTCTCTCTATAGGCATTATCTCTATATAAAATAGTTCCTTGTTTATCAAATGATTTTGAGAAGAAGCATAAGTTGCTTCAGTAGAGATGCATTGCCCTTTATGGACTGTTGTAAGGACAGTGTCCTGCAGATGCATTTTGCAACATGATATTAAGATTCTGCATGATATTTTGTGATGGCTTGGAAATACTAGTA